>CM040627.1:87121094-87142215 GCA_022817965.1 Solanum lycopersicoides
ACTAACCAAGTCAAGACCCAAAAACATATTATCTTAAAGAGTCTATAATTTATTGAATATTAATTCAAAAAGGTTTTAGTTTTTTTTTCACTTCCATTAACTAGCATACAGAGCTTATATTAAATTAATATAATATAAGCTTTAATTTATCTTAGAGAGTATTAATTTATTGAATATTAATTCAAAAAGGTTTTAGTATATTACAGATTATTTTTTTTCCACTTCCATTAACTAGCCTACAGAGCTTATATTATTAATAAATGTATATACTATATTTTAATATTAGTTTTATCTATTAATTGTTATTTATTTTTTAAACTGAATTCAACTTGTATTTACGTGTTGCATTTAGAATGTGTACAAATAAATGTTTAAATTTGTATGAATATTAAACTCGTAAATACTTTTTATATGTCATAATACACGTATATTAATCATTTTTTAAATTGATATGATACATAAATATGTTATTTAACTTAGTTTTAGTTGTCATTTCCATCCTCTAATTTTGAATGTGCATAAGTAAACACTTAATTTATATAAAATTAAACAAATAGACGTATATTATACGGGACATCATATATATAGGAAGATACTAGAATACAAAATTATCATGTAAAATGTCATATAAGACAAACATATCAATTTATTTAATTTAATATAAATTTAAGTGTCTGCTTTTACACTAACATTCAATTCAAAGTAAACTAAAATATGTAAATATCAATTGAAAGTTAAAATTAAAAAAATACGTTTATATATTATGGTGGTATTTTATTTCAACCATTAGCATAGGTAAATTCGGTTGTCAACTTTGTGCAATCTTCTAGTATATCTACATGGTCAAAGTCAATTTACTAATTGTAGCATGATTTTCATTTTTTAACAGTTTATTCTTGCTTTGCTGATATGACATGTACCAATTACGTTTAATATAATTTTAAGATATTTTTTAAATTTATAATATTAAACAAATGACGTAAAATACTGAAATTTAAAAGTTACATAACTTCGTAAAACTTAAAAGAAAAGGGAGGGAGCACTAAAATATAATTTCAAAAGGTCAATGGGAGAATTAATATATAGCCGCCATATTCTGTTATATATTTTATTTTGAGTATTGCTATGATTATTTTCCACAATAAATCTGGAGACACAAAATCATATATATATATATGCACAGAAACAAAGTACTTAGCTAATAGTTCTTGAGCCTATTTTCCTTAGCCAAAAAAATGGGAATTCATTCATCTGTAACTCCAATTTTCAAGAGGTGAGTGACTATCAACAACTCAAATTAGTCCAATCATCAATTCGTTGAACATAAGAGTTGATTTCTCATATGATCACCCCACTCGTAGAAGAGTTGATTTATTAGATGGTCACTAAATTCATAGAAGAGTTGATTTTTCAGATGATCATTCAACTCAAAGTTATTATCTCAGTAAAAGAAAATTGAAATCACGAGAAGATATAACTTTCTGAGATAACAACTATGAATCGAGTTGTTGATTTTGTTTGAGATAACAACTATTAGTTGAGTGATCGAAATGTGTAAGAATAATATGGTCATAGCAATTAAGTAAAGAAAATTTAAATTTGCATGTTAGAAGGTAAAGTAGCAGTGATCACAGGTGGAGCTAGTGGAATTGGAGAGGCTGCAACTCGGCTTTTCACAAAACATGGCGCGAAGGTTGTGGTAGCAGATGTTCGAGATGACTTAGGTTCGTGTGATCATTTCATCTAAAAGTTTTATCTTTCGTCACTAAAAGGCCATTTTCAGTTACTCAACTGTATAATATTTTTCGTCATGTGTCATTACATATTAATTACGTAACTATATTCTGTCTGATCAACAGGTCAAGCCCTGTGCAAAGAAGTAGGCTCAAACGACACCATCTCCTTCACACATTGCAATGTCACAAACGAAAACGACATGGAAAACGCGATAAACAGAGCAGTTTCAAGGTATGGAAGCTGCTGTTTATTTGGGAAGTGATGAATCTAAGTATGTGAGTGGTGTTAATTTGGTGATTTATGGAGGGTATAGTAAAACTAATCCATTTGCCTCAATAGTTATGCAAAACTATATTTAATTTCTAGAAGAAATTGAAGGATGACTAGTACTCTCGGAGAATCTTAGTCGCTCAGTTGGTTGACTATCTGAACTCTCACCTTACTCGTGTGGTTTCGATTCCCACACATTCTAGAAGAAGTGGAAGGATTACTACTCTTGTACTTTATTTTTTTGTTGTTTGATTGTTTAATTTGTTGTTTATGAGTTTGTATGTAAGTGTGTTATTGTATACCATTAGTGAAGAAAACTTTCACTTGTTTATTCTTTTTGGGACAACTGATTAGTAATCAGATCATTTAGTTCAATCCTATTTGAATTCTGGACATACAGTCAAACCTCTCTATAAGGACGTCATTTGTTTTTATATTTTTTTTTTACTGCTATAGCGAAATTTTGTTATAGAGAACATATAACTCAACATAACATGAAAAAAAGTTCTAAAGAAAACTTAATCGTTATAGTGAAATGTTATCATAGAGGATGACTGTTATAGAAAAGCTTGAATATATATATATATATATATTTATAACTCATCTGTTTCTTCTGTAAAATATGACATTAAGTCAGAAGTTCACAAAGTTAGAAAGAGGATAGGAAGAATTACACGAAATAAACATAAAACGCGTTCACGAAGCACGATTTAGATGTAACATCTTGTGTGTTGTTATTTATTTTTAAATTAATATATTACCCCTTTCTTTTAATTTTATTTGTTCATTATTTTTAAAATATATTTATTTATTTAATTTATTACTTTTATGATATCAAGAAAATATAAATATTTTATTTTTTAAAAAACGTCATGTCCTTAAAAAATTGAAAAAACTCTTCTAAGATACCTAAAAGAAAGAACTGAGAATGAAAGGCATAAAAAGCATTCAACAAATGTGTTTTATGAGTAAATTTTGTGTCTTCTTATTTATTGTTAAAATTACTATATTACCGTTCCGTTTAATTTTATTTGTCCACTATTTTAAATTTATTTATTTATTTTATTTATTACATTTATAATATAAAAAAAAGAAGATAAAACATCATATTGAAAACATGCAAAAAAATTCTTCTCAAATACCTAAACAGAAAAAGTTGAGAATGAAAGGACTAAAACACATTCAGCGTATGCGATTTATGAGTAGAATAAGTGTGTTCTTGTATACGATGTGAGCAGAATTGTTTACTTGTTCTTTTTGGGACAACTTATTAGTAAATGATATTTTTGTAATTTTACTTGCAACTTGTGAATTTCTTAGATTATGGCGATTGAAAATATCTATTGGGTCGGGTTCACTCATAAGGGTATTAATTATTAAATTAACTCATTAGTTTGTCCCTTCTTATTAACTCTAATCTTAGTGTATAAAATATATCATTATGGATGTAAAAAAAAAGGAGGTTTTTCCAGTTTAGATGATGGATAGGATTAATGAAATGTTTTTGATCCCTAAAGAATATTTAGGTTGAAGCGCAGATTCGCTTTCGCTATGGAGAAACTCGTGAAATATTCTGAACATCAAATATAACAAGATTTAAAGAATTCTTTTAAGCAAATTAAAAGACTTATCCATAAACATTAAACCACAGTCTAAAATTTGTAAGTTGTTGCAAATGTTAGACGATAGTAGTGTAATGTAAAGTTGAGAAAATATCAAATATTAGGGAAAGGTATATTTGATATTTCCAATGGCTTTATTGACACATTAAATGATAAAATCATATTATGATCATGCATTGTTTACTTCTCATATCTAGAAAATTGAAATTTTAAATTTTTGATTATCTTCAATTACATTGTAGAATCAGGGAATGGGAAAGGAGATAGTAAAAATCGAACTCACACTTGGTGTATGGAAGACCACTTACGTGTACCACTAGACTGTAAGCCTTGATGTACAAAATCTGTTTTTTTTTTTTTCTGTTAACTCTTTTCTATTACATTTGAGGATCGGGGAACAGTAAAAATCGAACTCACACTTAGTGTATAGGAGACTCTCACTGATACTACTAGACTGTAAGCCTTGGCAATAGAAAATCTGAACTTCAATCTTGTTACTATACGTGATTGTTTCGCGAAAAGTAGCCAATATAGGGACAATACAACAACTAAATTCTCATATCCCTTTCACCAATTTTCCATTTTTTTTACTAGAGAATAAATTAAAGAATGAGAGACAGTGGAGACAAGTCCTTTTTTTTGTTGGTTGTCACTATTTTGGTTCCACCTTTGTTGGAAGAGTGTATCCACCACTGTAATCAAAAGCATGAGTATCATTCATCTCTTTTCTCTGTAGAGCTTCCTTATTATAAGGATGTCTAGAAGAAGCTATTGCTGTCCCAAAATCCGTTATCGATGATGATGCAGACGTAGAATTTGTTTCCAGACCATCATTTTGAAGAATACTTTCAAGCATTTTTACCACTTCACTCATCGTTGGACGATCAGCAGCAGCCTCCTCAACACATTGCATTGCCACGTCCACAAACCTTGTAAAACCAATTAGATTTGGCATGTTTCTAATGACTGGATCGATCATGTTGCTCAAGCCATAGTGCTCCTTGTCGTTCTTATGAATTGCTGTTCTCATCTCTCGAACAACGTATTTCCCCTTCTCTATTGGTTGTTTTGCAGTTATGAGTTCTAGCATTACAACACCAAAGCTGTACACATCGCTCTTCTCGGTTAGTTGTTGAGTCATATAGTATTCAGGATCTAGATAACCCTGCAATGCAATCAATAGTCGTAAATTCAATTTCATGCTTGAAAAGTTCGACAAAATTTTGATATTTTTCTTGAAATAGATAGCGAAAAATGTGCAGGATGTGGTACTGACCAATGTGCCTTTAACTTGAGTGGAAACATGACCCTTTGAGCTATCTGATACGAGTTTGGACAAGCCAAAATCCCCGACCTTTGCTGTTAAGTTCTGATCCAACAAAATATTAGTTGATTTCACATCTCTGTGAATTATAGGAGGATTGGCAAGCTCATGCAGATAAGCTAATCCTCTAGCTGAACCAAGCGCAACACGAAGTCTTCTCTTCCAATCCAGATAAATGCTCGTTTTCCCTGTAGAGCATAGCGGAAATTAACTTCTACAGCGAAATGGAAATATTAAGAATTTTTTAGTGTAAATTACTATAAATAGGAAGTAGTCTTTAATGTATAGGAGGATGCAACTTACCTGACAAATTCTCCCTGAGCGAACCATTTGGCATGTACTCGTATACCAGTACTTGTTCGCCTTGCTCAAAACAGAATCCAACCAGACCAACTAGGTTCTTGTGATGAACCCGTGAAAGCAATTCAATTTCTGTCTTGAACTCTTGTCCACCTTGCATGGATCCATGTTGAGCCCTTTTGATAGCAATTACTTGCCCATTCGCAAGCGTTCCTCTGTAGACCTAGGAAACAGAACACACACGAATAAGAAGAGTAGTTGAAGAGTTTATCCTCTTTGATTTATTCTGTATATACAATGGATTTTCATAGCAAACCTTCCCATAGCCACCAGAACCAATCTCATTTCTCTCCGAGAAGTTTCCCGTACATTTCTTAAGTTCGTCATAAGAAAACCATCTGGCTCCCTTTAGTTGTGGTGCACCTTCACTGTCGTTTCCACTTGGAGCCCACGATGCTGTACAAACAAGGTCTAAGTAATCAGACATTTTAGTTCAATCCTACTTGATTTCTGGACATACAGTCAAACCTCTCTATAAAGACGTAGTTTGTTCAGATACTTTTTTGGCTGCTATAGAAAAATATTGTTATAGAGAATATATAACTCAACAGAACATGAAAAATCAGTTCCAAAGAAAACTTGGTCGTTATAGTGAAATGTTAACATAGAGGATGACTGTTATAGAGAGGTTTGAATGTATATATAGTTATAACTCATCGGTTTATATTTCTGTAAAAGATGACATTACCAAATGGTCTACTCAGTCCAATAGCTCTTTCAGCAAGTTTCTTTTGATGAATAGCATATATTGCAAGAGCAACGAGCAAGAGGACCAGGATGGTACATCCGGTAGCTATTCCAATAACTTGTCTTGAGCTAATAGAAGCTTCTCCACGTTCGGCTGAAACAGTTTTAGTTTTAAGTCAGTATTGGTCTAGAAGTTACAGTTGTAAAGAAATTCAGTAATTATACCTTGGAAAGTGTAAGGAGATGCTATAAAATAGTATGGTCCAAACTCGTGAGGCGGTTTATAAGTTTGGTTACTCAAAGAAAATCCAATCCGCTCAACCTCTGATCTATTAAAATACTTTCCTGTTGGTGGAAATAATTCCAACTGCACCTGAAGATAATCATCGATGTTGAAGAAGGGGTTCTGCAGAGAAACTGAACCGGGCGTGAGATCCAACTTCACCCACAGGCTCATTTCGAGTGAATGGAACGTATTATCATTGGACAACTCCCTAAACGAGGGTCCTCTAAAGTAGAATGTTCCCTCGTACGGATAAGCACAATCACAACTTTGTGGGCTAACTTTTTGATCAGCAGGACATGCTTTGCTACCACAGTTAGCTAGGCTGGTTGAGTAAGGCTTTGCAGATTGCTGCTGAAGCTGACAGTAATTCGTGTTTCCTAGGGCCGTGTCACACACTGGGTTTCCGATCAGTCTGAGGACAACCACAAATCAATCAAGGAGAAAGAAAGAGACAAAAAACATAATCTAATCGACGAAAAGGAGAAATGAACCATCTCACATCAAGGTATTTTTGTATCCAGAGCCAAGTGTTATTGATGAAATCTCGTTGTTCTGTAAATCAACAAGTGTGAGTTGCCTGCCGCTGATGCCACCCATGTTCAACGTATCATTCAATGCGTTGTTCCTCAGTTTCCTGCATAAGTTATTGCGATCATTACAACCTCTTCATTGCAGGTAATACAGATGGAATATTCATTTAGGATCGCGATACTCACACTTGTTGTAATTGAGGTAAAGCGAAAAGTTTCTGAGGCACTGATCCATGGAGTGAGCCATACTCAATGACTCTGAGCATTACATCAGTTCTTCCTACTTAGATTCATCAAACTTTTTTGGAAATTCATAGTTGCATTCATAACTGATTAATACTCACAGAGTGGTGAGAGACTCTAAAGTCGAGAACCATATAGGGGCCTCCGATTTATGGAAGGAATTATTGCTCAAGTCCCTGGAAGAGAAACAAAATATGATGCATCACTTCAACATTGAGAAACAACTATGGAAAATCAGGATTCTAGATATCTTCCTTACAGATAATTAAGGGAATTCATTCCAGTTAAATCTGGTAGTGGACCGGATAGTTCGTTGTGAGCCAAATTCCTAAACACAGAACATAAAGAGCACAAAAGAACTACTTCAGTCCAACAATTCTTAATCTGGAGCAGGTAAATGAATGAGCAGATATGGGGATAAAGTATACTTACAACTCTACAACGCTTGTGAGATTGTTAAGGTTTAATGGGACGCTACCATTTAAGGCATTTCTATCGAGCCGACTGTATATGTTAGGTTACATGAATACCAGCAGAAGATTAAAAAGTACAAGCATATAATCCAAAACAGAAGGTGAAGTAGCATGAAAGGTACGATAAATAAGATGATCAATTCTACTCACAGAACCTCAAGTGTCTGAACAAGTCCTAGTGTAAATGGAATGCTCCCGCTAAGTTGATTTCCATCAAACAGTCTGCCATATCAGAAGTTCACAAAGTGAGAAGGAGGGAAGGAAGAATAATGCGAATCACTCTTTAGTTTCTTGACTTACACGTGAATTAGCACCATGTCAGAACTAAAAAGAATGTCCGGAATGGAGCCTGAAAGTTGGTTTTTGTTAAAATGGCTGCGATAATGACATAACGTAGAAGTCAGACCTTAAAAGGTATATATACCAACTTAAGAAAAGCATGTAATATGGACAGATAAGTTTACTCACAAGTGTTTTGCTTTTTTTAGAAGGTCCAACCCCGGACTTGAGAAGGTTGAAACAGGAATCGGTCCTGTTAACTGGTTATCTGCTAGATCAAGCCAGTACAGTTTTGACAGATTGCCAAGAGTTCGTGGAATCTCACCGGTGAAATTATTTGAGTTAAGTGCCCTGTCAAAGAAATTGACACGGAACTACATGAGTTGATGAAACACCAAAACGATCACAAGTTGATGTTGCTGAGAAGTTCTTACAAGAAGGATAACTCAGCAAGTCTTCCCAACTCCATCGGTATACTGCCACTGAAGCTACAGCCCGCGAGGATTCTGAAAAGTAAATGAATACATTCGCATACATGTAAGTTATGTATGTCATTGAATCATGATACAAATTACGAAGAAGAAAGCTGATCAAATGATCATTCTATGACGAAAATATTATTAATGTCAATTGTGTACATAGCAGGTATACACTATACAATCAAGATGATCAAGTTTTTGTAGTCTTACAATATGTTTAGTTTCCGTAGATCTCCTATCCGCGGAGAAAGGGAACCTGTAAGTCCTCGGTTGAACGACAGGTCTCTGCAATGCAAGTTTAGCAACTGAAGTGAGCAAATTATGGTGACAAATACAAGCTTATTGTAAATAATCAACAGAAGTTTATTGGATTTAAAAACCAAACTCACAAGGAAATTAATTCAGTGAGCCCTCCAATATCACCACTTAATTTTCCTCTCAGTCCCATTGTTGATAATCCCCTGTAAGAAACAATAAACACAATCAATTGTTAACAACTGCTTCATTGGTGAAACAACAATTTCAAAAACTAATATGTGCTTAGTTTGAACTATAAAAAAGTGAGAAACTTACGTAAATCCCACTAGCTTAGCTAATTACTTAGATACATTTTAGTTTGCAATATTACGTATTTTACCAGAATTTCGATGGGTGTCCAAGTACATCTAGATACATGTATCTCAGAATACATAGGGTAAAAATTAGGAATTTGAATGGGCGTCCAAATACATCCAGATACATGTATCTCAGGATACATAGGATAAAACTTAGGTATAATTTGTTCGAGATATACTGTATCCAAGTAGATTCACATGTATCTGGGATACATAACAGATCTCGTTTGTCTCGCCTCTCTCCCATCTCACTCCTCACTCTCCTATGTATCTGGGATACAATGTGAATCTCGCTCGTCTATCTCCTTCCCCATTTCGCTCTCCTCTCTCCCTATTTTAGTGTATCTGATAACAAAAATACATATATGTAAGTGTTATGGTAGGAAACTCTTAAATAGTGGTAAAATACATAATATTTTGAAAGTATAGGTAATATATAATAGTATATATGATAGCGACATATGTGTAATTATGTAGTTTTTCCTAAAGGCAGAAAATGCACTTAAATTATGCAATCATGCATAACAATTCATGTGTTATTAGTCATCGTATAACTAGAATGTAAACCAAACGATCCCCAATATTGGAAGAAAAAAAAGCATACTCACAATGCAGTTACCCTTGAGTTGTTGCAGGTTACACCTTCCCAAGATGTTCCACAAGGATCATCCGATTTCTGCCAACTAGGCGGCGTATTTTCCCACTGATCTTTCAGTGATCGAAGTATCGTTACTGTAATCAACCGAACAACATTATTATCTGAACTCAGTACTTTCAACGCAGAACATAAATTTATAAGTAAACGTTCACAAAAACTACAAACAAATAGTAAAACTCATAAAGTTTAAATACTGGATACGAAAATTTTATACAATGTTCTTACCATCTCTGGGATCTGTAACAGTGTATATGAAATCGATGCCAGACGAGAAGACGATAAAGCAGAGTAACAGCCGGGTAGCTGCCATTGTTCAAAAATTTTCTTCAGATCAGCAAATAGATTTGATTTTTCATACATATGGTCACTTATAATATGTGAAAAATACAAATAAATGTTTGGAGGGATTTTTTTTGCTTTTTAAGGGTAGTTGGTGAGTGGGGGGAAAAGTTGTTAGGCAAATTCGTCATTTTAATGATTTAACTTATCTTAGAAGCCAATCTAACTGTTGTCTAATTCCACTATCGATTACTCATAATTGTGAGACAATTAGCACTGAATTATAATGACGGATCCGTTGTTACGGGATCAAGTTCATCTAAATTCAGTACTTTTAACTCAGAGTATAAATTTATGTGTAAGAAATAATAAAATTGTAGTGAATAATAAATATGAAGTTATAACTTTGAAAATATGACGGATTTGGTGTGGAGAACTTTAAAAAATGAATTTATAAAGTTTAAATCGTGAATTGAGATGACGATGTGGATTGAAGTGAGTGTGTGAGTGGACATTGTTTGGCTTCTTTTACACGCTGAATCACATGTATAAAGAGAAAGATACTGATATCTTTGATTCTAAGGCAGATTATGATTATGATCCAATGTAGAATACAGTACTACAGAGGATGAAGATGTTGAAACAACTCGTAGATTTTGGATCAGATTTTAAAAATTTATCTTCAAATATCTAATTAGTCATGAAATTTAATTAGGTTTTGTTAATTTATCTTCAAAAGTCGTTTTAACTCACAAAAAACGTTAATTTTTTCAAAGTTAAATGCATATTCAAACACAATTTCAAGTTTCATAAATTACAACTTCAAAAGTTTAAATTTTTAAGTTTTCATTTCCAAATCAATGGTAAAATGGAGTTTAGTGTCATGAATAAATCTTATTTTTTCGAACCACTAGTAAAAAAAAAAAACTTATGACGAACTAAAAAGTAAATAATGTCACGCAAATTAAGACGGCATTGGCATATCTTTCTTTTTACGGTACAAGTACATTTTTTTATGTTACATGCATTCAATTTAATTCAACATTATTCAACTTAAATCTTTAAATTAAGCAAATTACAAGTCACATAATTTTTATGTTTTTATAATCAATGAATCTTAATACGAACAACATAATTTCTTATTATTCTTAAGTTAAATATTTAACTACTGTAGTTTGTTTATTCACACTATCATAGAGCCAATTCAAATTTCTCATTCTAATTTAATTACTCTCAACTTTTCGTTTATATAAATTATTGAAGATCCCCTAAAAACCTTGCTAAGCACAGAGTTCGATGAAAATGGGTCTAAAAATTTAACTTTATGAATTCAAGATCAACGTTTCATCATATACCATTTGATTTATTGGGTTCAAAACTTATTATTTGTAATATTTAGTAAAAAAAAACTCTACGTGTGAGCGAAAGTTATTGAATTCGAATGAACCTAATACTTGAGACTCAGCTCTACTTTTGAGTATAGAGAAAATCTTGTTAGGAGCAGACGCCTCCAAATTGGGCTTTCAATATGTTGATTCAAATTCAATTGGAGCTCCAATGCGGCCCACCAGACACCGTGAGAAACCAAAAAAAATAAAAATTGGTTAGGCTTGGCTTACGCTTACCCAGCTAGTTGCTGTAAATAAGCTCAGGTCAGGTTCGACTCAGTTTGGCACTGCTAAAGTAGGATTGGTTGACCTCGACTCTACTCGGGTCAGCTCGATGCCCGAGCCTAGCTGTATAAACTACAAGGACCAATATACCCCGAAGAGAAATACTGATGTATAAGAAATACAAGCAAGAATATATACAACTCTGCCAGCCAGTTACTAGTCATGTCATTTGTTTACAAAGATAAATGAACCACAGAAAAGTATAACTGCTTGCAGCTCTGCAAATGGTGATCTTTATAGCTGTTGAATTTTATACATTTCTTACTGATCGCGCTCACCGCGCATGCAAAAGAACTTAATTGCTACAAGCTGAAAGTTCTTCTTGTCCTTTAACAAAGTGTTAGAAGCAAATGTGTAGATTTTCGATTTTTCTTTACCTTACCAACAAGAGGAAGCTACAAATATCCTTCTGAATCTTATAAATACTTTGGCCATAATGCCATCCAGCAGAAAGAGGTAAAGAATAGCAGGCCATTGTGCTCTGTTAGCATATTCTCTTTATTTTCGGGTTTGGAACCACTTCATGACTCTATGCAGCAGCTCATCAGTAAAAGAAACTTGAAACTTGAAACTTGTGAAGCAAACTGCACAAATGGAGTGTCAAATCACTCCAGATAATATCGAGGAGAAGACGTCTCAGACCAAAAGGAATATCTGGAGAATGAGGGAAACGAGTATCAAGCACATGTTGTACTTGCATCATCAAGTCGTTCTCCTATTTTGAGAAGCTAAGTTTTGAGAGAACTGCAGCAGCTTGGTCACCACCTAGAAGGAAATAAGGATGTCTAAGAGCTGCAGCAGCAGATAAACGTCTACCTCTCTCTGAAATAAGTTTCGTAGCCAAATCCCACCCTCTACAAGAGTCGAGATCAAGGATACTGAGATCAGGCCTCGTCCTAGTCCTTTCTCTCCAATTATTCAAGTCATATTCAACTGCATTTAGTTCCATATTGAAGTTCTTTAAGCCTGCTGTAGACCTTAAGCTCGGCACTGCCATTTGCATAAGCACTATTCCAGCAGAATACGTGTCAAAGAGATCGGGACTGTTTAGCTGCAATAACAAGAGTTATTGTGCTTTAAGTTTAAAACCTGAACTCTGCAACGTCATAGTCAGATGTTTATGCAAAAGACTGAATATCTAATGTAGTAAATGGAGTTGACACATGGGTGCGTTTGGTATGAAAGAAAATGCTTTTCCGGAAAAAAAATCTTGGAAAACAAGTGGTTTCCTAACTTATTTTCTGGTGTTCGAAGTAAGTCAGAAAATTTTATCCCAAAAACATTTATATATAATTCTATGCAAACACTTTGAAGGTTGGGGATGGAGGGTAGGGGTGGTGTAGGGGACGGAGTGTGTTGGAGGATGGGGAGGAGTCACTTATAAAACTTGTCTTCCCTACTTCCTTTTTTTAAGGAACTTGTTTTCCTAGAGAAAATGTTCTCCAAAAGTTTTGACCAACAAAGAATAGGAAAGTTGGAAACCGTTGTCCTCCATGCCAAACACACCCTTAGTTTTTCTTTTTCCTTTCTGCTATACTTACATACAGAGTAATCTTCTGTGTCAAGCTTACAATGAAGGAAGAATCACAACAACAACAAACCCAGTGTAATCCCACAAGTGGGGTTTGAGGAGGGTAAAGTGTACGCAGACCTTACCCCGACCTTGAGAAGGTAGAGGGGCTGTTTCCGATAGACCCTCGGCAATAAAGGAAGAGTTACAAGGAATATAAATCCATGTATTAGAAGGATACCTGCCATAAGAATGGGGAAAGAAGTGCAGCAACTGGCTCTGGTGGTGGTTTTGGAGTTTCTTCTGGCATTACATAGAGTTCAGGTGGACAATAATCAGGATCGAGTAGCCCCTTGTCCGGCACATAATTTTTTCCAATCCGAAGATCAATTGCTGCCCCGAAATCTATCAGCTTGATTTGTCCTTTTTTTGTAACCACTAAGTTGGATGGCTTTACATCTCTATGGACTATACCTGTGTCATGGATTTTCTTAAGGGAAGTAATAATCTGCCGCATAATTTGTTTGATAATTAGTGCATTCCGTTGAATTGAGTCTAATCCTTGTAAAACACGACCAAACATGACAGATTCAATGTTCAAGGGGAAGCCACGATCCTTCATGTAATCACCTAGGTCCCGATCTCCCTGTCACATGAAGTTCCTAAATTATGGATGCAGCTGCATCTTACAGTTTTGATGCAATTCAACCAAACAGAAATATGGAAAGCAATCATAAATCTAATCACAGAAAACATCATGCATCAAGACAGTTAGTAAAATCGAATTAGATGATTGGCCCGTATCATTCCACATACTATACATACGACGGAGGAGAGTGGGACTGCTTAAATAGGCTCGATAGCATTTCCATGCAACCATGACTGCAACTGAAGTTGAAGTAGTTGGATGGAAGATGAGATTCAGGAAGACTGTGTAGAAGTGGTTTCAAAGACGATGAGTTTGCGAGGTAAGTTTCTTAAGCAAAAAGGGGGATATGGCAACTGCTAATTGCAACTTGTTACCAATAACCTTTGCCCTAACATCCTTGCTAAGAGTTTTGAATGCTTAAGTTCCTATTCTCATAACTCCCATGGTGTTTATAAGGTTTGGACAACAATTACATTTTTTAATTTCTGAAGATTCAAACGTCAGAAAAAGGAGAAATAGGTCTCAGCTCCTCTCATCAACGCACCCTTGATTATTTTTCTTCTTTTACTGGTAAATGAATGTAATGTATTCCTACTGATATTGAATAATATATGTCGATGCAGGCATGCAGCTAGTGTAATAGGTAAATTCTAACTGACAGATGACCTAGTATTTGACTTTCAAAACACAAAAAGTTGTGGATAATTCCAAAGAAATGAAAAAGTTTGCTAAACTGCCAAGTACCTCAAATTTCCATACAAGCCATTTCTCACCCTTAGTATATCGTGAGTTAGTTTTTTCAGCAACAAAGCTACCAAGAAAATCTGCACATGTCTCAGGAGCTGCTCTTGATAGCCTATAATTGAACCATTCTTCAAATTCACCACATTCTGCAGCACCTTGAACACCAATCTTTACCTATAAATTGGAAAATAAACTAAATTGTTACTAGATAAGAACGAGTATGAAACATCCCCAATACAAAGCAAATGCAAGAGAGAAACAATTCAAGAACTGAGAATGATGAAAAGAGGGTCAAACATAACTACATAGTTGTGACAAAACAAGAGGACCATCGGACGCAATCCAGATTAAAAGTAAATAGAGTACACAATAATCTTATCAAGATTTATGGAAGGAGATAACCCAAATCAATATGATGTGGAAGGCGTAATCATCATAATCAAGCCTAAAATATTAACAACCAAAAAACTCACAACTAAAAACCTTGATAAGCTTTAAGGTTAGGCAGTAAATGGGCAGAAATAGCTAGTCCTTCCATTCCATGTTATGTGACACTTACATTTTTAATCCTTTCCCAAAAAAAAAGAACATATTTTTGTACTTGAAACTCGACAACTTTAATTTCTTCGATTACTATTAATGACAACTTTAAGCTATGAAATGTCATGAACTTTTAAAAGTACTCTGGTATGTGCCAAGAGTCATTCTTGATTCTTAAACTTCATTGTCACGACCCAATCGCCCTCAACCGGAAGAGTCAATATAGGAGCGCTAGTAAGCAACTCCTCGAGCTTCAGAAAGCTCATCTCACTCCTCCGACCACACAAAGGGAATATCCTGGCGAGTCAACCGAGCTGCAATAGTAGAAAAGCCCTCAACAAAGCGCCTGTTGTTATACGCAAACTCCGCCAAAGGCAAGAACTGGTCCCAATGACCACCAAACTCCAAAACACAAGCCCGTAGCATGTCCTCAAGGACCTGAATAGTGCGCTCTAACCAGTGTTACAAAAGGCGAGCGCCTCCTCGCCTTTGGCGAGAGGCGAGGCGAGGCGATGGGTCCTCGCCATTCTCTGCCGAGGCGAGGCGATAGTAAAAAGGCGAGGTGTGGAGAGGTGTGGCGCTGCAATGGCGACAGAAAAGGCGCCGCCTTTTTAATTAAAAATATTTGACTTAATAATATTAGTCAAAATTAGGTTGTTGTTTTTTTACTTTTGAAATTTCTGAAACTCCATACTCCATCGCGACTCTCTCTCTCTCGATTGACTCTCTTCTCTTCTCCTCCATCGCTGTCTCTTCTCCCTCGCTGTCAGCTTCTCCATCGCGAGCCTCTCTCCAGTTCTCCCTCGCTGTCGATTCTGTTCTCCTTCTCCCTCGCCGGCCGCCGGCTCACGATTGTGTTCCCTCCGACCCTCGCGACTCTCTGTTCTCCAGGTATCGTTTTCTCTCTTCTTCTTCAACAATTATTTTCTGTTCTTCTTCTTCATTTTTTTTTTTCAGTTGTGTTTTTTTGGTGTAAGGATGTAAGCACTAAGCAGTGCTTAGTTGCTTACTGCTTTGTGTAAACATTTTTTTTTAGTATCTACTATTGGTTTTTGAATTGAATATTTGCTAATATGTGTTATTGCTATTAAGATTTTGGATAAAATATGCAATTAAATATTTTTAATTTTTGGTATTAATTGGCGCCTTTATTCAAAAAGGCAAGCGCCTCGCCGCTCGCCTCGCCGCGTGGCGAGGCTGGCCCTTGTCGCCTTTTGTCGCCTCTCGCCGTCCACAACACTGGCTCTAACTAGCCATCTGTCTGCGGGTGGAAAGCTGTGCTAAGGTCAACCCGGGTGCCCAACTCATCCTGAAAGGTCCTCCAAAAGCTAGACGTGAACTGAGAACCCTGATCTGATATAATAGAAACTGGCACCCCATGAAGTCAAACCACCTCCCGAATGTAGATACGAGCCAACCTCTCGGCGCTAAATGAAGACTGAACGGGAAGGAAATGTGCTGACTTGGTCAATCGATCAACGATGACCCAAATACTATCAACTCCTCTAGAAGTCCGCGGTAGACCAACCACAAAATCCATAGTAATGCGGTCCCACTTCCACTCCGGAATGGGTAATCTCTGAAATTTACCACCAGGCTTCAAATGCTCGGCCTTTACCTGTTGGCAACACAAGCAACGAGAAACAAAGTCAGCAATATCTCATCTCATGCCACTCCACCAGTAATGCTGTCTCAAATCACGATACATCTTCGATGTACCCGGTGGATAGAATATCTAGACTCATGAGCCTCAGAAAGTATCAACTGAAAGTATCAACTGTGTCAAATCCCAACTCTCGGGACACAGATGCGACCGGCGAATCTCTACACTCCATCAGGATCTAAGGTAGCCTGATCACCACCACCCGCTAACACTCAATCTCTAAGGGCCACCAAGGCCTTATCCTCAAACTGACGACCTTGGTGGCCCTTAGAGATCGAGTGTTAGCGGGTGATGGTGATCAGGCTACCTTAGATCCTGATGGAGTGTTGAGATTCGCCGGTCGCATCTGTGTCCCGAGAGTTGGGGATTTGATACAGTTGATACTTTCTGAGGCTCATGAGTCTAGATATTCAATCCATCCGGGTACAACGAAGATGTATCGTGATTTGAGACAGCATTACTGGTGAAGTGGCATGAGACGAGATATTGTTGACTTTGTTTCTCGTTGCTTGTGTTGCCAGCAGGTAAAGGCCTAGCATTTGAGGCCTGGTGGTGAATTTCAGAGATTACCCATTCCGGAGTGGAAGTGGGACCGCATTACTAAGGATTTTGTGGCTGGTCTACCGCAGACTTCTAGAGGAGTTGATAGTATTTGGGTCATCATTGATCGATTGACCAAGTCAGCACATTTCCTTCCCGTTCAGTCTTCATTTAGCGCCGAGAGGTTGGCTCGTATCTACATTCGAGAGGTGATTAGACTTCATGGGGTGCCAGTTTCTATTATATCAGATCGGGGTTCTCAGTTCACGTCTAGCTTTTGGAGGACCTTTCAGGATGAGTTGGGGACCCAGGTTGACCTTAGCACAGCTTTCCACCCGCAGACTGATGGCCAGTTAGAGCGCACTATTCAGGTCCTTGAGGACATGCTACGGGCTTGTGTTTTGGAGTTTGGTGGTCATTGGGACCAGTTCTTGCCTTTGGCGGAGTTTGCGTATAACAACAGCTACCATTCTAGCATTCAGATGGCCCCGTTCAAGGCCTTGTATGGTAGGCGTTGTCGCTCTCAAGTGGGTTGGTTCAAGTCTACAGTGCCTAGGCCGCGAGGTACAGATTTGATTCAGGAGGCTTTGGAGCAGGTGAGAGTGATTCAGGATAGACTCAGGACAGCTTAGAGTAGGCACCATAGTTATGCGAATCGAAGGCGTCGACCTTTGAGATTCTCTGTTGGTGATCGGGTATTCCTCTGTGTGTCGCCCATGAAGAATGTGATGAGATTTGGGAGGCGGGGTAAGCTTAGCCCCAGGTACATCGGGCCTTTTGAGATACTCCGGACAGTTGGGGAGGCTGCTTATGAGTTAGCCCTACCTCCAGCATTTTCAGCCATCCACCCGGTTTTCCATGTCTCGATGTTACGCCGATATATTCCTGATGAGTCTCATGTGCTCCAGTATGATGCAGTTGAGTTGGATGACCGTTTGACATTTGTAGAAGAGCCAGTTGCCATCCTAGCCAGAGATGTGAGGAGATTGCACTCGAGAGCCATTCCTATTCTTAAGGTCCGTTGGAGGCATCGTTCAGTCGAGGAGGCTACGTGGGAGACCGAGCAGGAGATGCGAGAGCAGTTTCCCGACTTGTTTGAGCCTTCAGGTACTTCTTGACCCTTACTTTTGCGGACAAAAGTCCTTTTTAGTAGTGGATATTGTAATGACCCTTCTTGTTATTTTTGTGTTTTATCTTCTGTGCATCGTTTAGAGCGTTCCTATAGCGATCCCAAGTCATTTATGACTTGCTGGGACTGACAGTTCGGTCACCTAGTCGTTCGTTTGGTTATTGTGTGAGATTTAGTGTTTTTGGAGCTTATGAACCTTGAACGATCATTTTCGATCAAAAATTCAAGAAGATGACATCGGAATCAAATTCTGACGATTCCATCAGTTCCGGAAGGGTCATTATAGGCTAGTTGCATGGTCGACATGACTCCCGAAGTTTTCAGTGTGAGTTGGTGCGATTAGGCGTTTTAACTTTAAGTTTAAGGCTAAGTTTGACTTTAGTCAAGATTCTGAGTAAACGCGCTCGAATGAGAATTCCGTCAGCGCGGCTAGCTCTGGAATGTCGAGTTTGGTCTAGTTTGACCCTTCTTTCGTGTACTGAGGTTTTTGATATTTTTTCGAGCCCTTTTGTGGTTTTTGACTTAAAATGGCCAATGGAAGTGGGACCCACATTTTATCGAGATGACCTCTGATGGAAATTTCAACTGCGCCATTGTGTCCGGAATGTCGACTTTGGTAGGGTAGCATAGCTGTTTTATTTTTATCAGGTTCCGAACGGATTCCGAGCACCCCGTCGGAGACTTTGAAGAAATTAGACAAAGCTGAAATATGGTGCAGCCCTTTAACGACCATAATTTGGGGTTTTAACGACCAGATTTTTGGGTTTATTAGCGACCAGCTTCGTCCTTTATAAAAGCCCAAATTTCAGCCTTTATGTCTTACTTTAAAGTTGTGATATATTGAGCTATAGAACTCCAAATTGGGCGATTCAAAAGGCTAAGTTGTGAGATTTTTCCAGGGCAACGCATTGGTGAGCTTGAAATCTGATTTGGGGTCCCGATTTGAGGTAAATTTTGTGTTTTAACTGCTGTCATAGCTCATTTTCGAGCTCAACTTTTGGGAAACTTTTATAAGGTGATTTTCAGGCCATTTTAGGTCAGAATCTGGTGATTGAAGAGCCTATATTGAGGGGGGTTTCGTGAGAATCGTCGTGGTGTGATTGGTTTTAGCAGTTGGACCTTCATTTTTGGTAAATTCTTGTAAATAACTGCTGCCAGTGTTGTTGGATTTTAGCGTAGAATTTGGATTTTTGGTTGCATGTTCGTGTTGGGACTGTTTCGAGTCCCAAACTGTGTTCCATTTTGGAACACAAGTTCCGAGAGCTGTTTAGGACCTTTATTTGGGGTTAATTCTGGATTTAAAATGCGGATCCCACTTTTTCCGTTTTGACCGCGAAATTGGCCCGTCTCCGTTTCTTGCGATTTTAGTGTTTAAATGACCGTAATAACGTTGTGACTCTATTTTTGATAGTGTATCAACGTTTCAAGGCGATTCAGAAAGGAAAAGCTCCGGGAAGTGATATTTGGAGCGCGCGTGATCTGCGTACAGGTAGGCTACGGTTTCCTTTCTTAGATTGAACTCGAACATGTGAATGCATGTTGATTAGTTGGGATTTGGGTTGGGTAGTTATTGGATCATGCATAGGTGTTAAAAATCATATTTTCGACCTTTGTTTTCTGAGAATTATCGGGTAACTGTGAGCATGTTTATTGTTATTAATTGACCTTCTTTGCTATATGGAGTACTTGTATGTTTGAATACTGGTTATCAGAAGTATGTTGGGCCTTAGTTTAGGTTTGACTAGGGATTGCCTTAGAAATGCATGATTCGAAGTAGGTAGGACTTAGTTTAGCCCCGACGTCGCTCGGCCGGCTTAACTCCTTGTAGACTGGTGTAGCAGACTTGAGTCTGATAGTTTGGTCCTTAGCTAGACGATTAGATCGCTCCGGAGATAGTTATCCTTATTTCTTCGATGTTACGGCTTCACGAGTTACGTCGGTGACAATGAATTCCGCTCCACGATTCAAAGTTGATTTTTGATTCGGCTTCAAGGACTTGCATTGATTAGCTAAGTGTGGATGGTGTTCCACGGGTATTTATGATTATGGATAGATAGAGACTCTTTCAGCAGCTATATCGACATCTTTGTCGGGTATCCGGATTTAAGGTCCGGCCTCGACCATCCACATACTTATGTGGAGCATCCGGTTAGAGGTCCGGCCTCAAGTATGTAGAGCATCCGGTTAGAGGTCCGGCCTCAGTTACTTATATTTGTGTTTGGCTACTTGTGTAATTCGGGAGAGCATCCGGTTCGAGGCCCGACCTCCGTACCGTCAGATTCTACTTTTTGGTTTGGAGCATCTGGTTCGATGTTCTTTGGCCTTGAGTTCTATTCTCCTTAGTTATAGTTATTCTGTGTACTCATCGGGCTTATGGGGTCCGTTCGGATTTTTATTTAAACTTGCGCACAAGTGAACCTTCTGGGCTTATGGGGTCCAGTTAGGTGTAGTTAGCTTATATATTAAGTTAGTTAGATCTTTCTACACTCGTGTGCATCCATTGTTACTTAGCCTTCCGTTCTTGACCTCTAGTTATGTGTTTCTGTCTTTTCATATTTTACTTTTCAAGTTCAGTCGGCCTATGATGCCTACTAGATACCTGTTGTTGGTACTCATGCTACGCTCTGAATCTATTTTATGATGCAGGTCCGAGCACCAGTAGCCAGCGTTGATCGAGTTTGGAGCAGTCTGGTCTGGAGACGGGGTGATCACACGGAGCCCAGCTTGGGGTAGATGCGACCCCGAGGTCGAGGTAGGCCGCAGCACCGGCCTGGGATAGGGAGGAGGAGCCTCATGCAACACATGTACCGCCACAGCCAGTGGGGCCGAGAC
>CM040627.1:87143215-87200777 GCA_022817965.1 Solanum lycopersicoides
CAATTCGAGAAACAGATTCCTTAGTAGTTGCTTCTAATGTTGTTGGTAGAGACAACGATGTTGATGAGATAAAGGAGAAAATTTTGAACATGAGACAGGAGGATGTTGTTCTGTCCACCATTCCCATTGTAGGTATGGGAGGTTTAGGGAAAACAACTGTGGCTAAGAGGATTTACAATGATGAACACATCAAGCAAATCTTTGAAAAGAGAATTTGGTTGTGTCTACCTGAAATGTCTGAAACGAAGAGCTTTCTTGAACAAATCCTCGAATCGTTGACAGAGAGAAAAGTTGAGGTTGAAAGGAGAGATATAATAGTCAAGAAGCTACAAAATGAATTGGGAGGAAAAAACTATTTGCTAGTCATGGATGATTTGTGGCGTGTTGACTCTACATCGTGGCATGAGTTTGTGGACACCTTGAGAGGAATAAATACATCCAGAGGAAACTGCATTCTTGTGACTACTCGTATGAAGCGGGTGGCATCCACTGTAGCAACAGATCTTCATATCTTGGGAAAGTTAACAGAAGATCATTGTTGGTCTATTTTCAAACAAAAAGCATTTGTTGATGGCAGGGTTCCACAAGAATTAGCAAACATGGGCAACAAGATTGTTAAAATGTGTCAAGGTCTACCGTTGGCTGCAAGTGTGTTGGGAGGACTCTTACACAACAAGGAAAAACATGAATGGCAAGCAATTCTTAATGGAAACCCCCTTGTTGCAGGTGAAGATCATGATAATGGAGAAAACAGCATAAAGAAAATCCTAAAGCTCAGCTATGTTTATCTACCATCTCCACAACTGAAAAAATGCTTTGCTTACTTTGCTATGTTTCCAAAAGATTTTGAGTTTGAAAAGGACCAACTAATCCAGCTCTGGATGGCCGAAGGCTTTCTCCATCCATGTCAAGAGAGCACTGTGATGGAAGACGTTGGGCACAGGTTTTTTCAAATCTTGTTGCAAAATTCCTTGCTACAAGATGTTGAGTTAGATGAGCACAACAATATAACACATTGTAAGATGCACGATCTTGTGCATGATTTGGCTGGAGATGTCTTAAAATCTAAACTATTTGATATGAAGGGCGACGATGGAGAAAAACTTTCTCAAGTTCGATACTTTGGATGTGAGTCACCAATGGATCAGATAGATAAGATAAATGAGCCAGAACGTTTGTGCACACTCTTTTGGAGAAGCAATTATATATCGGAAGATACGTTATTGAGCTTTAAGTTCTTGAGAGTTTTAAATTTGTCCAGTTCAGGAATCAAGGAGTTGTCGGCCAAAATCGGGAAGCTGATATACTTGAGATATCTTGATCTCTCGGACACTAAGATCACAGCCTTGCCCAACTCCATTTGCGAGCTCTATAGTTTGCAAACATTTAGAGTCATTAACTGCGATTCACTCAAGGAACTTCCATATGAGATGGGAAATATGATAAGTTTGAGACACATACATTACACTTCTGTCGACGAAACAAGAGGGCATTGGGGAGAATGGATTATTCACGATGTACATTTTCAGATGCCACTTAAGATGCGACAATTGACTTGCCTTCAAACCCTCCAGTTTTTCAAGGTAGGTTTAGAGAAAGGTCGTCAAATAGAAGAATTAGGTCATTTGAAAAACCTAAGAGGTGAATTGACGATCAATGGTCTCCAATTGGTCCGTGATAAAGAAGAGGCTCGAACAGCATATTTACAGGAGAAATTGAATATCTGCAAGCTGGCATATCTGTGGTTTCATGACGAACTGGAAGGAAGTGAGACCAATGATGAGCATGTGTTGGATGGTCTTCAACCTCATCGTAACTTGAAAAGCTTAGCAGTAGTGAACTATTTAGGGACTAAATTTCCTTCATGGTTCCGTGAAGACTTGCTACCAAATTTGTTCTGGTTGAAATTAAGTGGTTGCAAAAGATGCAAAGAAATTCCATCGCTTGGCCAACTGAAATTGCTTCAGCATCTTGAGCTGGTAGGATTCCATGAGTTGGAATGCATTGGACCTGCTTTATATGGTGTTGAGATTAACAATAGTGGATCAAGCAGCATTATCCAAGTGTTCCCGTCATTGAAAGAACTAGTATTGAAGGATATGCGTAGCCTTATTGAGTGGAAGGGAGATGAAGTTGGAGTAAGATTGTTTCCTAGGCTTGAGATGTTGACGATTAGTAACTGTCCATTGTTAAAAATTACTCCAAGTCAATTTGAAATCCTCCATGAATTAAAAATCGAAGGAGTTGACAGTGAAATGCCATTGTTTAACTTGTGCAGCAACTTGACATCTCTTTTGCATCTTGATGTTTGTAATGTGAAAGAGCTCACTTGTCTTCCAGATGAGATGCTACGCCACAAAGTTTCTCTTCAACACCTATGGATCTCACAATGTAGAGAGTTTCGTGAATTACCACAAAGCTTGTACAATCTCCATTCTCTTAAGACATTACGAATATCCTTCTGCGACAATTTCTGTTCTTTTCCTGTTCCCAGTGGAGATAACTATTTAACTTCCCTCAAAAATTTTCAGTTACTTCATTGTGATGGATTGATCAGTTTACCAAGTGGCATGCTTGATCAATGCAGGTCTCTGGAATCTTTGATGGTCTTGTGGTGTCACAACTTACTCTCCTTTCCTTTACATGTACGGGAAATGCCTTCACTTTTACATTTGCGTATATCACGATGTCCCAAATTGATTAGTGTACCCGAAGTGGGCCTTCACCGTCTCACTGGGTTACGGAGATTGGATATTGGTCCTTTCTCAGAGATGGTGGATTTTGATGCATTCCAATTAATTTTTAATGGCATTCAGCAGCTGTTGTCCCTTCGTAATCTGGAGGTGTACGGACATGGGCACTGGGATTCTCTGCCCTATCAGCTTATGCAGCTCTCTGCCCTAACATATATCCATATATATGGTTTCGGAATTGAGGCTATTCCTCATAGTCTTTGCAATCTTACTTCTCTTGAATCATTACGTCTACAGAGGTGCAAACGGTTACAACATGTGGACTTCTCAAATGCCATGCCCAAATTACGGCATGTGGAGATCTATAGTTGTCCATTGTTAGAGGCTCTGTTGGATGGGCTCAGCAACCTTGTTTCTTTAGAGGAGTTAAGTTTATGGAACTGCGAAAAACTAGAGCGTTTGCCATCCAGAGATGCCATGCAACGCCTCACGAAATTACAGAGCCTGAAAATTGGAGGCTGCCCAAAGTTAGAACAAAGTTGCAACAACCGGAGTCGCCCAAACTCCCAGTGGCCCAACATTTCGCATATTCAAAAAATTCAAGTGGCTGGAAGCATTCAGTACTTCCGTAAGTCTCTATTTCTCTTTCCGTGTCTGAGTCGCATTTTGAATTATTATTTTCTACGAGTTCTACGAAAGAAGTTATGTATGTAATTTAATACTATTTCCTGCAATTACTTTGACATAAAAAAAATGCAAAATTTTTATTCAATTGCATCTTATCTATGCTTTCATCATTCTGCTAGTCCACTTGAACCAAATTGTTGTTGTTCTCTTAATTCTTCAAGTAAGGTATCTCTACATTATTTTTAAGATATGATTTATTCATGAAATTTATGGTTCTTTTCCCTTATAGATTACTAGTTCCAAGGTCTTGCTAGAACGTCGTCGATGTGGTAAATCATCAAGTCAAAATCCATGAACACCAGTCAATTACGTTAGGTAAATTTTCATTTAGACTTGTTAGAGGAATGCGTATTTTTTTGCGCTACTGTTTTCTCATGACATAACTTTTTCTGTTCAAACAGGGTTGGTTATGTTCCACCACCACATTTGTTTTGTTCATGAGTTGCAGCTAAATTTAGATGCAGCTAGGAGGTTGGTTATGTACCAGTTTGAGCCGTATCTGTCCATTAGGTTCAACGATTCTCTATTGAACCAACATTTCCATGTAAGCTTCTAAAATTGTTAATCTCCCACATTCCTTGTTTTTTTAGTACTCACGTACCTACGTAAAGTTAGTCCGTTGCAATATAGTACTCTTCAAGTATAGACAAGTATTTTATTGGCATAACATTAGCTCTCTTCATATCAGGTATTGCAGTTTCTTTTTCGTAAGAGGAGGTGAAATTTAGAGGGGAAAAAAATGACCGAAATTTGACTTCTATTCAATTTGCATCGATCAGTGCTGCTTTTGGAGACTCTGATGGGTAAACTACGGGTCAAATATGAGTATTGCAAGTTTTTTTCAAATTTTCAAAAAATCTTATGTTACCAAGTTTTAGAAGCGATTTTTCAAAACTTTCATATATGAGTCCCTATTAATATTTCAACTCTCAACCTCCACCTACGCTTCCAAAAAAAATAATTAAAGTTTATTTTTAAAAAATATTTTAAACTCCAAAATTTTATTTTTTCACCCCTACCCTCGACCCTCCCCCGACCCACCCCCACACCAGCCCCCTCACCTCCCCCCCACAAAAAAAATAAAAAATTAAGTTTATTTTACAAAATATTTTCAACTTCAAATTTCATTTTTTCATCCCTACCATCGTCCCCCATCACCCCCACCCCCACCCAAAATAAAATTAAGTTTGTTTTAAAAATTTCATCTTCAAATATTTATTTTTTCACCCTACCCTGGACCCACTCCACCCCAGCCATAATCCCCCCCACCCCCTATCCCCAACCACCCCCTATCCCCAACCAACCCCCACCCTTTAAAAATATTAAGTTTGTTTAAATAATATTTTTAACTTCAAAACTTTTTCACCCTACCCTGAAACCCCCCCCCCCTCTTATCAGCCCCCCTCCCCCCACCCCGAAATTTTTTAAATTCTTTTTTTTAATTTTATAATAAAATAAAACTAAATGAAACATTTTCAACAAATTTCATCTAAAGAAAAAGACTAAAATATTTTCTTCATATTGAATTCTTAAGTAAAGAACTATTTATTCATGAAATATGGATAAAATATGGGTAAACTAGTATTTTACCCAATCCATTTTTACCCATATCAATTATGGGCGGATTGAATGATTATCCATTTTATGTTTA
The DNA here is from genome assembly GCA_022817965.1 of Solanum lycopersicoides. NCBI lineage: Eukaryota > Viridiplantae > Streptophyta > Magnoliopsida > Solanales > Solanaceae > Solanum > Solanum lycopersicoides. Next base: position 87,148,247 of record CM040627.1, read on the forward strand.
TCCATTTTCAACCCGCCCATTTGCCACCTCTACTCTCAAGGAACATGAATTCTAAGTCTGATATATGGTAGAGGTCTAATAAGTTTCTTAATAGTGTACACTTCTCGTTACTTTCACTTCACAGGAACTTTCTCCGTTCATTAAAACTTTTGTGATTGAAGGACTTTAACAAAAAAGAAAATTTCAAAAAGACTGCTATGTCTCAATATTAATTGTAAGCAATTTGTATTCTCGTATGCAAGTTTTAGGCCTCAATAAGAATGTGATTATTTGCAGGTATTTCTTGTTTGGCATGTGATTGAACTGTGTATACAGTCTTTGCTGTCGTGTGGATATCAATAGATCTTCAAGATTTGTTTCCTCAAATTCTCACTGATGGTCTGGCTGCAACGTCCAGTTCCATCACGTCCCATTCGAAGTAGCTGGTGGTGCCTTTAATTATTGTTGGGATACCATTGAAATGCTGATACCATTCTTGCTAACACTACAATAAGTGAAAATTTGATACTGCACTCTAGTCCAAAGATTTGAACCTCATATTTAATATTTTGTACAAATGACTCCCCAAGGATTAGGTCCTGAAAGAGACACCGATCGATCATATATGAAAGTTACATTCAAGTGGCTTTGAAGCTAGTGTCTTTACTTTTGTCTAGTGTATATGTAATTTATCTTACATATCATTGCCTAGTAGTTGATATATAGCTTCTCTAATCTAGCTCTGTTTTTTTCTTGACATTTGCATTATTTAAGTCCAAATACTACGATGGCTCAAATCAAATCGACATTGTATGCATCTTTAATTTACGTCTGTAATTCCAATTCCTAGCCTGCATATTTTAAGTATTTCATGATGACAATGTCCTCTTTTGCTATATCAACTGCTTTGGTGAGATGTCACACAACTTTGATGAGCTTACTATTGAAACATTTATAACTACTGGAAACAGGAGTACTTAGGATGCATTCGGAGTTGAGCAGTATGTAACAATTTTGATACCATTCATGCATTTAACTTTTCATATAGCGAATTGCCACACCAGTTTTCCAATGAAATCACAACTTACCATTCCGAGTTAGACAGTATCTCTGTTTCATATCTAAACTATTAGGAGCATGAGTTTTATACTTAAACTATAACTTATTAGTTTGAGAAACACACCCGGCGGTGTGTGTAATGCATTCACTCTTTTATTTGAAAAAACTTTGCTATGTGGATAAAATATCTTTCTAGGATAGTAATACTTTAATCTTTTAACTTTAACTAATATTAATAATTTATTTAATTTGTGAAAGGAATATTTTATCCTTATGAAGTGTGATATTACAATTTTTTAAAATAAAAGAAAGAGTATAATACACGCACCGTAAAGATATAGCTAATAAAATAGAGATTTATCCCTTTTATCTAATATCTTTTGATGTTGTTTTGCTGGGTTTTGTCTCTATGTTTTTCCCTTAAAGAAACCCACTAAGGTTACAACAAGTGGAAGAGAATACATAATTGTACTGGCCTCTTTTTTCCATATATAAAATTTAAAAAGTTACTCGTATAAATAAAATAAAACTACTCGTCTTACAAATAAAATGTAAAATAAAACTACTCCTAGTACGAATAAATCATAAAATAAAACTACTTGTACAAATAAAATCATAAAATAAAACTACTACAAATAAAATCTAAAATAAAACTACTTGCACAAATAAAACAAAAAAATACTACTTAAATAAATGAATATACAAAGAAAAAGAGACTCAAACTTGGATCCTTTTAGTACTCTGCAAACAACTACCAAAACAAGACTTTGATTTTGTGAAAGCAAACACAACTATGACTGATCCTGTAATTGGTGCTACTGTTCAAGTTTTGCTTGAAAAGTTGATTTCTCTCACTATCAAGGAGCTCAACAGCTCAAGGGATTTCAACAAAGATGTCGAAATGTTGACACAAAATGTATCCTTGATCCAAGCTTTCCTTCGTGATGTTGAAACACCACAAGTTGAGAAACAACAGTCTGTCGAACAATGGCTCAACAGGCTTGAGAGAGTTGCTGAAGATGCTCAAAATGTGTTTGATCGATTCAGATTTGAATCTCTCAAAACAAAAGTGATGAATAGCCCAATGAAAAAGGTCAGTGGTTTCTTTTCTCATACTGCTATTAAGAGAAAAGTTTCTCGAAAAATCAACAACATCAATAAAGAGTTGACGGCTATCAATAAGGTAGCCAAAGACCTCGGTCTACAATCACTCATGGTTCCTTCTCGGAAAATACTACCAATTTGAGAAACAGATTCCTTTGTAGTTGCTTCTGATGTTGTTGGTAGAGACAACGATGTAAATGAGATAAAGGAGAAAATTTTGAACATGAGAGAGGAGGATGTTGTTCTGTCCACCATTCCCATAGTGGGTATGGGGGGTTTAGGGAAAACAACTGTGGCTAAGAGGATTTACAATGATGAAAGCATCAAGCAAATATTTGAAAAGAGAATTTGGTTGTGTCTACCTGAAATGTCTGAAACAAAGAGCTTTCTTGAACAAATCCTCGAATCATTGACAGAGAGGAAAATTGAGGTTCAAAGGAGAGATATAATAGTCAAGAAGCTACAAGACGAATTGGGAGGAAAAAACTATTTGCTAGTCCTGGATGATTTGTGGAGTGTTGACTCTACATCGTGGCATGAGTTTGTGGACACCTTGAGAGGAATAAATACATCCAGAGGAAACTGCATTCTTGTGACTACTCGTATGAAGCGGGTGGCATCTACTGTAGCAACAGATCTTCATATGTTGGGAAAGTTAACAGAAGATCATTGTTGGTCTATTTTCAAACAAAAAGCATTTGTTGATGGCAGGGTTCCACAAGAATTAGCGAACATGGGCAACAAAATTGTTAAAATGTGTCAAGGTCTACCGTTGGCTGCAAGTGTGTTGGGAGGACTCTTACACAACAAGGAAAAACATGAATGGCAAGCAATTCTTAATGGAAACCCCCTTGTTGCAGGTGAAGATCATGATAATGGAGAAAACAGCATAAAGAAAATCCTAAAGCTCAGCTATGTTTATCTACCATCTCCACAACTGAAAAAATGCTTTGCTTACTTTGCTATGTTTCCAAAAGATTTTGAGTTTGAAAAGGACCAACTAATCCAGCTCTGGATGGCCGAAGGCTTTCTCCGTCCATGTCAAGAGAGCACTGTGATGGAAGACGTTGGGCACATGTTTTTTCAAATCTTGTTGCAAAATTCCTTGCTACAAGATGTTGAGTTAGATGAGCACAACAATATAACACATTGTAAGATGCACGATCTTGTGCATGATTTGGCTGGAGATATGTTAAAATCTAAGCTATTTGATATGAAGGGCGGCGATGGAGAAATTTTTTCTCAAGTTCGATACTTTGGATGTGAGTCACCAATGGATCAGATAGATAAGATAAATGAGCCGGAACGTTTGTGCACACTCTTTTGGAGAAGCAATTATATATCGGAAGATACGTTATTGAGCTTTAAGTTCTTGAGAGTTTTAAATTTGTCCAGTTCAGGAATCAAAGAGTTGTCGGCCAAAATTGGGAAGCTGATATACTTGAGATATCTTGATCTCTCGGACACTAAGATCACAGCCTTGCCCAACTCCATTTGCGAGCTCTATAGTTTGCAAACATTTAGAGTCATTAACTGCGATTCACTCAAGGAACTTCCATATGAGATGGGAAATATGATAAGTTTGAGACACATACATTACACTTCTGTTGACGAAACAAGAGGGCATTGGGGAGAATGGATTATTCACGATGAACATTTTCAGATGCCACTTAAGATGCGACAATTGACTTGCCTCCAAACCCTCCAGTTTTTCAAGGTAGGTTTAGAGAAAGGTCGTCAAATAGAAGAATTAGGTCATTTGAAAAACCTAAGAGGTGAATTGACGATCAATGGTCTCCAATTGGTCTGTGATAGAGAAGAAGCTCGAACAACACATTAACAAGAGAAAACGAATATCTACAAGCTGGCATATGTGTGGTTTCATGACGAACCAGAAAAAAGTGAGACTATTGAAGTCAATAATATGGTTAATACAGTTAGTTACTGTGGGCCTAACAGCTAGGTGATTAACACTCATAAGAAGTCAGTTAAAATGTGCATTGAGTTAGTTAAACTTCATGATAATTAGAATGAGTGATCATCTTGTATAAATACATTGTATTTTTGTTCATTCTATACACAATGAATATAATCTTCTTTCTTCTCCAGATACATTTTCACAGATCTGTAAGATCAGATCAAAGTTCATGAATATCAACTCAATTAAGTGTTTAGATTCACAACTTATCATGGTATCATAGCAGAGATCTCTGTTCTAGATCATCTTCCGCAAAGTACATCTTCCCAGCTTGTCATTAGCTTCAACAATGGCAGATTTGACAGTTGCGACTCTACCACATCACCATCCTCTGTATTTACAGTCTTCAGATACACCTGGTGTGGCCTTACACATGATCAAGCTTACAGGACCAGAAAACTATGGGCTATGGAGTAGATCGATGAGGCTGGCATTATTGGTGAAAAATAAGCTAGGTTTTGTAGATGGAACCTGCCTGAAGAGTCTGTACAAAGATGAATTGGCTGCTCAATGGGAGAGATGCAATGCAGTGGTTTTATTATGGATTAGCAGTACATTGACTCCAAATTTGCTAACTACAATCATGTATGCATCAAATGCTAGAAGAGTTTGGGAGGATTTCAAAGAAAGGTTCGACAAATCAAATCTCACAAGAGTTTATCAATTGTGGACAGATGTTGCAAGCCTTAAGCAAGGTACTGATTCTGTTACTGACTATTATTCCAAATTAAGAGACTTATGGGATGAGTTTGATGTACTTGTACCATTTCCTTCTTGTGAGTGTGCTGAAGCAAAGTCCTACACGAATCACTTGCATCAACAGAGATTATTGATGTTTTTGATGGGGTTGAATGAAACCTATAGTCATGTAAGGAGTGATATACTTCTTAAATCGGAAGCACCTAGTGTTAATCAAGCTTACTCTATTGTGGTGCAAGAAGAAAGTCAGAGACTATTAGGTGTAGTTGATTCCTACAAAGAACCACTTACTATGTTGGCTGGTAGAGGACAAAACTACAAAGGAAAAAAACCACTTCTAGATACTCCATGTGAGATTTGTGGATTCAGAAATCACCTTACAGTTGATTGTTACAGACTGGTAGGTTATCCATCAGATTTTAAAAGCAAAAGGAAACCTCCACAAAAAGGATCCAATACATCAAGTTATCATCATAATGGTGCTGGTGCTGGTAGATCTGGAACTTCTAGTCATACAGGTACAGGTACTAGTAATTTCAGATCTTATGCTAATAATGCAGCTGCTGATAAAGAAGGCAAGGGTCACAATGAGCTTAGCACACAGGAATGCCAAGCCAATCTAACAGGTAATATGTCTCTTTCAAGATCACAATGTGTACATGAATGGATCATTGATTCAGGAGCCACGCATCATGTTACCTCTTGTAAAAGCTTGTTGCATGACTTGAAACAACTAAAGGGATCCAATACAGTACAACTACCAACAGGAATAAGAGCAGACATACTGCATACTGGAAGCTCCATTATTTTAGGAGATCTTAAGTTGAATGATGTCTTGCATGTACCCGAGTTCAAGTTCAGCCTAATATCAGTAGCCAAACTAACTAAGGATTTGTCCTGTAGTGTTAGTTTCTTTCCTAATATTTGTATATTACAGGATCTCTACAATGGCAAGGTGATTGGGATTGGTAGAGAACACAATGGTCTATATCTGCTAAAAGATGAAATAACTGCAGTTGCATGCACATCTGTTTCAACTGGAAATCAGACTGATCTATGGCACATCAGACTTGGCCATCCATCTCTTAAAGCAATGCAACATATCTCTTCTCTCAAAAATCAAGTGGATACTGGCAAGCCCTATTGTTGTCAACTTGTCCTTTAGCTAAGCAACATAGATTAGCCTTTCCTCTGAGTCATAGTACTTCAGATCATTGTTTTCAACTAATACATGTAGATATCTGGGGACCTTACAAGACACCTACATATGACAAGAAACACTATTTTGTTACAATTGTTGATGATTTTAGTAGGTTCACCTGGATATGTCTCATTCAATACAAAACTGAAGTTACTCTCATTTTGAGAAATTTTCTGACCATGATCTCTACACAATTCAATACTAAAGTGCAGATTGTTAGGACAGATAATGGTACAGAATTTTTTAATATGAATAGTAATACTCTTTTCTCTTCTCTTGGTATTGTACATCAAAGTTCTTGTGCTTACACTCCACAGCAAAATGGAGTGGTTGAAAGAAATCATAGACATATTTTGGAGACTGCTAGGGCCCTAAGATTTCATAGTGGAATGCCTATTAAATATTGGGGTCATTGTGTCAAAACAACTACATATTTGATTAACAAAGTTCCTAGTAGTGTGTTACAGGGCAAATCTCCTTACACTGTGCTATATGGGAAGGAGCCTAACCTAAATCACTTGAGGGTTTTTGGTTGTTTATCTTTTGCATCTGTCTTGCCCAGGCTAGACAAGTTTGCCCCAAGAGCCAAAAAGGCAGTTATGATGGGCTATTCAGAAACTCAAAAAGGATATAGACTATTGAACCTGGAGAATAATCAATTCTTTATTAGCAGGGATGTTACTTTCATAGAGGACATGTTTCCTTTCAAAGAAGATCCTCAAGTGCCAATAGAGTTAATATTGCATGATTCTGAATTATTTGTTATTGGAGATGATAAGGTGCTGGAATCTAGCAATCATGACACACCAATTATAGTGTCACATGAGTTACCTGAGGGAACACAAGATGCATAAGAGGTTATTGGGCCTGAGCACTTACCTCATGTTGACACACACACAGGAATTGATCCAACTATAGTTGAAACAGATGATCATGCTGATGCAATTTCACCTGAAGTGACCAGAAGACCTAGAAGGCCACCCTTGTGGCACAAAGATTATATAGTCCCACAGAAGATCAATTCATCTTGTTTATATCCTATTGAGGATTACTTATCCTACTCTAATCTGAGTCACACTTATCACTCTTATATAGCTGCATTTTCTGTAGCTGTCGAGCCCTCTAATTTCAAAGAAGCATCTCTTGACCAACAGTGGATTGATGCAATGCAGGCTGAGGTGAATGCATTGGAACAGAATCAGACTTGGACTATTGTTGATCTACCCATTGGAAAGAAAGCTATTGGGTCAAAATGGGTGTACAAAATCAAACATAAAGCCAATGGTGACATAGAAAGATACAAAGCAAGATTGGTGGCTAAAGGGTACAACCAGCAGGAAGGCTTGGACTACCATGAAACCTTTTCTCCAGTAGCCAAAATGGTCACTGTGAGAACTGTTATTGGAGTTGCAGCATCTCACAACTGGCCCTTATATCAAATGGACGTTCATAATGCCTTTCTACAAGGTGACTTGACTGAAGAAGTGTACATGACATTACCTCAGGGCTTCCAGAGGCAGGGGGAGAACAAAGTCTGTAAACTTCTCAAGTCTCTATATGGACTTAAACAAGCTTCTAGGCAATGGAATCTTAAGCTGACTGATGCTTTGGTAGAGGCTGGATATACACAAAGTCCCTATGATCATTCACTGTTCACTAAGAAGATTGGAATTGATGTTGTTGTGGTCTTAGTCTATGTGGATGACCTACTCATTACAGGCAGCAACAATAAAATGATTCAAGACATAAAGGATGCATTGCACAACAATTTTAGCATGAAGGATCTTGGAGACCTTAGATATTTTCTAGGGATTGAGATACTGAGATCAAAAACAGGAATATTATTGAACCAAAGAAATTATGCACTAGAGCTGATTTATGATTGTGGACTAAGTGGTTCTAAGCCAGCAGCTACACCATTGGAGCCTAATAAGAAGTTCACCTCAGTGGATTATGATGAATTCAGAGGAAACATAAGTGATCCTTTGTTCAAAGATGTTACAGCTTACCAAAGGCTTGTTGGGAGGTTGTTGTACTTAACCACAACAAGACCTGATATATGCTTTGCTGTACAAGTACTGTCACAGTTCATGCAAAGGCCAAAGATATCTCATTGGGAAGCAGGGATGAGACTAGTGAGATACATCAAGGGTTGTCCGGGGCAAGGAATACTGCTAAGTAGTGAACCTAGTACACAGTTAGAAGGATTTTGTGATTCAGATTGGGCATCATGCCCCAACACAAGAAGATCAGTGACTGGGTATACAATAAAGCTGGGAAATTCTCTTATTTCTTGGAAATCAAAGAAACAACATACCGTGAGCAGAAGCTCAGCTGAAGCTGAATACAGAAGTATAGCTGCAGCTGTTTCAGAAATTATATGGCTAGTGGGAATCTTAAAGGAGTTGAATGTGAATATAGAGACACCTGTCAAGTTACATTGCGACAGTAAAGCAGCAATACAAATCAGTGCTAATCCTATATTCCATGAGAGGACAAAGTACATTGAGATTGACTGTCATTTTGTGAGGGAAAAAATCAAGAATGGATTGATACAGACAGAGTATGTCAACACTAAAGAGCAACTAGCAGACCTGCTGACAAAAGGTTTGGGAGCTGCACAACATCATCTTTTATTAGGCAAACTTGGAGTATTTGATGTATACACAAACTCCAGCTTGAGGGGGAGTATTGAAGTCAATAATATGGTTAATACAGTTAGTTACTGTGGGCCTAACAACTAGGTGATTAACACTCATAAGAAGTCAGTTAAAATGTGCACTGAGTTAGTTAGACTTCATGATAATTAGAATGAGTGATCATCTTGTATAAATACATTGTATTTCTGTTCATTCTATACACAATGAATATAATCTTCTTTCTTCTCCAGATACATTTTCACAGATCTGTAAGATCAGATCAAAGTTCATGAATGTCAACTCAATTAAGTGTTTAGATTCACAACTTATCAGAGACCAATGATGAGTATGTCTTCGATGGTCTTCAGCCTCAACCTAACTTGAAAAGCTTAGCAGTAGTGGACTATTTAGGGACTAAATTTCCTTCATGGTTCTGTGAAGATTTGCTTCCAAATTTGGCCATGTTGAAATTAAGTGGTTGTAAAAGATGCAAAGAAATTCCATCACTTGGCCAACTGAAATTGCTTCGGCATCTTGAGCTGTCAAAGTTACATGAGGTGGAATGCATCGGGCCTAGATTTTATGGTATTGATGTTAACAATAATGGATCAAACAGCAATATCCAAGTGTTCCCGTCACTGAAAGAACTAATATTGGAGGATATGTGTAGCCTTACTGATTGGAAGGGAGATGAGGTTGGGGTAAGAATGTTTCCTGAGCTTGAGAAGCTGAGCATTACTAACTGTCCATTGTTAAAAAGTACTCCGAATCAATTTGAAATCCTTCATGAATTAAGTATTGATGGAGTTGACAGTGAAATGCCAGTGTTGAACTTGTGCAGCAACTTGACATCTCTCGTAAAGCTTAGTGTCAATGCTGTGAAAGAGCTCACTTGTTTTCCTGACGAGATGCTATGCAATAACGTTTCTCTTCAAGAACTATCGGTCTCAGAATGTGGAGAGTTTCGTGAATTTCCACAAAGCTTGTACAATCTCCATTCTCTTAAGAGTTTAGTGATTAACACATGCACCAATTTCAGTTCTTTTCCTGTTCCGAGTGGAGAGACTTATTTGACTTCCCTCCAAAATCTTGGGTTATTATTTTGTAATAGATTGAGCAGTTTACCAAGTGGAATGCTAGAGCATTGTCGGTCTCTGGAATTTTTGGTGGTCTTCTACTGTAACAACTTACTCTCCTTGCCTTTACACGTGTGGGAAATGCCTTCACTTATATACCTGAGTTTATCAAATTGTCCCAAATTGATTAGTGTATCCGCAGGGGGGCTTCATCGTCTCACCGGGTTAAGGGCATTGTCAATTGGTCCTTTGTCAGAGATGGTGGATTTTGAGGCATTCCAATTGATATTTAATGGCATTCAGCAGCTGTTGTCCCTTCGTGATTTGGGGGTGAGCGGACGTGGGCACTGGGATTCTCTGCCCTATCAGCTTATGCAACTCTCTGCCCTAACACATATCCAAATAAGTGATTTTGGAATCGAGGCTCTTCCTCATAGACTTGACAACCTTACTTCTCTTGAATCATTACGTCTACAGAGCTGCAAACGACTACAACATGTGGACTTCTCAGATGCCATGCCCAAATTACGGTATGTGGAGATCTATAGTTGTCCATTGTTAGAAGCTTTGTCGGATGGGCTCAGCAACCTTGTTTCTTTGGAAGAGTTAAGTTTATGGTACTGCGAAAAACTAGAGCGTTTACCATCCATAGATGCCATGCAACGCCTCACCAAATTACAGATCCTGAGAATTGGAGGCTGCCCAAAGTTAGAAGAAAGTTGCAACAACCGGAGTGACCCAAACTCCCAGTGGCCCAACATTTCGCATATTAAAAAAATTGAAGTTGGTGGAAGCATTCAGTACTTCCGTAAGTCTCTGTTTCTCTTTCCGTGTCTGAGTCGCATTTTGAATTATTTATTTTCTACGAGTTCTACAAAAGAAGTGCCATATGTAAATCACTACTATTTCCAAAAGTCAATTGCATCTTTTCTATGCTTTCAGCATTCTGCTACTTCACTTGAAACAAATTTTTCTTCTTCTTCTTCTAATTCTTCAAGTAAGGTATCTCTACATTACTTTTAAGATATGATTTATTCATGAAAGTTTTTTTTTCCTTATAGATTTCTAGTTCCAAGGTCATGCTAGAACGTCGTCAATGTGGTAAATCATCAAGTCAAAATCCATGAACACCAGGCAATTACGTTAGGTAAATTTTCATTTAGAATTGTTAGAGGAATGCATTTTTTTTTGGCACTACTGTTTTCTCATGACATAATTTTTTCTGTTCAAACAGGGTTGGTTATAATGTTCCACCACCACATTCGTTTTGTTCATGAGTTGCAGCTAAATTTAGATGCAGCTAGGAGGTTGGTTATGTACCAGTTTGAGGCGTATCTGTCCATATTAGGTTCAACGATTCTCTATTGAACCAACATTTCCATGTAAGCTTCTTCAAGATTTGTTTCTTCAAATTCTCACCGATGGAGTAGCTGTGCTGCAGCCTCCACTTTCATCATGTCCCATTTGGGAAGTAGCTGGTGGCAGAGGTGGAGGTTCGTGGATTCGGATGATTCCAGTAGCTACTCTGTATTTGTACTAGAAAATACAGAGTTGTGGAAATGATTTTCACGTTAGAGTTAGAGTTGTGGGTTCGAATGCCCCCTCTCTCTTGTTTTAAAGTAAATTTAGATACCAAATTCTAAATCCTGCGTCTGTCTACCTCTGGCCGCCGGTGGTGCCTTTGATTATTATTAGAATATATTGCACAGAGACTTGATGGCATTGTACATATAATTTATTTTTTTATAAATATATTTATTTTTAAGAGAAAAAAAGATAAATATATCGGCAATGGTATTTCTCTAAATGGACAAACTTGTGGCTTATAAACTTTAGTCCAGAGTCAATAAGGCCATTTTTTTTTCCTTCTAAAATGCATAAAGGGCAAAATATTTTTTAAATCAAAACGGACAACTTGCTGCCCCAACAATAAGATCTTTTTTTTATTTTAACACCGTTAATAATGGATGTCCAAAATTCGCAGCAACAAGATGCTAATTAATTAAATATCTTTATCCGTAAAATCGCTGCCCCTTGTTGATTTCCTTGAATCTTTTTTATTTCTTTTTTCTTTTTTTAATATTGAGATTTAGGTCAAAAATACCCCTTAACTTTATTTAATTGGTTGAATATTAGTTTTGCCCCTACCGTTGCACACATCTGAAGAAATGGGGTTTTAATCAACAATATGAGATTTTCACTTTGTTGTTGTTCTTGATGAATATAGTGAGATGAGTTTTCACCAAACAGTGTAGCCGTGTAAAAAGAACCCAATATTATCAAAAGAGATCCACCCATTTCCCCCTTTTTTAGTTTCCTCTTCAATCCAATAATGCTTATATATGAACAAGATTATAACTTTTGAATGAAATCAAAACAATTAATCATCGAAAAACATTATGGAGAGATCTCAGGTTCTTTTGTGTGTGTTTGAAGCTGAACCAGAAGTGAACAACGATGAGAAACAATGGCATACACGTTTAAAGTGCCAGGAACGGTGTCGTTAGAGGAATGAACAGCGGAGTCGAGATCGAAGCTGCCTATGAAAACAGTGCTGGAGCTCTCTTCCGATATTTTACAGATGCGCACGAATTTCAATCAGCCAACAAAGAAGGAGTTGAGAAATAAGTTGCCCGCTGAAAACCACTTTTGCTTTCATTAATTTCCATTTTCTCATAGAGAAGCTTGTGATGATGAATGATTAAGTCCAACTGTCCAAGTGGAATGGGTTAAGGGACATTTACTCCTTTTCTTGCTAGAGAGTCCATAAATTCAATGAATTTTTTGTGGGCTGAAGTTATTGTTTTTTCTCCACTATTTTTCCTATGTTCATATATCCTTTTCAATAATTACAGGAAAATGACAAATTGCAAGAGTATTTGCTTTTTGTTGATATTTTCGATTGTTTCCTCTTCAACCTTACCTCTTGGGTTAAGTCTTAAAAGGGTCGGGTATGGATTTTAAAAATAGATAACGGGTCATTTTTTAAGATTCGAGTTAATTTAAGTTGATTTGGGGCTTTCTATCATGTGAGGGGTATATATGGTGAAATTAATAACGATAGGAGCAAAATTAACTTCATTTTAACGGTAAGAGCATAGTTAACCAATAAAACAAAATTGAGGGATATTTATGATTTTTTTCCCTTTAATAAAATTAGCTGTCCCTGCATCAAGTTCATTAAAAAAGATTTAAATTAGACATTTATCTTTACACTAACATATCTACTCTTTGGTACTTTTTCCATTTCATATTAAGTTAATTTTTTTTTATATTTTTTATTTTTAAATTAATTTGATTGTTCAGTTTTCAAGACTAAATTTTGAGTGTTCTTTCAATTTTACCCTTCATTAGTTAATATTGCAATTACTGATTAATTAATATTTAGTTATTTTAATCATAAATTTGACAATAATTAATAAGGGTAAAAATGACAAAATTAGGTTTAATTTATATCTTAATCTACTTTTCTTAAAGAGTGTAAAATACCTCAAAAATTAACTTAATATCGAGCGGAGCGAGTAACATTTTATCGGTTGGACATTACCTTATTAACACACACTAATGAGTAATCATTAATTAAATTTAGGATTCTTTACACACCTCATCCCTCCAATTATTTGTTGCCAATATAATTTTTTAGGATTCTTTATGCATCACATTCCTCCCGTTATTTATTGCCAATATAATTTATCTCTAACTATGAGTTACTTGCTTTTTCTATGAAGAATGTCACTTTTTTTTTTAAAAAAAATTGTTTTTAATGAACTCTCTATAGGGGCAGAGAGTCTTTAGGAAAAAAATTCAAGAAAATCACTGTTCATAAAGAATAAATTAATAAATTAACATCTTTTTGACTAAACAGCGAAAAACAGTGAATTTTGAACTTATTAATGGTGTTAAATCAGAAAGGATCTCATTGTTGGGGCAATGAGTTGTCCGTTTTAATTTTAAAAATATTCCAATAATCCTTTATGCATTTTGGAAGAAAAATATTCTTTTGACTCTAAACTCGTATAAATTTTTTTAACACATAATGTTCTGAAGTTAGAACCTATGGCATATGAAAATAATGTACTTCACTACCTTCTTTTTTTAAATAATGTCAAAATGATAATTAACTAATTGAAAATTGTGAGATTTAATTTCATTTTTTTCTCGATGTAATTTTTTTTATCAAGCTTTTTAAAAATTACTTAAACTCTTCATATATATGAGTTCGGAGCCTAAAGGGTATAAAATGTTAATAAAAATTTCAAAATGATATATGAATTTTTATTTTAACCAAAACGGTAAAATCGCTCACGGAGTAGCGATTTCATTCGCCGGTAAAAGCAAAATCGCTGCTATAGCAGCAATTTGCTAAATTTGATTTTTTTTATTTTTTTTTTAAAGATTTACAAAATAATTTTTTTTATTGTTTTTTAAATAAATCGCTGCCTAGGCATCGATTTAACTTTAAAATTTTTATTATTATTATTTATTTGCCATTTTTTTTAAAAATAATTAAAAATCAAATCGCTGCAAGGTGCAGTACATCTCAATTTGGTAACCCGGTCCTGACAGACAACACAATTGATGGAGTTCTTGGATTTGATCGACATAGTCTTTCAATAATATCTCAGCTTTCTTCGTGTGGAGTTTCTCGAAAAGTATTTTCGCACTGCTTGAAAGGAGAGAGTGGCAATGCAGGAGGAGGTATTCTAGTTATCGGTGAAATTCAAAATCCGAGCATGGTCTATACACCTCTTGTTCCATCAACGTAGGTATAATTTAATATATATATATTTTTTCAAAATAGTCTACATGTAAAAATAGAATCTAATTTGTTTATTTTCTATATACTCTTGCAGGGGCCATTACAATGTGAATCTATAGAGCGTAGCCGTCAATGGAAAACTTTTGCATATTGACCCAGCAGTATTTGAACCTCAGAAGATCGAGGAACTATTTTTGATTCTGGAACCACTCTGATTTATCTTGTTGCAGAGGCCTACGACTCTGTTATTAGTGCGGTAAGTATTCTTTCTCACATTTTATTTTCATAAATATATTTGCATGCTATGCACTACTAAGAAAATGCAATTTTTTGTAAGGAGTAGATACGAAAATTTGTTAAGTAACTTAGTTTTCTAGAAAATATTCTTTGAAAAACAAAAGTTGATGAAAAATAATTTGTAGAAAAATAAGTTAAAAATTCAAATTTTATTTGATGATTTTGTATCTATTTAAAATTTTATTTTCTAATTAACAAAATACACACTCCCCTAGTATGTCAAATGCATAATAAAAGCTGCTATTTTTTAAGAATATGTTAATTACGTTTTTAACTCTTAGAAAAGTTACTAACCGTGTGATATTCCTAAAATATATGATACTGAAATTGTTTGATTATATAAAAGTTTAGTATATTTACTATTGATTTACTTGGAAAAAAAATCATATTTACATGTAAATAATACATAATTAAAGAAGTAAAGATTAAATTTTTACAGATCTCTGAACTTGTTCGGGGGATAAAGATTCCTCCATAAAATTTGGTATAGCAACAACAATAATGGTCAAAGTTAAAATATTTTACTGACCCTTTTCCCTATTTTAAACATAAATTACTTTGACAGTTTAATTGATGATCAAGTAATTACAAACATCAACAATAATAATATAGTCAATAATTCTAGCAACCAATGTATATAATAGTCAAGAAAATATAACTATTAATATCTTGGATTTACAAAAAAAATATTTGAACCCTACAAAAGTTAGTTAGATCATAATTAAAGACATTTCATTATGATCACAATTAAAGACTAATTCTCTCAACTTATTTATTTACAGATAACTGCTGCTATTTCATCTTTTGCCAAGTCAATGACATTAGGAATAAGTCCATGTTATCTAATTTCTTCAAGGTTAATGTTTTGAATTTCAACAAGTGAATATTTAATTCAAGTTATTAAGTACCTAGTTGATCTCTTTAGTGTCTTGGTGAACAGATTTTCAAATAATGTTACAGAGATGTTTCCTCAAATTACTCTATACTTTGCTGGTGGTGTATCAATGGATCTAAGACCAGTAGACTATCTCAGCTATATGGGCTCTTCTGAGTATTCAAATATATTTTGTAATTTTAAATTTTTTTATTGAAAAGTCATATTAATCATGTCAGTGAACGGAGCCTTGAGAGGTGTCGATCGATCGACATACAAAAAAATATACTGTATTAGCCAGAGAAAAATATATTTTTTATGTATATAACTTATATATTAACACTCCTCGACTTCTATACAATTTAACTTCTTTATATTTTGATACGCCTTAATTGAAATTGTGGCTTCGCCATCATGTCACATTTTCATGTCCTACAACGATAAGTTACTATATTATATGTGTTTAACAGAAGGATACTGCGCAGTGGTGCATTCTCTTGATGATGAAAAGTCAGAGCCTAACAATTTAGGAGGTTAGTTTCCGAATAATAGTTATTTTTTGTATTTCATTCAATATTTCAAGTTTCTAGTCGTAGACTAAAACGAAAACGTTTACTTCTTGTCCGTTGTGATAAATTGTTTGTTATATCGTGATTTAACTATTATTTAGAAAATCACTTTTGAAATATTTTTAAATATAAAATAATTTAAGAAAATAGTTAAAAAAAATCGTCATTTAATTTTTTAAAAAATTAAGAAAACTTAATTAGTAACAGATTAAATCTCTAAGAATTAGAGAAATACAGTAACAAGTTCTTATTTCTACTTTAAGAACTAAGAATGTATTAGCACTTAAACTAGCCACTAACACCGACGATTTAAATTAAAATATTTGATTATGGGGAAATAAATATGTAAGAACATGTTTTGAGTTTTAAGGAAAATAAAACTTAACCATTTCAAATAATAAAATAATTAAGACTTCAACAAAAATAGATTAAGTAAGAATTTAATTGAATCAAGTAACTATCTTAAATTAATTAAAAACAAGTGAAAATTTTGACTAACGATATTTGATTAAGTAAACAAAGGATACAAGATTTGATAAAATAAAATTTATTAAAGGAGCGTAAATTTTAGGTTTAGCAAACATAAAAATTATATTTGTATGTTATAGCTATAGTTTGTATAATTGCGCTCCATAGCAAACTTTATGTTTGCTGTGACTATTAATTTGTATAGTCGATATACATATACATAAAAACATGTATTTGAGTTTATTTGTATATATCGTTATACAAATGAGTCCTACATTTGTATATTTCGATATACAAATAGCTCCTATATTTGTATATTTTCAGTCTATTTGTATATTTCAGTATACAAGTGGTCCTACATTTGTATATTGTGGTATACAAATGGGTCTTGCATTTATATATTTCGGTTTATTTGTATATTTCATATACAAATGGGATGACAAAAAACATGGAATGTTTAAGCGAATTACAAATAAAAGAAACTATGACTATAACATTTAATTTGAATTAATAATTTGTTATTTCATAAAATTTCCAATAATTAAACTAATGTTAGAGTTAGAATTAAATACATTCAAATAACTAGCCTTTTCAGGCTTCTACTGCTGAATAGTTGGGCTTTTTGCCCAATTGTTGTCCTTGTATATTATATGTATACTCCATGTATACTGGATGTATATCAGCTCTTTTACACATCGTTTTTACCTTCTGAGACCTCTATTTTAACTTCTATTTTACTTATATCAGCTTCTTTTTGACATGAATACACTGGTGTGGTGTACCATATAAATACGTAACTGTGTTGATTCCTTAATTGCATTTCTTGCATTGTAATTTAGGTTGACACTAATTATATTTCTTTCTCTTATTACACAGATATTGCTCTTAGAGATAAAATTATTGTATATGATTTGGCTCAACAGAGAATTGGTTGGGCAGATCAGATTGTAAGTAAAAAAAATTAAGATTAACTTTTTGACATTATTAACTTATCAAAAAAAAAAAAACTTTTATATTATTGATATTTATAATTTTTTTAAAATTATATATAGTTTCATTACCGGTGAATGCGTTCATACCTTCAGGCACAAATCAAGTCATTAGTGCTAGAGCAGTACTCTTTCATATGCTCTGCATTTACTTATTTTGGTGGTGATGTCTGGTTCTCACTTATTTTATATTATGAGTTATAACTATGTCTACACCTGTATTGTATTGTATGTATATTATTCAGTATCTAATAATTATTGACTCATCAAAAAAAGGTTTACCTTTGAATGCGTACAACTAAGGGTCGTTAATTAGTTTTATATACCATGAGGATTTCTTCTCGGACTCCTTTTTTATGATAATCAGAGCACATTGAAATCGATTTATTCTTCGAGTCAGTAAAATAGGTATATTGAGCTCAGTTTATGTTTTCCTTTGCATAAATATCCAATATTAGATAGCTTTCCCACGAAATAATGTAAGTCTTTTAAGATATATATGATTGAGATTTTAGCCTTTTTTTTTTGTAAACTCATGTAAATACAGTTACACTGTATAAACATTAAATCAATTTTGTACAAATAAAGAGCACCAAATCCCAATCAACCAACTAATTTAGTAGGAATTGACCTCTCCAAACAAACGACATATAGTCTTTTATATCCATTCTAAATGTGGAATGATGATTCTAAATATTTTGACCAGTTTAAAATAGGGTGCATTAAGTTGCATACACAAATATAGATATCGCGATCATATCAATTTAAAACAATCATAAAACTTGTCAAAATTAACAATATAAAAAAAGTATGAAAACCGTTCAAGAAAAACTAAGGTATTGTCCCGGTCCATGAAATCAAGGCAAAAGATCGTCTTTCGATTTTCCTTTATTCTTAATTTTCTTGCTTTCTTGGATTGTTTATGAAACTCCACTCTGCCTCTTAGTGTTTTGAAAGGCGGGGGCGTGAGGCGAGACGTTTTATGCAATACGGGGCAAACGTAAGTCTCGAGACACGAGGCGTAAGTCTTATAGATCCACGAGACATAGTCTTATATATATTCAATTTTATAATTTTATTACTAAGAAAATAACCAAAAGTTAGACTTTTTCAATTATTTTATAAATAAATTTAATAAATAACTTATAATAAATAGAAAAAATATTATGATGAGAATGGTATTGATAATCAATAATGAAGAAAAAAAAGTATTACAATTACTATTTGAGAAATATCATTATATCAATAATAAAAAAATATATTTAAAGAGAGAAAGGTCAAAAAATAATAAGAAGAAATCCCAGGACACGTTTATGCACTCCAAATTTTAAGACTTACGCCCTATTAATCTATGTCTTTTACTTGTGCCCAAAATGTTTTTGACACACCTCACTCCGAGATTCACCCTAAAAATATTTTTGAAAACACTGCTGCCTCTTATCTCTATTTTGATGGGTGTTATAACTTTCTTCCTGAATTTTTTCCGGCGTGTTCTCATAAAATTCATATAATGTTCTGTGATTATGTCCCTTTGTAAAATAGAAAAGATATAGAAATAATATTATAAAACATAATGCGAATTTATTCAAGTAAAATATACTTTATATCTAAAAATGTCCAATGTTGTTTTTTAAAATAATAATTTATTAATAATATGTTAACTTTATATATCATTACTTCCTGGGGTGCATTTTACTTTTGTTCTTATATTTATGTTAAAATACTTTTGTTCTTATTATTATAAATAGATAGATGATTCAAATAACTAGTACTATTTTAATAAATTACGATATTATTAGTTGTTTATTTCCATCTTTATCCTTATGCATAAATTAAAGGAATAATTGTATAGAATGACAAATTAATAATATAAAATAAATATAATAGCTACCCTTTGATTTATTTGTGTTCAATAGCAAACTGTTTGTCAGTCCCTCTCTCCCTGATGTTCTCGCTCGCCACTCTCCCTCTCTCGATCGCTTCCTGTCGCTTGCCTCTCTCGCTTTATACAATAGAATTGTATTAATTGTGTTTCTAATTGTATAAAGCGAGAGAAAATTGTATAAACGCATGCAAATACATATATCTTCGTCCTATACACTTATAATTATACAATACAAATATTTTCCTACCCAAATCTCTTTTGCCTTTCTCGTTTTATACAAATTCAAATTGCATAAAATTTCTCTCTTTCTCGTTTTATAGAATTCGATTCAATTGTATATTTCCTGCACAAGTCTCTTTTTGTCTCTCTCTTTCTCGTTTTATACAAATTCAAATTGTATATAATTTCTCTCTTTCTTGTTTTATACAATTCAATTTTGCCTTTCTCGCTTTCTCGTTTTATACTATTCAAATTGTATATAATTTTTCTCATTCTCGTTTTATACAATTCACTTCAATTGTATACGTATAGCGAATTATACATATATAAGTTAGCTATGGAGAGCAATTACGCAAACTTTATTATAATATATAAATATGAATTTTATGTTTGCTATATATGTGAAAGTTGCCCAAAATTAAATGTGCAGAGATATTAATTTAGTGGGGAAAAAAAGAGAGTACTAAATAGAGAGTGCAAAACAAAATGTGACGGGTAAAATGAATGGGAGCATAAATTACCTAATTAAATAAGGGAAATTTTTCAAAATGTCAATATTTTAACATTTAAGAGGGCTCATTAGCAAACTTTCAATATTTAGTAGAAATGTCAAATTTTAGTTTGTTATGTATCTTATTTATGTTTTTATTATTTGTTTTTATTTAAAGAATATAATTATTTAATAACAAAAGGAGAAAATTAAGGGAGAGAATATTTCAAAAAAAAGATAAGGATCACTTAATTTTCTCATCAGTTACATTTTCAAAGAATACATAAACTTTATTCTTTTTTTTTCTCCAGAATTTTTACCTTTTTAAAATTGTATTCATTCCACAATATATTCTATTTATATTCATTATAGATTTTTATTAGTTTGTATTCATTCCAATAGGTATACCAAATGTATCTATATAGTTATTTAAGAAATATATTTGTATTCATATTTTTTTTCCTCTGTAATTATTTTTTTCTTCAAAAATCTTATATTTCGTATTCATTTCAATATGTATTTTATTTGTATTTCTATTTATTCTATTTTTATTTAGAATTTTTTATAATAATATATAAAATATAAAAAAATAATATGATGAAAAAGTGAGAATGAAATATAAAATTGAAAAGAAATAATTGAATATTTGGTGTAATCATTCTTAAATAAAATACATAACTAGTTGACATACCTTTAGAATAAATACAAATTAGAAAAAAAATGTCAAATTCATAAACTATGCAACATAATTTTTGAATGAATACGAATATTAATTGTATACATACGATTTTAAATACAAATTGAGAAATGATACAAAATTCTGATTTTTTTTTATATATATATAAAAAGAAACTAATAGGATTTTGTTCTTCATGTAAATAATATACATATCTAGTTAGTATACATTTGGGATGGATTCAATTAGGAACAAATACATGATTCATAACTATACAACATGAGATTTTGAATGAATAAAATTATTAATAGCATACATACTAATTTGAATATTAATTGAGAAAGGATACAAAATTCTAAGAAAAAATTATAAATACAAATACAACAAATACATAAAAATTTCATACCATACAATACAAATCCAACAAAAGTTCATTAATAAAATCTGAAATATTATAGTCATGTAAAATGTATTAATAAATTATTGAATATCTACAAATGTGAAAAAATATAAAGGAATGAATAAAAAATGATACATTATCAAAATTAATAAAAACTGACCCCAAAATACAATAATAAAATAGCAACTGAATATAAAATACAAACTAATAAATATTGCACAATGTACATAACAAGAAATTTACAAATATATTCAGTACACATTGTTGAACAAATTGTTCTTTAACTTCAACTCAACATGCAAAAATCTAAACATGTAAAAAATATTTAAATACCTCTTCATCAACAACTTTGTCTTCTCCGTCATTTTCTTGTACCCTACGAGTTACATTTTCAATCTGAATTTGATGAAGACTTTGTTCTTGTCGTCTCTCTTCCCTAATTTTAGAATCAGATTTTACAATATTCGTTATTTCTTGTGTAATACATAGATTAAATGATGGAAAATCACTAGAAACCATTTTACTAAGATGAATAGTGTCTCTTAGAATCATTTATTGAAGAGTGTTTTATAGTTCTAAACGAGAATTATCCTACTTTCACCAATGATTTAAACACCAATAAAATCTGAAAATAAATCTAAATTGATAACGATGAAAATACCTTAATTAGAGGAATTTGTGTGAATCCAGATTTTGAAGATAAAAAAAATATTTCGGTAGAAGATAATAAGAAAATTGGGGTTGAAGAGAAGAAGAATTTGAAGGTTGAATAGGAATATGAACAGGAAAATATGAAGAGAGAGAATTTTAAATATGGAGAGAGAATTTTATTTCTTTTACTTATGAGAAGAGAGAGATATGGGGAAAATTTGTAAATTTTAATTTTTTTAAAGTTAAAATAATTTGGAAAAAGTGAACTATGAATATACATGGAAATGTAAGTAAATTAATTTTTTAGGAGATAAAATAGGGGTTTAATTAGGATACATATTAGTTTTCAAAATAATGATATTTTTGACATTTTAACTAATATTTTTAAAGTAGTGAGTTTTTTACTAATTAAGTTGTTGATTTTGACTAGTTTGCTAATTTTTCCATTAAATAAATACATTTAAATATTATTCTATATCCAATATTTTGCATATTGCAAACATTGCTAATACCACATATTCATATATCTATATGGTATTTACAAATACAAAGATTTGTAAATATTTAAGTATTAGGCGTCATTTTTGGTATTGATTGTTTAGACGATTGGATTGAGTTGATGGATATTCAATCCTCTTGTTTCTAAACTATTTTCCTTTGCTAATGATGAACTTGAGCTATTTTGATATTGTTTGGTTGTTTCGGGTTAGTCAATGGTCCTTCCACCGAGTTAGTTTAGTGTGCGTGTCATTCAAGATGGTCTGAATCGTGATAATATCTGAACTTGACCCACTTTTTTCCACAATTCCCCGTCTATTAGAAAGGCAATCATTATTTCTAACATATATTTTGTGGATATAATTACTTCTTAACCGACTAATTTTTTAGCTTATGTTCCTTCTACCAAACAAACTTAACAAAGTCAAGCTTGCATTAAGCAATTTTGCTTTTGCTAATGATGAGATTGCATAATAAATCTAAACACATCTTGTAAAATTAATATTTCCAACATAATTACTCATAGTGAATAAAGTATCTTGTAAATAGAGGAAAAGTCAAAATTTTAAATTAATAAGTTCAAATTTATTTTAAGTTACTAGAGTCAACTTAAAGTGTAGCTTTTATAGATCTTAAAAAATCAATTGTATAATTAATAATCCTATAAATGCTTTTTTTAAATAAATAAATAAATATAAAGTTGTAACTTTTGTAATGATTAAGATATTGTGCAAAACTAATATGTACTCCCTTCGTTTCAAATTTTTTTCTTACTGTTCGAAATTAGGAGTCAAAACTGTAAATTTGACATGTAATCTTTAAATACTTTTATATAATAAATATTTACTCAATTTTTCCCAATTTATGTGGCGCAGTTTAAATTCAAGAATCAAAATTTTAAAATTTGATATGAAATTATTAAGTTTGTGAGATAAAATTTACATATACAAAAATTATGTTTAATGTATTATAAGTCTAATTGAACAATTTAAATTATTTAAAAGATAAATTTAAATTACGATGAAAAAACTTGTTTAACTCTTGAAGTGCGAAAGGTATCATATAAATTGAGAATGAAGAAAAAACTAAGCTTTTTTATTTGGCTAATGCCTTGTTGTAAGTTATATAGAAACAAGAACTGGAATTCATTTCTATTTTTGTCGCAAGAAATTTAAACTCTTCAATTTGTAGTTTCATTAATTTGCGCAATCCGACCTTGAGGTGGTTTACTATGCCCACATTCACAGTAAAAACCGTTGCAGAAATAGACATCGATAAAGCCACAAAGAGATTTACAAATATTGGGATCTTTGTCACAACAACAAACGGGAATATCCTTTGCTTCAGCCTTTTGTGAAATACCTATTAAATAAAATTTCATAATTAAAAATAAATAGATTTCATATCCAAGAACAAAGTTACAAAATGAACTTATAAAAAATTGTGAACGAGTGTATGATATTCAAGTACTAAAAAATTAAGACAAAGTAAAAGACTTACAAAACCCGATCGTCATAAAGATGAGGAGAAAAGCCAATACTTTGAAAGTCATATCTTAATATTTGGTGTAGTGCTCAGTAAGCCACTTGAAAGTAATTTGTGTAGGTGTTTGATGAAAATAGTTTTCCCCTTTGTGTCTTATTTATAGCATATTTAGTCAACAATTCAAGAAAAATAATATTTTGTGAATCTTGACAATTTTTCTCCCCTTTTTGGTCAATTGTATTTAAGGCAACATGACAATATTTAATGGGACCGTAACGTAAATGTCTTGTACACTTAATATGTTTGGACTTTGATTTGATTGAGCATATTATGTTATTTTGATAAGTGGCATAAATTTATTGACGTTTTTATTTAGTTTGGTATGACATGTCATTTATACGTGACACCAAAATAGCCCTACAAGATAAAGAAACGGGTCTCTTACAGAAATATTGTATATCTGACAAAATAAATCATCAAATCAAAATGATATATATATATATATATATATATATATATATATATATATATATATATATATATTATATATGTATGTGTGTGTGTGTGTGTAATTTATCGATGTTTAATAAATAATGTATAATAGTGTATACATAGATACACGATGTAACGATCGGTTCACGTCGTTATAGAAGTACCAACGGAAAAAAATTGGGGCCCGAATTTTTTGTTAGTAGTATTTGGATTTTCTCAACCTTGTCTAGATTTGGAGGAAATTAGAGTCACCAAAGTATCGAGAAATCTGGTAGCAATCGGGTGACTTAATTTTTATTTTTATTACATAAGTTGTTAGATAACTGGTTAATGTACCTGTACGACTTTATGGAATTGAATTTGAGTGAGTAGATCTCCGGAAATCAAACTTAGCGTATAGGGTTTTTCTGAGCGTCTTGGTTTAAAGAGGTGTTGTAAAACTGGGATTTTGGAATTCTTTAAAAAGATCTCTGGTTCAGTTTGACGCTTTTGCGGGAGTTTGGACACTCTGGCAAGGGCCCCTACAGCAGGAATTTGGGCGATGTGGCGAGTGCGACGGAACTTAAAATTGAAGATGAGATTTGAAGAGGTCACTGGTTCAAAAGTGCCGCTTTGGCGGTCACTTGAGTTGCTATGGCGCCGTGGAGGGCCGAACGAGACTCAATGTCGTTAATAAACCCCTATAGTCGACCTTATTTGACATTTTTTTTTATTTTTAGGGCTAAGGAACGACCCCCGGACGATTTCTACTCGTTTTTCACCATTGTTGAGGCTAAATGTAAGCTTTTCACTCCCCAAATCCGTTTTTTGATCCATAAAATGTAATAGAATGGATTAATGAAAGGGTTTTGTCATTGATTCTATGGTGGAGACAACTCTAAATTGGTTAGTTGGGATCATGGGTTTGATCTAGGGTTTATAGAATTGTTATAGTTTCAGGTTATTAATGATTGTTTGTTAAGTTCCGTGTTATTGTGATTATTTGTAGACCAAGAACAAGCGGAACAAATCCATAAAGGGAAGGATCAAGTTTTTTAGGGTTTCAAGCTTGTTTCGAGGTAGGTGATGGTTGTGATTCTATGTTTGTGTGATGTATGTATGTTCTTGCTTCATTGTGATACTTGTATATGTAATGCTGCAATATTGATCACGCTTGTTGTAACTGAGTTAGACGAATGGTGTTTGCCATGAAATCATGATGTAAATTTATGATCTTGATGACATACTTGTGATTGTGGTGTGTGTTTGGAATCGGTTGCCACGTTCCGGAATAACTAACCTGGATCGGATTACCACGTTCCATCATAACTTTGTATTAGATTGCCACATTTCAGCATAATATTGTATTAGATTGCCACGTTCTTCCATAAATATGGGATCGGATTGCTATGTTCCGACAAGCCAACTATTTTGGTTTGAGTTTTGTGAGAGGATCAGCGATATGCTGATAAATGTGAAATATGTTGTTGATTCTTTATGTTGATAATGTTGTATATGTTGATATATATGCATGTTATTATAATGTTGTTTGACTTGTTTATGTTACTCTAGTGGGATAGGCCCGTGATCCTAGCAGTACACTGTGGTTGTGTACTGATACTACACTTGCTCTTATTTTTGTTGAGAACAGGGCATCTTCACGTGACTATTGACATACCTCGCTTAGAATATCAATGATCGTGCTTCTAATTCAAGGGTGAGACAATTCTTCCAGGATGCCATGAGATTCTCTTTCGTCTATGTCCACCATTTTTGGACTTAGACATTTGTTCTAGTTAGTTAAATATTTCATCAGATTGGGAATGTATCCCTTCTTGTTTAGACTTACAGATCTTGTTAAATGTTTTGGTACATTGACTTTCAGATTCTAGGTATTGAATTTCCATATTTGTTTAGTTAATTAACTTGCTTCCACAACTTAATTGCTTAGTTTGGATTGTAGTAGTGGTTATCCCACCGATGAGTTAGTGTGAGTGTCAATCACGATGGTCTGGATCATGACACACAATTAAGTGTGGGTATCACTTATAACCCATGTTGCATTGTGACAAATTTGGCATCAAACTTTGAATGTTCTGTGATTAGAAGAGATCGAGTAAGGTTATAGTTCAATGAAGCATTTTGAGGATATTTGAATAGTAAGGGTGACCAATGGTTTGGAGGGATGCATAAATATCTTATCTTCTCTGGCTAGTTATTCTGCAAGGAAGAGAATTTGAATGGTTTAAGTGCCAAAAATATGATTGCTTCAACAATACCTATGTTTTCTTGGTTTGAGTCATGAAGTGTGTGCTACTTAAAAATATGAATCGTTAGGTTGAGCTTATTTTCATGCTGGTTGTAGTTATGGAGGTTTGGTTGGGAGTAAAGGAATTTTCATTTTCTAGCTAATTTTACCTTGTTTTAGTGGGTTACTTATTGAGTATTGTGTTGTTGGCACTCATTTCTTGCTTCTAAACTTGTGTGGGTTTTGAACCCGGATCCCTGTGATTATTGCTCCTTCTATCTTACATCTGATTATTATCTGTGGAGACTTAAGAGGTAGTTGTTTGTCACTTCATCATGTCATCTTGTTCGTTATATTAAGTTCTTGTTCTACTATAGAAACAACGACGTTGAGATTAGTTCTTCTTTCAATTCAGATGTAATTTATTAGTGTCTTGTACACGTGATAATCAGGTTTCAAAAATAATATGTTATAGACTCTAGTGAACTGTGGAGCAACAACCAGTGATCCATTAAGTTAACCACATGTCTTTTTTACTCATGAAAATAGTGTCTTTAAAACAACCCAAGAACAAACAATTAATATAAGTTGGGATTTAGATTGGTTGGTTTACCAACCTAGAAGATTAAGTGTGGGTGTCACTCATAACACGTTTAGAATCGTGACATATATGTAATTTATCGATATTCTATAAATAATGTATAATAATGTGTATATATATATATATATATATATATATATATATATATATATATATATATATGTATATTCCTACTATGCTAAATAAAAGGGAAAATGGACAAATATACCCCTGAACTATCGTAAATAGTATGCAGATACCCCCCGTCATACTTTTGAGACATTGGTGCCCCTACCGTCCATCAACTAGAACATATATCAACTAGAGCATATATGCCCTTTAGTCTAACGGAAGACTAAATAGGAACACACCGTCAACAAATGTTGGATCGGTGGATAAGATTATGACACGTGTATGTCCGTTAGTATATAGGATATATATACTCTAGTTTTTGAACGGCAGGGGCACCAATATCCCAAAAATATAATGGAGGGTATTTATATACAATTTACGATAGATCGGGGGTATATCTGTCCTTTTTCCCTAAATAAAATGAAGGCTTTTTCTTTGGTCAACAAGCATAAATTCTATGAATTTAAAGAATTCAAAAGGCAAATAATTAGCACAACTTCCGGAGGGATGTTATATGTGGTAGCTAGATGGAATGTGGAAGATAAAAAGTTTATATTGAAAGTGAAAAGGAGTGTAGTTTTAGTGAACATGTCATCTTCTTTCTTAAAAGATGAGTTTTTAATTCCATTGTCGTAGTGGGTTGAGAAGAATAGAGGGATGTATTTTGATGAAAATGGAGAGTGGATTTTGACACCACCTATTTTGGTTGTGGGCCGGGTGGGATTTTATTATTTGGATAATAAATAAATAAAATCTGGTAAATCATTTAGATGAAGTCATCAGTCTATCCGTTAGTTACAAGGAAATACATGACCAAAAGAATGCCGGTAATGGTATATACAATCTAGAAGCATAAGGGATGGTATTGACATACCATTTACGATAATTTATGGGTATATTTTTCCTTTTCCAAGATCAGCAGAAAAATGAGAATTATATACCATATATATATATATCACAATTATGTTAAAATAGGGTATGAAAGACATTGTCTAAAAAGTTTGATAACATGATTACATGAATTTATTTTTATTTTTAAAATAGTTAGACTTAAATATTTTGGGATGGGCTAATATTAAGAATTTAAATAAAAAAATATCTTTTGGAACAAATAAAATAATTAATTAATTAGTAAAAGTATTCAATTCATTTAATGTCACGCTCTGAGACTACATCCTGATTGTGACCGACACTCAACAATTATTTTTAATCTTCAAGCGAATCCTTGGCTTGACTGACTACGCGAAAGTCGGACTCAAGCGATATAGGCTTAAACATACATTTATCTCAACATAAAATCAATTGAATGTAAGTATTTAAAGGAATAGAATCATTTAAATTTGCAAAATACTTTCTCATTTATAAAATTTAACATAATAAATGATATATAATAATACATTTTAACCCTATTAGGAGATTCTATAACCGACAACCATCATGATGAGCTAAGTGATGATACAACGTCTTCTCAACGCTGTCAGAATTGTCCAATATCGTGTTAGAATATAGAACACCTCAACTAAGTGGATTCATTAAGCTGTCCAAAGGCACTAAGGATTTTTCTTAAAAGTATGATCATGTACCCATGTTGGAAAGACATGGTTTATGGGGGCTCTGAGTTTTCTGAACTCTCCCCCATATCGGTGTTCAATACTACTCTCAATAATATATATACTCTTGCTCAAATGTGTAAAAACATTACTCTTTCTCTAATTTGGGATAATTTCTCAAACTATCCTCTTAAAAGAGGTAACTGCTCTGAACTGAAACTCGTTGCTTATTTAGAAAACAAGATTTCTATTTGCTTAATGTAAAAAATACATTTTGAGTTTAGATAATTTCTCAAAAGGAGCCTCTTTAAGAGGTAATTACTATATACTTAATCTTTCTGAAAACTCTTTAACTTTTCTAAAAAAAAGTGTACTCTTTTTCTTCATGTAAAAGATGAAACATTTGGAAAATACTTTGTTCCGTTGTACCTTTAAACAATGATGTCTTGTTTAGAAGATTCTCAATAAGAATTCACTAAATACTCAAAATAGGGTTCATGCTGAAAAATAATCATGAACAATCAACTCAATAATCACAATTCACATTGTATGACAATTCAATGATTAGGAATAGAAATTCAATAATCAACTACTCAAAAATTCAGAACTTAATATCAACTCATTTCAAGAATAATGAAATCTAAGGAAAGAACACTAGATTACTATTTTACTGATTTGAAATTAGATGTAGGGTGTGAGGAAGAACTAGTCTAATACTATGATAGACTTATATAGCTGGAGAACGAAGTTCTTTGCTGAAATCAAAGAAACTTGAATCCTAGCCTTTTCTCCTCTTAGAACCTTGCTCTAATGTGTTGAAGTGTTAATGAACGTAAAAGAATTGATTAACACTTTCTAAGACCTTAATTGGTGTGAAACGACATAGTTTAGGCTTAGAATAGAGGTTAATATGACGAAGTTTAAGTATCCAACGCATAGGGGAAAGATCAAAATGACACCAGCTTATAAAACTGTAAAGGTACTTAAAACGAGCAGTTTCACGGGTCGCCAATCTAGTGGGTCGTCAAGTTGCACCTGTCCGACATGACTTCACTAAAACGGGCATAACTTCTTACTCCAAACTTGAAATGAGGCAAACTTGGTGGCGCTAGAAAGGGGACTCAAAGACCTTTAATTAGATATGTCATGTGCCACCTCGTTCATTTTGTGTTAAGAGATATGATCATTTGAAGTTGACTCAAAACTCAAAATATAATGGGTGACTTGTACAAACCACTAAACGGATCGTACAAGTCATCACAGGCCGTTTAGTGGATTGTCTAGGTGTCCGTCACCTTGGCTTCCTTGGGAATTCCTTCACGATGCCCAAAAATGAGTCGTGATCCCCTAAACGGGCTTTTTTAGCTCTTGTGAATGGTCCATGGTCCATTTTGGATTTGTGGACTGTCTGTTTTCCGTTTTTGAGCCTTTTTTTCAAAGTCTGAGGTGTTACATTCAAATTTGGGTTGAGTAGTTCTAGATCAAAAAATGGAAGATAGGATATCTTTGAACCATAAATTAAGGTAAAAATGAAGAATAGTTTTAAATCAAAAGATAGAAGAAGAGTATTTTGAGCCTTTTCGAATAGATTTGAAATTTCTCCAGATCATTCTTACCTTTTTAGATTGCAACTCCATTGTTGTTGCTTTTTCATTGATAACCACGTGGATGTCTTGAAAAAAGCTCCTAATTGATTTGCTTTAAATGAATTCATTTTAGTTGGAAATTTTGTTTATTTGGTGATGAGTTTTATTGCTTTCTTCTTCGAGAAACTTTCACATATTATAAATATAGAAATTATATTTGTATGCTATAATTATAATTTGTATAATTGTGTTTATAGTAAAATTTATGTTTGCTATGACTATTAATATGTATATTTTACTATAAATATACAGAAGAAATAATTGTATAATCTATTTCGGTATATATATATAAAAAAATCAATTGTATAATGTGTATTTGTATAAAGCGAGAAAGACAAAAGAAAATTGGGTAGGGGAAGATCTGTATTTGTATAATCATAAGTGTATCGGATAAAATATATGTGTTTGTATTCGTTTATACAATTTTTTCTCGCTTTATACAAACACAAACACAATTTATCATCTGTGTTTGTATAAAGCGAGAGAGGCGAGCAAGATCTGGGAGAGGGGAGAGAGCGGAACGAAAAGATGTGTATATATACAAATTTTCTCGCTTTATACAAACACAAACATGTTTTATACATTTGTGTTTGTATAAAGTGAGAGAGGCGAGAAGAGACTGACCAACGAGAAATGAGAGCGGCGAGCGAAAAATTCAGGGAGAGAGCGAAATGACAATAGTTTGTTACATATTACAATTAAATTGAAATAACATTTAATTTGAATTAATAGTTTGCTAATTTATATAATATTCGTTTCTTCTTTTTATTTTTTTCCATTGTTATATTTAAAATAGATATTTTATTTATTTTAAGAATTTAAATTTAACCATTAATACTTTATGTAATCAATTGACACTAAGGATACCATAAACTCCAACACATCTCGAAGTATTTATTACTGGATGATGCTTAGTCAATTTTCCTGAGATTGGTATTTGTTTGAACTGGTTGACATGGCTTCAAAAGATGATTCGAGTTAATTTGAGAGAATGGGTAAAAGGAGGAATGGGTTGTTAGGGTCAGAGAATTGTGTTTGAAATGGAAAATGGGTTATTTATGAAAATTCAGGTTAATTTGACTCAATTGGGAATTTCCTTAATTAAGGGGTATAAATGATGAAATTAGTAATGCTAGGGGTAAAAATAACTTCGTTTTAACGACACGGATATAATCAACTAATAAACTAAAGTTGAGAAATATTTTTGACCCTTTTCCATATAAACCCTGTAAAAACCTAAACCTAAACCCTAAACCCTAAACCCTAAACCCTATAAAACCCTAAACCCTAAACCCCGTAAAACCCTAAACCCTAAAGCCCTAAACCATAAACTTAAACCTGTAAAACCCTAAACTCTAGACCATAAACCCTGTAAAACCCTCACCCTCACCCTGTAAAATCCTAAACCCTAAGCCCTAAACCATAAACCTTAAACCCTGTAAACCCTAAACCTAAACCCTATAAAACCTAAACCCTAAGCCCTAAACCATAAACCTTAAACCGGTAAAATCCTAACCCTAAACCCTAAACCATAAACCCTGTAAAACCCTAAACCTAAGCCCTAAACAATATACCCTAAATTCTAAACCCTAAACCTAAAAAATGTTTAAAACTTCGAAAAATAAATCAAAAAGTTAAAATAAATAATAATAATAATAATAGTAAATAAAAAAATAATGTGAAAAGATAATTAAAAATATAAATAAAAATAAATAAATAATATAATGAAGATATAAAAGAAAAAAACCAAAAATAGTTAAAAAATAGAAAAATAAATAAAAAAGAAAAATAAGTAATATTAAAATATTCATTAAAAACAGAAAAAATTTAAATAAAAATTATAAACAAAAAAAATAAAAACGGAAAAATAAATAAAAAAAAAAAAAAAAAAAAGAACAAAAATAATATTAAACAAATAATTAAAAAACAAAAAAAGGTAAACTATTAATAAATAAATAAGTAAAAGAAGAAAATATAATATAAAATAACTAAACAAAAATAAAAAATGGAAAAATAAATAAAAAAAGAAAACAATATATAATATTACAATTAAAACTGAAAATAAATAAAAAAGTTAAAATAAATAATAATAATAATATCAAATAATATAAACTAAAATAAATAATAAAAAACATAAAAATAAACAATTAACAAGATAAATTAAAAAGAAAAATAGAAAATCATTTTATTTTGAGGAAGAAACTAAATTAAATCGGGGAAACATCAAATTGAACATCATAACACTTTTATCCCCAAATTGATTATCTAACATTCAAATTCACATTCTCAGATGCGTTACCAAGTTTTTGCACTCAAAAATCTTTTTTCCTCTGCCGTTTTCGTATCGATAAAGATTTACAATTTTCAACAAATTTGCGGGAAATTAAAATCAATCGCCATAAAGACTTTCGAAAATTGGCTCCTCCAAAACCGCCTACGGCCATCTTGTCTGCAATCTCGAAAAAATATCCATTGAAAAAAAAATTCACCTCAATCGGACATCGAGTCAAAAGTTATGGCCGTTTGAAATTTCACAATTTACAAACTATTATTTGAGTTTCAATCTTTTATAAATTTTGGCTCGAGCATTCGTTTTACACGAATTTTTTTCATCCAAATTTTTCACAATCTACGTTAACTACTAAATTTTTTTATTCTCTCGTGAACATAATAATTCGGTGTTGTGTAAGCTCTAATTTAATAGATTTAACTTTTTTTAATATTATTACTTTTTAATTTAGATAGAATATATAAAATCAAAACTTATCATCTAATGTGATTCATCCCTATTATAGTTAAAATAAAGACAACTACTTAAACTTATTATAATTGATTATTATTAATTATTATTATTTATTTATATTATTATTATTATTGTTTTTAGTTTATTTATAATATATTATTATATTATTAGTTATTATATTATATATATTATTTATTATTATATTATTATTATGTATATTATTTTATTATTATATCTCAACGTGCACATTTATATTACAGCATTAGATATAACAAACTATCGTCTAAATTATATTATTTAGTAAAGCTTTATCAAATATAACGAAATTGGGTTGTAATCAAGTTTTTACAACCATTATATTCAGCAGTTCTAATGTATAATGCTACTACTTTGTGTTGCATTTCGTGAAACTTCAAAAGATCGAAACTTTTGTGTATGCATTCCGGTTGGCCACACGGCCATCCATCCATTTTCAAGGTCAAAATAGCCCCGAAGCGCGCATACCCTATTTCGGATTTTCGTGTGCTATAGTAAACCATTTTTTGGTGATCCGGATCCCGACGTCAAAACTGCCAAAATTATTTGTGGACGTCGTGAAGACTTGGCTATGCATCCGGTTGGCCCTCACGGCCATTCGATCCATTTTCAAGGTCAAAATAGCCCCGAAGCGGCGCATACCCTATTTCGACGATTTTTCGTGTGCTATAGTAAACCATTTTTTGGATGATCCGGATCGACTCAAACTGCCAAATTATTTGGTGGACGTCCTGAAGACCTTGGCTATGCATCCGGTTGGCCTCACGGCCATTCCGATCCATTTTCAAGTCAAAATAGCCCGAAGCGTGCATACCCCTATTTCGGATTTTTCGTGTGCTGTAGTAAACCATTTTTTGAGTGATCCGGATCCGACGTCAAAACTACAAAATTATTTGTGGACGTTGTGAAGACTTGGCTATGCATCCGGTTGGCCTTCACGGCCATTCCGATCCATTTTCAAGGTCAAAATGCCCTGAGCGCGCATACCCCTATTTCGACGATTTTTCGTGTGCTATAGTAAATCATTTTTGGGTGATCCGGATCCCGACGTCAAAACTGCCAAAATTATTTGTGGACGTCCTTGAAGACCTTGGCTATGCATCCGGTTGGCCCTCACGGCCATTCCATCCATTTTCAAGGCAAATAGCCCCGAAGCGCGCATACCCCTATTTCGATATTTTTCGTGTGCTATAGTAAACCATTTTTTGGGTGATCGGATCCCGACGTCAAACTGCCAAAATTATTGTGGACGTCCGTGAAGACTTGGCTATGCATCGGTTGGCCCTCACGGCCATTCGATCATTTTCAAGGTCAAAATAGCCCCGAAGCGCGCATACCCCTATTTCGATGATTTTTCGTGTGCTATAGTAACATTTTTTGGGTGATCCGGATCCGACGTCAAAACTGCCAAAATTATTTGTGGACGTCCTGAAGACCTTGGCTATGCATCCGGTTGGCCCTCACGGCCATTCGATCTATTTTCAAGGTCAAAATAGCCCCGAAGCGCGCATACCCCTATTTCGACGATTTTTCGTGTGCTATAGTAAACCATTTTTGGGTGATCGATCCCGACGTCAAAACTGCAAAATTATTTGTGGACGTCGTGAAGACCTTGGCTATGCATCCGGTTGGCCCTCACGGCCATTCCGATCCATTTTCAAGGTCAAAATAGCCCCGAAGCGCGCATACCCTATTTCGACGATTTTTCGTGTGCTATAGTAAACATTTTTTGGGTGATCGGATCCCGACGTCAAAACTGCAAAATTATTTGTGGACGTCCGTGAAGACCTTGGTATGCATCCGGTTGGCCCTCACGGCCATTCCGATCCATTTTCAAGGTCAAAATAGCCCCGAAGCGCATACCCCTATTTCGACGATTTTTCGTGTGCTATAGTAAACCATTTTTTGGGTGATCCGGATCCGACGTCAAAACTGCCAAAATTATTTGTGGACGTCCTTGAAGACCTTGGCTATGCATCGGTTGGCCCTCATGGCCATTCCGATCCATTTTCAAGGTCAAAATAGCCCCAAAGCGCGCATACCCTATTTCGACGATTTTTCGTGTGCTATAGTAAACCATTTTTTGGGTGATCCGGATCCGACGTCAAAACTGCCAAAATTATTTGTGGACGTCCGTGAAGACCTTGGCTATGCATCCGGTTGGCCCTCACGGCCATTCCGATCCATTTTCAAGGTCAAAATAGCCCGAAGCGCGCATACCCCTATTTCGACGATTTTTCGTGTGCTATAGTAAATCCATTTTTTGGGTGATCCGGATCCCGACGTCAAAACTGCCAAAATTATTTGTGGACGTCCGTGAAGACCTTGGCTATGCATCCGGTTGGCCCTCACGGCCATTCCGATCCATTTCAAGGTCAAAATAGCCCGAAGCGGCATACCCTATTTCGACGATTTTTCGTGTGCTGTAGTAAACCATTTTTTGGGTGATCCGGATCCGACGTCAAAACTGCCAAAATTATTTGTCGACGTCCGTGAAGACCTTGGCTATGCATCCGGTTGGCCCTCACGGCCAATCCGATCCATTTTCAAGGTCAAAATAGCCCCGAAGCACGCATACCTATTTCGACGATTTTTCGTGTGCTATAGTAAACCATTTTTGGGTGATCCGGATCCCGACGTCAAAACTGTCAAAATTATTTGTGGACGTCCATGAAGACCTTGGCTATGCATCCGGTTGGCCCTCACGGCCATTCCGATCCATTTTCAAGGTCAAAATAGCCCGAAGCACGCATACCCTATTTCGACGATTTTTCGTGTGCTATAGTAAACCATTTTTGGGTGATCCGAATCCCGACGTCAAAACTGCCAAAATTATTTGTGGACGTCCGTAAGACCTTGGCTATGCATCCGGTTGGCCCTCACGGCCATTCGATCCATTTTCAAGGTCAAAATAGCCCCGAAGCGCGCATACCCCTATTTCGGCGATTTTTCGTGTGCTATAATATATCATTTTTTGGGTGATCCGGATCCCGACGTTAAAACTGCCAAAATTATTTGTGGACGTCCGTGAAGACCTTGTCTATGCATCCGGTTGGCCCTCACGGCCATTCCGATCATTTTCAAGGTCAAAATAGCCCGAAGCGCGCATACCCCTATTTCGATGATTTTTAGTGTGCTATAGTAAACATTTTTTGGGTGATCCGGATCCGTCAAAATGCCAAAATTATTTGTGGACGTCTGAAGACCTTGGCTATGCATCCGGTTGGCCCTCACGGCCATTCCGATCCATTTTCAAGGTCAAAATAGCCCCGAAGCGCATACCCCTATTTCAACGATTTTTCGTTTGTTATAGTTAATCATTTTTGGGGTGATCCGGATCCCGACGTCAAAACTGTCAAAATTATTTGTGAACGTCCGTGAAGACCTTTCCTATGCATCCGATTGACCCTCACGGTCATTCCGATCCATTTTCAAGGTCAATATAGCTCTGAAGCGCGCATACCTCTATTTTAATGATTTTTCGTGTGCTATATGAAAAAATTGTGAAATAAAAATCGAAAACAAAAAGAACTCCGTACTCAACAAGTAAGAACTAAGACTACTTGCCATTCCACAAAATCCTTGTTGGTAAGAGAGTTGAGAAAAGCTGGTACTTGTCTTCATCGTCTTCATCTAAGCCCTCTGTACCAGAAACTTCAAGCACTAAAAATAGTTAACAAAACTCCTAAATACGCGTTGTTTTCCAATGTGAATATACTTTTTCCTTTATTGCGAAAGTTCCAACGACCCTACAATTTCAACAACGCTTCAAAACAAAGTAGCACAGAAAAAGAGGATATTAGTTGGTGAAAAACAAAAGAGAACTTTCTTCACAAATTACGACAACCCACTTAGTAAATCCACTTTATTGATCGACCCAGATGATCAATTGAGTGATTGATTGAAAATTAATGGAGGGGTTTGTTGAGGATCAGCGGTTGAAGGAGGAGGAAGAGATGATTGAGGAGAGCAGTGATGATTGTACTTCGGAAGACGAAGGAACTGATGATTACCGGCGGGGAGGTTATCATGCCGTCCGTATAGGTGATACGTTTAAAGGGGGCCGGTATGTTGTTCAGAGCAAACTTGGTTGGGGCCATTTCTCTACTGTTTGGCTTGCTTGGGATACTCACATGTCCGTACGTTTTCTGCCATACTTTTTTCTGTTTTACTCAGCTTTTAGGTGCTGTCGATTTGTTTTCATCTGTTAAATGTTTGGGATTGTGGAATTGTGGATGAAATTATGAAAACCCAAATCGGAATTTTATCACTACATCCACTATTGGATAGTATTAGTAGTAGTAGTAATAGTTGTTGTTTTGAGCTTTTGTGTTAAGTGGCAATAGCTGAATAAATCCATTGAACTTTGATTACTTGTGATTTCGTAACATGTATTATTTTTGATTGGGGTTCTATATCTATATCTGTAATCTAGTAGTGTAATTTTTTGTCTGTTAAGTGCTCTGTTGAGTTAGATTTGGTTTACTCATCTAATTGTGCATATGCATGAGAACTAGCAAAGTTCTTGTTAGAAAGACTAAGGTTTGCATTTTTGACTTGCTAGTGACTTTGTGTTTGTTCGGTTATTGTTTTTATCATAGCGAGTAGTAACATTTTTGTGTGTATGTTGTTGTCATAATGAAGCAATTTGTAGCATTGAAAGTACAAAAGAGTGCACAGCACTATACGGAGGCAGCATTGGATGAGATTACAATTCTAAAGCAGATTGCAGAAGGTGACCCTGAAGGGGGGAAAAGTGTAGTGAAGTTACTGGATCATTTTAAGCACTCAGGTCCAAATGGACAACATGTGTGTATGGTTTTTGAGTATTTGGGTGACAATCTCTTGTCACTTATTAAGTATACTGATTATCGAGGACTGCCTATTCACATGGTAAAAGAACTTTGTTTCCATGTTCTAGTTGGTTTGGATTATTTGCACAGACAGCTTTCTATCATACACACTGATCTGAAACCTGAGAACATGCTACTCTGTTCCACGATTGATCCGTCTAAGGATCCCAGAAAATCAGGAGCTCCTCTTATTCTTCCTAGTAATATGGACAAGGCTTCACTGGAATCTGGTACTGTGAAGGGACGTGTAACATTCTATGCGAATTTAACTAATGACCAAAAGAAGGTCAGAAGAAATCCCAAAGAAACAGCTCAAGGTTCTGCAGGGAAGACAGCTGTTGAGTCGTCTCTATCAAACACAGATTTGCCAAATGATCATCTTGTTGGTTCTGCTAATGTTGATAGATTGTCCAACTCTGATGCTGCAACAGCCAGTGGGAAAGAAAGTGTGGGTCCTAAGAGAGGCAGTGTTTCTAGAAGGAGGAAGACGTTGGAGTCTGTTGACCTAAAGTGCAAATTGGTTGATTTTGGGAATGCTTGTTGGACATACAAACAGTTCACAGATAATATTCAGACAAGGCAGTATAGGTGCCCTGAAGTTATCCTTGGGTCTAAATATTCAACCTCAGCAGATCTTTGGTCCTTTGCTTGCATTTGTTTTGAGCTTGCCACTGGTGACGTATTGTTTGATCCTCACAGCGGTGACAACTTCGATAGAGATGAGGTATGAGATTATGAATGCACTACTTCTCCCACAGTTACTAGTATGTATTTTCATTTTTTGATTTTGTCCCAATGTCTTGTTTCTATGTTTCAAGGGAGGACTATGTATTGACCTGATGCCTGGTCATTTTATATTTAAATTAAAATAACCACATTGATATGAAGTTAAATGAGAAAAGGCGGGATGGAGCTAGATTTTGTTTGTTCTTTATTAACTATTTAATTATATAGTCCTGTCTGAAGTTTCTAAAAAAAAAAAAATTTGACAAGGATATAATAGTAGTCTAGTTTATACTTGTTGCTTGTAGTTCATCTGGTTTTTTCCAGAAGCATGTTTATTATATTTAAAGACATGGGAGATTAACCATTTTATGGCTAAAAATGGATTAAAAGACTGTTCACTTAGTTTATAGGCACTGCTTGTACATAATTGTTTAATCCTTCTTATTGAAGATAATTTGCTATGGACTGATACATATTCAATTTTATGTGTCTTTTGATTTGGATAAGGTATAGTACTTTTAAGAGCTTTACTTATTTGAGTAACATTCCATAATGCATTAGGTATTTGCACAAGCTAGTAGTTATTTGTATGAAAAAAGTGGTCTAATATGCATTTTTCTTGCTTCTTTGTGTGATGATGTCCTGTTGATTTTTGCTCTTCTATTGTCAAATATATCAAACATTTGCGCTCTAAGTCAGGTCAACTCAGCAGTTCAAGTGTTGAAAGTTGAACGGGATAATTAATATGCTCTAAGAAAATCTGATGGTACTGCTTTTATAATTAGAACAAGATAAATCTTGTTCCAATAGCTGCTTTTGTAGAAGTGGGGAGGGAATTATATTTGCTGGGTTCAACAGTTAGTATAGAGTCTTCTATTTCTCTGTGCTATACAATATCAATTGGAGCCTTGTAGAAAGAGCATTTAAATATCCAGAGATCTAGCAGTTATACCGTGATCGTATTGCACCCGTTATCGTTTTTCTGGAATTTAGTATATAGACCGGCCAGTTTTTCTTTGGAGAAATCCACATCAAGCTTAAATTACAGCCATATAATCTTTTGGATATTCAATTTTTTGGGTAACAAATTGACAAAAGAAGAGCAAAATATAGAGAAATTGTGTCTTAGCTATTCATTTGAATGGTTACATATAATATCTCGTTGACAAAAAGTACATGATTTCATGAGCTATAATCGAAGTTATGCTTTTACTTTTTTCCGCACTGCTTAGAGTGTCTCCCCTCTTTTGACTTGTCTGATCTATTTTATTTTTCAAAATGTGGATAATCATCACTTTTCTTTCATCTCTCTCTTACATTGTCTTTAATTGGACTTTTATTTGAAATATAGTGAGTAAAGAGAAGCTTGATATTATTGGATTCAACTTCTCATCAATGTTGAGATAATTCAATAAAACTTGAGGCTATGTGTCTTCTTCAAGAGCGAAGTGGTAAGGACTAGCTGAATCGATTATAACAATGTTGTATAGGAACTTAAGAGAGTGGTGATGAACGGATGTTTCAGTTTTGCGGTGAATGTCTTTCAGTGCAAAACGTCAAGTGCACATGCTGTGTTTTCATATTTTGTGATTTGAAATGATACTCAAAGTTGTCAAAGAGGAAAGGCTAGTTCGACAAATAGACCAAGTTATCTCTTAACTTGTTCGAAAAATAGACCATGTTATCTCTTAATGGACTCCTTGTTCAAATTACAAGACATGGGATCAAAATATAACTTGACCAACTGCATAGATGATCTTTTTTTTTGGGTCGACTCATAACTCGTTCCTTTTTATGATTAATTTCTAATTTCTTTCTGGATATAAACTTATGGTTCTTTTTTTTTTCGTCGTTTGCCAAAAAATGTTATTGTAATCTAATACTTAATGTAACACTGAGCATAGCCAGCATATATTAACTGAAAACTTTCTTGAGTTTGGCAGGATCACCTGGCACTAATGATGGAGCTTCTAGGAACAATGCCTCGAAAAGTAAGAGAAAGCACCTTTAACCACTTCAAAGTTCTTACACTTGTATGCAGCCGCCATTTTATGAACATGTTATGTCCTTTCCAGATTGCCTTGGGTGGCCGCTATTCACGTGAGTTCTTCAATAGACACGGTGACTTAAGACACATCAGACGGTTACGCTTTTGGCCATTAGATAAGGTCCTCGTTGAGAAATATGAGTTCAGCGAGCAAGATGCAAAGGACATGGCTGATTTCCTGATCCCAATACTTGATTTCGATCCAGAGAAACGGCCAACTGCAGCTCAGTGTCTTCTTCATCCATGGATCAACACAGGTCCCAAGAATTTGGAACCTTGTGTGCCTGATGCACGATCTAAAGCCGCTGTTACTGTAAACTCCGAGCAAATTAAGAGAGACAAGGAAAAGAAAGATGCAATGGAGGTGAGAATGGGGAATATGTCTATTGTCTAGGACTATAAAATTGTCAAAGTTTGTTAGTTAAATTGTGATATATCCATAGAAGCTTTAACCAGTTCATTTTCACCAAGAAATATACTGTATATTGCACAAGTATATTACTGGTATATGCTTATGTTGTGTCTTAACTCATTAAGCCCAATATGTATAGTTGAGGCATTATGGCACCATATATTACCTGAAAATCTTGACAAGTTTGTGTAAATTCCTTTAATATGATTATTGTGTACTTGAGGCTGATGGTTTATCGAAACAACTTTTCTACCTTCATGTAGGGTTAATTAAGACCGTGTACACGCATCCTCCCCAAATTCCACTTGTGGGACTACGGTGTGTTGTTGTAATATGATTATTGAGCTTTATAAATTTCAGTCCACACTTCATTTGCATTTTTTTGCTTTCAACAATCACTTTACTATGATTATTGAGCTACTGTTCAACTCTAGCACAATCACAACGATGGCATACCCAGTATAGTCAATTTTATCACAATCAAGTGAGTCAACTCAGACACAATCAACAATGATAACATACCCTATAGTCTTACAAGTGAAGTCTGGGAAAGAGTAAGGTGTATCTTTATCACAACCGAGTGAGTCAGCGTTCAACTCAGATGCGATCAACAACAATGGCATATCCAACAGTCTTACAAGTGAAGCCTGAGCAAGAATATAGTGTATGCGGACTTTAATGATCTACATGTGCAGGATGCCCAAGTTCTGTAGATAAGGCAACAAAGAGGATTTCTAGAATTCAATGAAGTTGTTATTAAATACTAATATAGAAAGATTTAATCTAAATAATTGAGAAATAATATAATGTTTTTCTCCGTTTCATTTTCCATGTCTATGATTTATATTTTAAAAGTTAAATATCTTATAACTCACAATAATAATTTAAAATATTTTAAAAACATGAAAAAACACAATTAATTTTTTTTTCCCTTTGATAAAGAAGTATACAAGATGATAATTAATTTTATATATTCAACAAAAAGATATACATCTACAAAAATAAAAATAGGGAAAATTACGCGGCTAAGCAAACTTATACTATTTAATTACTCATCATAGCTATAGTTTGCTATAATTATCACTCGCGACTAACATTATACATTAATTACGTGGGCTGACTTCGAGTTTGTATAATTAGTCATGTTTGTATATGTATAATTCACCAAGATATACACATACATATGTATAATATACAATTTTTTAACCTATATACATATACAATTCACCACTCTTCCACTCTCTACCCTCTCTCTCTCGCCTCTCTCCTCCCTCTCTCAATCTCGCTCGCCTCTCTCCTCCCTCTCCCAATCTCGCTTGCCATTTATATAAATGTATATGTATAATATACAGTTATATACAATTATATACATTTACAATTCACCTCTCTCCCACTCTCTGCCCTCTCTCTCTCTCCTCTCTCGATCTCGCTCGCCTCTCTCCTCTCTCTCCCAGTCTCGCTCGCCTCTCTCCTCCCTCTCCCAATCTCTCTTGCCATATATACAAATATATATGTATAATATACAATTATCTAACCAATATACATATAAAATTCACCTTTCTCCACTCTTTCCCCCCTCTCTCTCGCCTCTCTCCTCTCTCCTCTCTCTCCCAGTCTCGCTCGCCTCTCTCCTCCATATAACATGTACCTACAAATTGTAATTATCAAACTATAGCTATAGAGAGTAATTAATTATTTTTAAGTGGCTATATGTGAAAGTTTCCCATAAAAATAAAATAGATTGAACAACTTTTAATATTATATGATTAATTTTTTGCATGAAGAATGTAAATAAAATGGAAATAAAGACGCATGGCATGAAACGTACGTCACGATCTTTGAATCCCAATAATATGACCGCTTCCTTCGCTTTCATTTTACCCACAAAAGTCAAATAGTAGGTTGGCGTATCGGATTAATAATTATGCTTAATAATTTAATTTATTAACTATTAAAATTTTAATATTCTAACTAGTTAACCAACTGATAAGATAATATAGATGCGGTTGAAGGTTTTTCGAAAATAGTTTTTTAATTTTAGCGAAATAGAGATAAAGTTGTGTATATCTCATCCTCACCAGATCTCACTTATGAGATTAATCATACTATATTGTTATTGTAACAAATTAAATCGCTGATTTTCTAATGTTTATTATATTGTACTCATGAAGTATATAGCATATAGTATGGCAGTATGGCTATAGCATGGTTGAGCTAACTTTTTAGTCTTTAAATGAGATAGCTAGTGTTATCATTAGTCTTAAGATCTCAACATGCATTGCTAGTATGTATTTGGTATTAAGTGCCAATTTTATTTGAGGATGAAAGAATATGAACATATCACGTAATATCTTTTTTTTGGACATATTTTGACATTTCACATGATAGTTTATTTCATGTCACTTTCCCATTTCTATATTTGGTATATGCAAAGTACATTTTTTCAAAACACAAGAAGATAAATATTAATCACCTCATATTTTTAAAAATTTTACTTACTTAAAAAAAAAAGAAGTATTTTATGCTAGGTCAATATTTTAAAGAATAACGATCTATTATTTATGTTTGACATATTAATTGAAATATTACTTCAGTATTTTGTGCTTGGTCAATATTCAATTTTTTTACCTTTAAGGCTTCTTAAAAAAAATAATTTTATTGTGGTCGGATCGTTGCTCAGTAACACTTATTTTTTCCAAACACCTTGAATTTTCTAAAATAAGTCCATCCCCTTTTCTTTTCTTTTTTCATGTAAAACAAAAAACAATTGTAACTCTCCACACAAAATTTGGCCAAAACTGTGACAAAAACAAGAAAAAATGGATTCTACTACTGATGATTCTTCTTCTTGTTCTAGTATTAGTAGTAGCAAAGTATTGTGTTTAATTGCAATTTCATTGACTTTAGTTTCATTTTATTTTGGCTTAAATAGTTCAACAAGTTATGGTTATGCCAAGAATGATCATGAGAATATTAATCCTCCAATTGTTCAATTAGAAAAAAAGTTTATAAGCAATTTAGAGAAAGTTGAAGCTGGTCTTGTTAGAGTTAGAGTTGCTATAAAAGAAGCTCAAAGTAAAAATCAAACATTTGATGATCCTGAATATGTTCCTACTGGTCCAATTTATTGGAATCCCACTGCTTTTCACAGGTATGTTTAGTTAACTTTTTAAAGATTTGAACTTTTGAGTATATATACTCTCCGTCTCAATTTATGTGACAGTAAATTTGACTGATGCTACTAATTAAAGATCATTATTTTTCACTTAAATTTCCCATTGAAAGTTGTTCGGTGGTTATCAACATAGATATTTAGATTGAATCTGTGGAAAAATTAAAAAAAATAGTAATGTTTCCTGACGAAAAAATTAGAAAGTTTTCCACTACTTTAGTGAAAATGTGT
Source organism: Solanum lycopersicoides (assembly GCA_022817965.1). NCBI lineage: Eukaryota > Viridiplantae > Streptophyta > Magnoliopsida > Solanales > Solanaceae > Solanum > Solanum lycopersicoides. Next base: position 87,193,089 of record CM040627.1, read on the forward strand.
TTTCGATTGTTTAATTTTTCAGTGAGCTGATTCGAGAGAAAATCATGTTATATAGCGAAAATTTTTCACTAATTTGTAATGGGAATAACCTTCATTTCATTTCTAGTAGTGTGATCTTTGAAACTAAATTTGATTAAATCATCAATATCTCGATAGGTATATTTATTTAAATTTTTGAAGATTTGAACTTTTTGTCTATAGAATTGAATGGTACAAAGATTCTTGATTATTTTTTTTCTGTGGAGTTAAGATTATTGAACTTTTGAGTATACACTCTCTGTCCCAATTTAAGTGACACTAAAGCTGACGCTACTAAAAACTCACTATTTTCCCATTGAAATTTCATCTAACAAATGTCCATTAGCTATCCCCGTGGTTATTTAGATTGAATCAGTGGAAAAAGAAAAAATGGTAAATTTTCATACGGAAAAAGTAGGAGGTTTTCACTATTTCAGTGAGAAACTGTTTTTCAACATTCATTTTGTTAGGACCGAAATATAAGCAGGTGTAAATGCGGAAGCTAGCAAAGCAAATCTCAAAAGATCACGAGTAAGAAGACAACGAGAAATACACCAAAAGACACAAAGATTTAACGTGGTTCGGTCAATCAACCTACGTCCACAAAGGAGATGAGCAATCCACTATAAATATGAGAGTACAAAATACAGAGAGAAACAACTTCAACCAATTCACTCGGAATACATGGGAGGTTCACACAAGTGATAACATATCAAGCTTGTGACCCATAAATTCTCCCCCTAACCAAAACTCTCAAAGCCCTTAAGACTACATTGTGAATGCTGATTAAGTTAGAAGGAACAAACCTCTATTTATAGAGTTCTAAACCTTTTCCTACCAGAAGAAGGATTAGTAAATCCAAAACCTTTTCCTCAAAGGAAAACCTATTTATGGTAAGAAATCAGGGCAAATAAAACCCAACAAATCTCCCCCTTGGCCTGAATTTCTGACAAAATAAATTTGTCCACCTTCTTCACTTAATCTTCAACAACTTGCTTCTCCTCTCCATAATCTCCTTTGCAAAATTTATGTCTCAACACAGAGAACCTCTCTGAAATAATTTCTCCAACAAAAATCTTCATTACTGTCAAAAAAGGTTGCGGCTAGAACTACACCTGCCAAGATGAACACCTCTTTCGAACATGGTTCAATCATCGATTATCGAACCACTGAACTGACTCCATCATTGAATCTGACTCTGATACCACTTGTTAGGACCGAAAATAAGCAGATGTAAACACGGAAGCTAGCAATGCAAACCTCGAAAGATCACGAGTAAGAAGACAACGAGAAATACACCAAAAGACACAAAGATTTAACGTGGTTCGGTCAATCAACCTACGTACACAAAGGAGATGAGCAATCCACTATAAATATGAGAGTACAAAATACAGAGAGAAACAACTTCAACCAATTCACTCGGAATACATGGGAGGTTCACACAAGTGATAACATATCAAGCTTGTGACCCATAAATTCTCCCCCTAACCAAAACTCTCAAAGCCCTTAAGACTACATTGTGAATGCTGATTAAGTTAGAAGGAACAAACCTCTATTTATAGAGTTCTAAACCTTTTCCTACCAGAAGAAGGATTAGTAAATCCAAAACCTTTTCCTCAAAGGAAAACCTATTTATGGTAAGAAATCAGGGCAAATAAAACCCAACACATTTTCCCAATGAGCTGGTTCGGTAGGAAATGAGTGGGAAAATCATGTTCTATGTAACACAAAATTTCTACTAATTTGTGATGGGAAAAACCTTTGTTTCTGGTAGTATGATCTTTGAAACTGAATTTGATCAAACCATCAATTTTTTAAAATTTAGATTTTAGAAAACTATACGAATAGTACTATAGGTTGCGATTTTCCTCATGTCAATATGATGAAAAACTACAAGTTCACGTTGTTTGAATCTCGAGAGAGTAGAATGAACTGAAACAAATGATTGTATTGAGCTTTTGACAATGTGCAGGAGCTACATGGAGATGGAGAAACATTTCAAGATTTTCGTATACGAGGAAGGTGAGCCACCTGTATTTCACTATAGTGCTAGTGAAGGAATCCTTGGAATTGAAGGAATTCTGATTCATCAGATTGAGATGAGCAAGTTTCGGACGAATGATCCTGAGAAAGCTCATGTTTACTTCCTCCCATTCAGTGTTTTATCGATTGTCAGCTATGTTTATGTTGTCGATTCTCGATCATGGGGTCCTATGCAGAATACAGCAGCAGATTATATTGATAGTATATCAAGAAAATACCCTTATTGGAACAGAAGCCTTGGATCTGATCACTTCATGCTTGCTTGCCATGATTGGGTAAGTAATCAGAATAGAGACGGATTCAGAATTTAAACTTGATAGGTTCAATTTTAAGTTCTTATCGTTGATACTATAGCACATTATACTTTTGAAATCTGTTAAGAATTTAGGTACAAATGATTACTGTAGGAGTTTATAAACTTCAAATCCTGGATTCGCTTCTGTTAAGAATGGTAACTCATGATGTCAAGGTTGTTTTGTTTGATCCATGGGAGAGACACTTCTTCTTATGTAATTGCTATATTGCAGGCACCTACGATTTCATTTGCGGTTCCTTACTTGTATAAGAACTCGATACGAGTACTATGCAATGCAAATACCTCTGAAAGATTTGATCCTACCAAGGATGTATCCTTACCAGAAATCTATCTCCCTCAAGGTAAAATGGACGGCTTAATTGGAGGTCCGTCTCCATCTCATCGTTCTTTTTTAGTTTTCTACGCGGGAGGTATCCATGGCTACATTAGACAAGTGCTAATGGAGCATTGGGGAAAGAACGATGATTCAGATATGCAGATTCACGAGTACCTCTCGAAGAACATGTCATACTATGGCATGATTAGAAAGAGCAAGTTCTGTATTTGCCCGAGTGGTTTTGAAGTAGCTAGCCCGAGGATGGTTGAGGCACTTTACATGGGGTGTGTACCTGTACTGTTGAAGGATCATTACGTAGCGCCATTTAACGATGTTTTGAACTGGAAAAGTTTTGCTGTTCAAATGAATTCAACAGATATACCTAATCTGAAGAAAATCTTGATGTCAATATCTCAAACTCAGTACATCAGAATGCAGAAAAGAGGCCTTCAAGTTAGAAGACATTTCGAGGTAAATTTTCCTCCGAAAAGATACGATGTTTTTCATATGATTCTTCATTCCATTTGGCTTAGAAGGCTAAACATTCAAGTCCATGATACTAAGAATGGATGACTAGTACTTCACAAGAAGTATACTGTATTATTATTTGGCTATGTTGTTCGGATTCTACAAAAATATTGCTACACTCAAGTGATAGATCCTTTGAATATAATGACGTGCAAAGTTTACTATCGAGAAATTCACAGACAAATAATAAAGTTTAAATCCTAGATCCACCTCTGAATGTTCGATTCATTTTATATGAAGAGACAGTGAGACAAGAGTGTAATGTGGAAACTCTTTAACATATATATATATATATTAATAATAATCTTTCTGTTGATTATTATGTAACATACAATATATGAAGTAACCTTCAAATTAAATAGTTTTAGTAACTACATTACCACAAAAACTTTACTAGTAATATATAAGCTTAAAACTTTTTTTCAACTCCAACAGCAACCATACAACACATAATTAAGAGATGAGATCAAACCCCTGCTCCAGTAGACTTTGAGCTAATTTCTCATTAGCTGCTTCAGAAGGATGGAATCCATCCCAGAAGACGTAATCTGTCGCATTAGAGCACGTCCCTATTGACCTTACATTGCAAAGGAACGACGTTTCTAGTGTACCAGTTCCACAACAAGCCCTCCTCGATTCGAAGAATCCTGCAGGGAATTACCAAATGCAGATTGTCAACGAAAAATGTAATACATTCTGTTGAAATGTGTGACCATCTCATCTAAAAGCAGGTCTGATTTGATTCCAGAACATCGATACCATGTTGAAGTATGTGAACAAAGAAAAATGTGTTTTGAGGAAATTACCACTATCTGTAGGTTTAATGATCATATCTAAGAGAGGTTGATAGATGTCGAAGACGACAAGTTTGAGGCCTGGAAGTCTGCTCTTCAAATTTTCTGATGTTCGGTTCAGCTTAGCGTTGAAGAAAACAGCGTCTTGGTTCAATCTTGCAACACATTGATTGCTTCCTCTACCAAACAAAGTAATTGCTGCTGGTAAACAACCTGTTGGTGGCAGAGTTGTTACTCCAATCTTCCTTGCTCCCATACCATAAAGGTTCTGTTTTTCATACATTGATGCTCATGTTAAAATATCGATTGCATTTCAATCGAAATTGAAATAGAACATGTCTTAGTTTCAGTATGATCTGATTATGCTTATGAGCATTTTCTATGGATAAGTGGTGCCTACAAATTTCATGCCAAGTACATCCATATGTGTCGAAAACATAAGACCAGAAGTCTCAATGATGTTTCATAGAGCCTTAAAAAACCATATTTTGACTGAGCTTCCACAATATCAATTCATAGTCGATAACAACATCTCACTACTATAAAATCGTATGTGAGATTTAATTTTGACCTCATACGTCTCCTCAGAGATCACGAATACATTAGTGGATACGAGAAGAGGAGAGGGAAAAAAATACCTGAATGAATGTAGTATAAGACTGCATAAGGATATCGGAAAATCGATCAGGTGAGTAGATCCTGTTGAGCATTGGATTAACATAGTAATTCTGAATAAAATCACTGCTTCCTGCACTTAATAGATGGATTCCTCCTGAGATTATGTTATTAGCTTGTGTTCTTCCTACTAAATTCACTACTTTTGCTTGCCATTCTCTGTAATATTGTAGCTGTTGTGCCAATGTAAGTGCACGCTGCAAATTAAACAACATACACCATTCAGAATTTCATTCAGGTTTATTCACATATGGCCACTCGGGTTTATCAGAAGTTTGGGACTCAGGTTTATCAGAAGTTTGGGGTTCGAGTCCTTTAAATAAATAAAAAAAGATCTAGTATAAAGTGACACGAATCCAAATTAGTTGAGATTCCAAAGTGGATACTGAGCGGAATTAATGAAAGATAAACCAAAGAAAAAAAACATTTAATGATTTCATTTTATTTTTACAGGAGAAATGCTCAAATATGTCATTAAACTTTGAGAAAATTAAAGACCTCCTTAGCTATGTTATCCGCTAAAAGTTTGGTTCATCTAGATTATTTCTGTTTGAGAAAAAAATCATTTGAATTCATGGCATTATTTGCTTACTGAAATGGCGTAGATGAGTCAAATTTTTAATAGATGAAATAGATGAGACTTTTCTCAAAGTTTGATATATGAGTTTTTTTTCTTTAAAAATTATTAAATTAACGACGTGTCCAAATCATAATTGACCATGTGTAAAAAAATGGTTTTACTAAACTAAAATTGATTTCAGTTTAAAAAAACGACAGATGAATCTTTTGTCGAATAGAAAAGACATGATGATCCAAACTTTTAACAGATAACATAAATGAGCATTTTCTCAAAATTTAATGACATATTTGAGACTTTTCCCTATTTTATAAAAAAAACGATTATCCGATGCCAAAATTTTGACATTTTAGTCATTTATATACTTTCAGCAATGAAAAAAGGTATCTCGTGCAAAAACATTCCGTTCACCGCTAAAGAAATAATATAGACAGTCTATCCTGACTCAAATTTAATATTGATTCTAATTGTCTAAAATTACTCCAAAAATCAGTTTTGTCACTTTACTAGTTATAGTAATTATTACAATTCAATATAACAAAAACTAATTTATAATTTTTATAATATAATAGCTGAAGCCTAAAGTTATGAAATTAACACAAAATTAAAAGTGAGAATAAAGAAATTACTAACATAAAGTTGAGGAGTCCTTTCATAATAACCAGAAGCAGCAGAAGCAAAGTTGACACCAGTCAGTATATTTCTCCCTCTTGCCTCTGGACTAAGGTAAGCTGGTGGATATGTAGTGAACCCAAGATATTCAGCTGTCCATAATTAACACATACAAACTATCATAATACAATATTTTCGACGCAAAATATAAATTTATACATATACAAAAAAAAAAAATACTAAATTTTGATTTGAATTCTTCACTTTCAATGTTGCACCTGTGTCAGATTCTTCAGAAACACAATATTTCTAAAGAATCTGACACGCACAGAGGCGGAGCCAAAATTTTCGATAAGAGGATTCAAAATCTGAAAAAGTAGACACACGAAGTAGATGAAGGGGGTTCGACATCTACTATATATACATAAAAAAATTATTTTAATCATATAAAAATAATATAATTTTTCGTCGAACGGGAACCCCTAAAGCTATGATGGCTCCACCACTGGACATGCACATGTTGACATTTTTATGAACCTGCAACTACAAGCTCATAAACTTTTGAACGTAAATTAATAAAATTTTAAATTTTGAATCCGACTCTGATATTTTACCAGTGAAGTCAGTAGCAAGCTTTCCATTGCAGAATCTTCCAGTAGGTCTATGAGTAACAAAATCTCTTCCATAAGGAAGAAAATTAGCCTTGATAAGAGTAGTTAAATTATTATTATTTCCAACATCAACTACAGAGTCACCAAATATGTTTAATGCTGGAACTAGAGGATCTCCATTTGCCACATAAAAAAATACAACAAGAAAAAATACAAAATATTTTAAGAACCTCATATTTTATTTTTTTTCAATTGAAAATTTGTTTTTTTTTTCTTCTCTGTTTGTTTGGTAGGGTGTGTGTGTGGGAGAATTTAAAGGAGAATTGTAGTGTTATGTAAAGGTCAAAAAGTGAAATAACTGATGGATAGAAAGTTGATTGTTTTTCATGTGAGTATGGGGGCATGTTTGGCACCTCCTAATATTGGTATGTTGGCATTATTAGGCAAATATATTCGCTCCGTTTTATATTACTTGAATCATGTTGACCTGGTGATCAGGAGCAGAAGGATTCATTCGAATTCAAAAAATTACATTATTTATATATGATTAAAATTATTTTTTTGTATATATAGTAAAAATAAAAATAAATCTTATTCATTTAGTCTATGTGTTTATTTTTTTATATTTTAAACTTACCTCTTAGTGAAAATTCTATCTTCAATGCGGCAGCAATGATTTAATATTAAGAATATTATTAGAAAAAAATAATATACATCTCTTGATTTTGCTAAAATTAAACTTAAGCTAAAATTAAACAAAATAAAATATTTTATTTTAATATATGAATCAAGTAAAATGAAATGCATAACAATTTGTTAAAAAGTTTTGTTTCATTTTTGTCCTTTATTATGAGTTTGTTTAGAAGTATGACGAATCATCATTTTTAATAAAGGTCTTAGATAAAGATAAAACTTTTTTCTCAAGAAAACTGAAAGCAAAATTTGCGTGACACAGTGCAAAAAAAGTTTTGTTTACAAATATATGACCTATAAAAAAGTTATTTGGCGGCTCAATTTTGTTAGTTATAACTTTTGTCTGTAATTAACCGAGTGTTACGGGTGTATTAATGAGAATGTTTAATTTTTTATTAAAGATTTTAAATTTGAGTTATCGTAATATCACCCTTAAATATATTTTGTAATATGCGATATAAATTTAATTGAAATTTTAGTATAATTTTAAACATGAAATGAAAAAA
>CM040627.1:87201706-87262398 GCA_022817965.1 Solanum lycopersicoides
AGCCCGAAGCGCGCATACCCTATTTCGACGATTTTTCGTGTGCTATAGTAAACTATTTTTGGGTGATTATCCGGATCCCGACGTCAAACTGCCAAATTATTTGTGGACGTCCTGTGAAGACCTTGGCTATGCATCCGGTTGGCCTCACGGCCATTCCAATCCATTTTCAAGGTCCAAATAGCCCCGAAGCGCGCATAACCCTATTTCGATATTTTTCGTGTGCTATAGTAAACCATATTTTGGGTGATCCGGATCCCGACGTTAAACTGCCAAAATTATTTGTGGACGTCCGTGAAGACCTTGGCTATGCATCGGTTGGCCCTCACGGCCATTCGATCCATTTTCAAGGTCAAAATAGCCCGAAGCGCGCATACCCCTATTTCGACGATTTTTCGTGTGCTATAGTAACTATTTTTTGGGTGATCCGGATCCCGACGTTAAACTGCCAAAATTATTTGTGGACGTCTGTGAAGACCTTGGCTATTCATCCGGTTGGCCCTCACGGCCATTCCGATCTATTTTCAAGGTCAAAATAGCCCCGAAGCGCGCATAACCCTATTTCGACGATTTTTCGTGTGCTATAGTAAACCATTTTTGGGTGATCCGGATCCCGACGTTCAAAACTGCCAAAATTATTTGTGGACGTCGTGAAGACTTGGCTATGCATCCGGTTGGCCTCACGGCCATTCGATCCATTTTCAAGGTCAAAATAGCCCCGAAGCGCGCATACCCCTATTTGACGATTTTTCGTGTGCTATAGTAAATCATTTTTGGGTGATCGGATCCCGACGTCAAAATGCAAAATTATTTGTGGACGTCCGTGAAGACCTTGGTATGCATCGGTTGGCCCTCACGGCCATTCCGATCCATTTTGAAGGTCAAAATAGCCCCGAAGCGCACATACCCCTATTTCGACGATTTTCGTGTGCTATAGTAAACCATTTTTTGGGTGATCCGGATCCCGACGTCAAAACTTCCAAAATTATTTGTGGACATCCTTGAAGACCTTGGCTATGCATCGGTTGTCCCTGACGGCCATTCCGATCCATTTTCAAGGTCAAAATAGCCCCGAAGCGCGCATACCCCTATTTCGACGATTTTTCGTGTGCTATAGTAAACCATTTTTTGGGTGATCCGGATCCCGACGTCAAAACTGCCAAAATTATTTGTGGACGTCCGTGAAGACCTTGGCTATGCATCCGGTTGTTCCTCACGGCCATTCCGATCCATTTTCAAGGTCAAAATAGCCCGAAGCGCGCATACCCCTATTTCGACGATTTTTCGTGTGCTATAGTAAACCATTTTTTGGGTGATCCGGATCCCGACGTCAAAACTTCCAAAATTATTTGTGGACGTGTGAAGACCTTGGCTATGCATCCGGTTGTCCCTCACGGCCATTCCGATCCATTTTCAAGGTCAAAATAGCCTCGAAGCGCGCATACCCCTATTTCGACGATTTTTCGTGTGCTATAGTAAACCATTTTTTGGGTGATCCGGATCCCGACGTCAAAACTGCCAAAATTATTTGTGGACGTCCGTGAAGACCTTGGCTATGCATCGGTTGGCCCTCACGGCCATTCCGATCCATTTTAAGGTCAAAATAGCCCCGAAGCGCGCATACCTATTTCGACGATTTTTCGTGTGCTATAGTAAACCATTTTTGGGTGATCCGGATCCCGACGTCAAAACTTCAAAATTATTTGTGGACATCCGTAAAGACCTTGGCTATGCATCCGGTTGTCCCTGACGGCCATTCCGATCCATTTTCAAGGTCAAAATAGCCTCGAAGCGCGCATACCCCTATTTCGACGATTTTTCGTGTGCTATAGTAAACTATTTTTTGGGTGATCCGATCCCGACGTCAAAACTGCCAAAATTATTTGTGGACGTCCGTGAAGACCTTGGCTATGCATCCGGTTGTTCCTCACGGCCATTCGATCCATTTTCAAGGTCAAAATAGCCCCGAAGCGCGCATACCCCTATTTGACGATTTTTCGTGTGCTATAGTAAACCATTTTTTGGGTGATCCGGATCCCGACGTCAAAACTGCCAAAATTATTTGTGGACGTCCGTGAAGACCTTGGCTATGCATCCGGTTGGCCCTCACGGCCATTACAATCCATTTTCAAGGTCAAAATAGCCCCGAAGCGCGCATACCCCTATTTCGGTAATTTTTCGTGTGCTATAGTAAACCATTTTTTGGGTGATCCGAATTTCGACGTCAAAACTGCCAAAATTATTTGTGGACGTCCGTGAAGACCTTGGCTATGCATTCGGTTGGCCCTCACGGCCATTCCGATCCATTTTTAAGGTCAAAATAGCCCCGAAGCGCATACCCATATTTCGACGATTTTTCGTTTGTTATAGTAAACCATTTTTTGTGTGATCCGAATTCCGACGTCAAAACTGTCAAAATTATTTGTGGACGTCCGTGAAGACCTTGGTTATGCATCCGGTTGGCCCTCACGGCCATTCTGATCCATTTTCAAGATCAAAATAGCTCTGAAGCGCGTATACTTCTATTTGAATGATTTTTCGTGTGCTATATGAAAAATTTTTGAAATAAAAATCGAAAACAAAAATAACTCCGTACTCAACAAGTAAGAACTAAGACTACTTGCCATTCCAAAAAATCCTTGTTGGTAAGAGAGTTGAGAAAAGCTGGTCATCGTCTTCATCGTCTTCATCTAAGCCCTCTGTACCAGAAACTTCAAGCACTAAAAATAGTTAACAAAACTCCTAAATACGCGTTGTTTTCCAATGTGAATATACTTTTTCCCCTTTATTGCGAAAGTTCCAACGACCCTACAATTTCAATAACACTTCAAAACAAAGTAGCACAGAAAAAGAGGATATTAGTTGGTGAAAAACAAAAGAGAACTTTCTTCACAAATTACGACAACCCACTTAGTAAATCCACTTTATTGATCGACCCAGATGATCAATTGAGTGATTGATTGAAAATTAATGGAGGGGTTTGTTGAGGATCAGCGGTTGAAGGAGGAGGAAGAAATGATTGAGGAGAGCAGTGATGATTGTACTTCGGAAGACGAAGGAACTGATGATTACCGGAGGGGAGGTTATCATGCCGTCCGTATAGGTGATACGTTTAAAGGGGGCCGGTATGTTGTTCAGAGCAAGCTGGGTTGGGGCCATTTCTCTACTGTTTGGCTTGCTTGGGATACTCTCTTGTCCGTACGTTTTCCGCCATACCCTTTTCATTTTTACTCAGCTTTTAGGTGCTGTCGATTTGTTTTCATCTGTTAAATGTTTGGGATTGTGGAATTGTGGATGAAATTATGAAAACCCAAATCGGAATTTTATCACTACATCCACTATTGGATAGTATTAGTAGTAGTAGTAATAGTTGTTGTTTTGAGCTTTTGTGTTAAGTGGTAGTAGCTGAATAAATCCATTGAACTTTGATTACTTGTGATTTCGTAACATGTCGAGTTAGATTTGGTTTACTCACCTAATTGTGCATAAGCATGAAAACTAGCAGAGTTCTTGTTAGAAGGACTAAGGTTTGCATTTTTGACTTGCTAGTGACTTTGTGTTTGTTCGGTTATTGTTTTTATCATAGCGAGTAGTAACATTTTTGTGTGCGTGTTGTTGTCATAATGAAGCAATTTGTAGCATTGAAAGTACAAAAGAGTGCACAGCACTATACGGAGGCAGCATTGGATGAGATTACAATTCTAAAGCAGATTGCAGAAGGTGACCCTGAAGGGGGTAGAAGTGTAGTGAAGTTACTGGATCATTTTAAGCACTCAGGTCCAAATGGACAACATGTGTGTATGGTTTTTGAGTATTTGGGTGACAATCTCTTGTCACTTATTAAGTATACTGATTATCGAGGACTGCCTATTCACATGGTAAAAGAACTTTGTTTCCATGTTCTAGTGGGTTTGGATTATTTGCACAGACAGCTTTCTATCATACACACTGATCTGAAACCTGAGAACATGCTACTCTGTTCCACGATTGATCCGTATAAGGATCCCAGAAAATCAGGAGCTCCTCTTATTCTTCCTAGTAATATGGACAAGGCTTCACTGGAATCTGGTACTGTGAAGGGACGTGTAACATTCTATGCGAATTTAACTAATGACCAAAAGAAGGTCAGAAGAAATCCAAAAGAAACAGCTCAAGGTTCTGCAGGGAAGACAGCTGTTGAGTCGTCTCTATCAAACACAGATTTGCCAAATGATCATCTTGTTGGTTCTGCTAATGTTGATAGATTGTCCAACTCTGATGCTGCAACAGCCAGTGGGAAAGAAAGTGTGGGTCCTAAGAGAGGCAGTGGTTCTAGAAGGAGGAAGACGTTGGAGTCTGTTGACCTAAAGTGCAAATTGGTTGATTTTGGGAATGCTTGTTGGACATACAAACAGTTCACAGATGATATTCAGACAAGGCAGTATAGGTGCCCTGAAGTTATCCTTGGGTCTAAATATTCAACCTCAGCAGATCTTTGGTCCTTTGCTTGCATTTGTTTTGAGCTTGCCACTGGTGACGTATTGTTTGATCCTCACAGCGGTGACAACTTCGATAGAGATGAGGTATGAGATTATGAATGCACTACTTCTCCCACAGTTACTAGTATGTATTTTCATTTTTTGATTTTGTCCCAATGTCTTGTTTCTATGTTTCAAGGGAGGACTATGTATTGACCTGATGCCTGGTCATTTTATATTTAAATTAAAATAACCACATTGATATGAAGTTAAATGAGAAAAGGCGGGATGGAGCTAGATTTTGTTTGTTCTTTATTAACTATTTAATTATATAGTCCTGTCTGAAGTTTCTAAAAAAAATAATTTGACAAGGATATAATAGTAGTCTAGTTTATACTTGTTGCTTGTAGTTCATCTGGTTTTTTCCAGAAGCATGTTTATTATATTTAAAGACATGGGAGATTAACCATTTTATGGCTAAAAATGGATTAAAAGACTGTTCACTTAGTTTATAGGCACTGCTTGTACATAATTGTTTAATCCTTCTTATTGAAGATAATTTGCTATGGACTGATACATATTCAATTTTATGTGTCTTTTGATTTGGATAAGGTATAGTACTTTTAAGAGCTTTACTTATTTGAGTAACATTCCATAATGCATTAGGTATTTGCACAAGCTAGTAGTTATTTGTATGAAAAAGGTGGTCTAATATGCATTTTTCTTGCTTCTTTGTGTGATGATGTCCTGTTGATTTTTGCTCTTCTATTGTCAAATAAATCAAACATTTGCGCTCTAAGTCAGGTCAACTCAGCAGTTCAAGTGTTGAAAGTTGAACGGGATAATTAATATGCTCTAAGAAAATCTGATGGTACTGCTTTTATAATTAGAACAAGATAAATCTTTGTTCCAATAGCTGCTTTTGTAGAAGTGGGGAGGGAATTATATTTGCTGGGTTCAACAGTTAGTATAGAGTCTTCTATTTCTCTGTGCTTTACAATATCAATTGGAGCCTTGTAGAAAGAGATTTAAATATCCAGAGATCTAGCAGTTATACCGTGATCTTATTGCACCCGTTGTCGTTTTTCTGGAATTTAGTATATAGACCGGCCAGTTTTTCTTTGGAGAAATCCACATCAAGCTTAAATTACAGCCATATAATCTTTTGGATATTCAATTTTTTGGGTAACAAATTGACAAAAGAAGAGCAAAATATAGAGAAATTGTCTTAGCTATTCATTTGAATGGTTACATATAAAATCTCGTTGACAAAAAGTACATGATTTCATGAGCTATAATCGAAGTTATGCTTTTACTTTTTTCCGCACTGCTTAGAGTGTCTCCCCTCTTTTGACTTGTCTGATCTATTTTATTTTTCAAAATGTGGATAATCATCACTTTTCTTTCATCTCTCTCTTACACTGTCTTTAATTGGACTCTTATTTGAAATATAGTGAGTAAAGAGAAGCTTGATATTATTGGATTCAACTTCTCATCAATGTTGAGATAATTCAATAAAACTTGAGGCTATGTGTCTTCTTCAAGAGCGAAGTGGTAAGGACTAGCTGAATCGGTTATAACAATGTTGTATAGGAACTTAAGAGAGTGGTGATGAACGGATGTTTCAGTTTTGCGGTGAATGTCTTTCAGTGCAAAACGTCAAGTGCACATGCTGTGTTTTCATATTTTGTGATTTTAAATAATACTCAAAGTTGTCAAAGAGGAAAGGCTAGTTCGACAAATAGACCAAGTTATCTCTTAACTTGTTCGAAAACTAGACCATGTTATCTCTTAATGGACTCCTTGTTCAAATTACAAGACATGGGATCAAAATATAACTTGACCAACTGCATAGATGATCTTTTTTTTGGATCGACTCATAACTCGATCCTTTTTATGATTAATTTCTAATTTCTTTCTGGATATAAACTTATGGTTCTTTTTTTTTCGTCGTTTGCCAAAAAATGTTATTGTAATCTAATACTTAATATAACACTGAGCATAGCCAGCATATATTAACTGAAAACTTTCTTGAGTTTGGCAGGATCACCTGGCACTAATGATGGAGCTTCTAGGAACAATGCCTCGAAAAGTAAGAGAAAGCACCTTTAACCACTTCAAAGTTCTTACACTTGTATGCAGCCGCCATTTTATGAACATGTTATGTCCTTTCCAGATTGCCTTGGGTGGCCGCTATTCACGTGAGTTCTTCAATAGACACGGTGACTTAAGACACATCAGACGGTTACGCTTTTGGCCATTAGATAAGGTCCTCGTTGAGAAATATGAGTTCAGCGAGCAAGATGCAAAGGACATGGCTGATTTCCTGATCCCAATACTTGATTTCGATCCAGAGAAACGGCCAACTGCAGCTCAGTGTCTTCTTCATCCATGGATCAACACAGGTCCCAAGAATTTGGAACCTTGTGTGCCTGATGCACTATCTAAAGCCGCTGTTACTGTAAACTCCGAGCAAATTAAGAGAGACAAGGAAAAGAAAGAGGCAATGGAGGTGAGAATGGGGAATATGTCTATTGTTTAGGACTATAACATTGTCAAAGTTTGTTAGTTAAATTGTGATATTTCCACAGGAGAGCTTTAACCAGTTCATTTTCACCAAGAAATCTAGTATATATTGCACAAGTATAGTACTGGTATATTCTTATGTTGTGTCTTAACTCATTAAGCCCAATATGTATAGTTGAGGCATTATGGCACCATATATTACCTGAAAATCTTGACAAGTTTGTGTAAATTATATTATTCCTTTAATATGATTATTGTGTTACTTGGGCCGATGGTTTATACGAAACAACTTTTCTACCTTTACTATGTAGGGTTAATTAAGACTGTGTACATGTCATCCTCCCCAAACTCCACTTGTGGGACTACGGTATGTTGTTGTAATATGATTATTGAGCTTTATAAATTTCAGTTCACTTTATTTGCATTTTTTTTCTTTTCAACAATCACTTTATTATGATTATTGAGCTAGTGTTCAACTCTAGCACAATCACAACAATGACATCCCTAGTACAATCAAGTGAGCCAGCATTGAACTCAGACACAATCAACAACGATAACATACCATATAGTCTTACAAGTGAAGTCTGTGGAAGATCTTGGGATGCCATACCATATAGTCTTACAAGTGAAGTCTGTGGAAGATCTTGGGATGCCTAAGATCTGTAGATAAGGCAACAAAGAGGATTTCTAGAATTCAATCAAGTTGTTATTAAATACTAATATTTAATGATTTAGTCTAGATATAATCGGGAAATAATATAAGATTTTCTCGTTTCTATTTTACATGTCATGATTTATATTTCAAAAGTTAAATATTTTATAACTCATAATAATAATACTTTAAAAACATGAACAAACACGATATTTTTTTCTTTGATAAAGAAGAATACAAGATGATAATTAATTTTATATATTCAACAAAAAGATATACATCTACAAAAATAAAAATAAAATAGATTGAACAACTTTTAATATTATATGATTAATTTTTTGCATGGAGAATGTAAATAAAATGGAAATAAAGACGCATGGCATGAAACGTACGTCATGGTCTATTTGAATCCCCATAATATGACCGCTTCCTTCGCTTTCATTTTACCCACAAAAAGTCAAATAGTAGGTTGGCGTATCCGATTAATAATTATGCTTAACGATTTAATTTATTAACTATTAAAATTTAAATATTCTAACTAGTTAACCAACTGATAAGATAATATAGATGCGGTTGAAGGTCTTTCGAAAATATTTTTTTTATTTTTTTGAAATAGTGATAAAATTTATCACTAAAATTTATGTATATTTCATCCTCATAATATCTCATTTATGAAATTTACTGGATGTATTGTTATTGTAATACATAGTATATTTTAACAAATTAAAATCACTGATTTTTAATTATATTATATTATACTCATAAAGTATAGCATATAGTGTGGTTATAGCCTATAGCATGGTTGAACAAACTTTTTGGTCTTTAAATGAGATAGCTTAGTGTGATCATTAAAGTCTTAAGATCTCAACATGCATTGCTAGTATGTATTAGGTATTGAGTGCCAATTTTATTTGAGGATGAAAGAATATGAAAATTTCACGTAATATCTTTTTTTGGACATATTTTGACATTTCACATGATAGTTTATTTCATGTCACTTTCACATTTCTATATTTGGTATATGCAAAGTACATTTTTGCAAAAAACAAGAAGATAAATATTAATCACCTCATATTTTTAAAAATTTTACTTACTTCAAAAAAAAAAGAAGTATTTTATGCTAGGTCAATATTTTAAAGAATAACGATCTATTATTTATGTTTGACATATTAATTGAAATATTACTTCAGTATTTTGTGCTTGGTCAATATTCAATTTTTTTACCTTTAAGGCTTCTTAAAAAAAATAATTTTATTGTGGTCGGATCGTAGCTCAGTAACACTTATTTTTTCCAAACAAACTTGGCCAAACACCTTGAATTTTCTAAAATAAATCCATCCCCTTTTCTTTTCTTTTTTCATGTAAAACAAAAAACAATTGTAACTCTCCACACAAAATTTGGCCAAAACTGTGACAAAAACAAGAAAAAATGGATTCTACTACTGATGATTCTTCTTCTTGTTCTAGTATTAGTAGTAGCAAAGTTTTGTGTTCAATTGCAATTTCATTGATTTTAGTTTCATTTTATTTTGGCTTAAATAGTTCAACAAGTTATGTTTATGCCAAGAATGATCATGAGAATATTAATCCTCCAATTGTTCAATTAGAAAAAAAGTTTATAAGCAATTTAGAGAAAGTTGAAGCTGGTCTTGTTAGAGTTAGAGTTGCTATAAAAGAAGCTCAAAGTAAAAATCAAACATTTGATGATCCTGAATATGTTCCTACTGGTCCAATTTATTGGAATCCCACTGCTTTTCACAGGTATGTTTAGTTAACTTTTTAAAGATTTGAACTTTTGAGCAGGGGTGGCTCGACTGTGTTAAAAAAAGACATGCGCCTTAAGCTCCCAAATCTAAGGGGCCTCATTTTTAATAATTATAGGTTATAAGTTATAATTTTTTAACAAATATTGAATTCTATTTGTAGAAAAAGTTATCTTTTCATGAAAAATGAAGGAAATATTAGAAGAAATTTGACATATTTGAAGTACTATATTTCATGAAAAAAATAATTTAAAATAAAAATGATTATGTTATTAATTGAAAACTAGAAGAAATCAATAACATAAAAGTTATTTCAATACAAGCTTAAGGCCCCGTTTGATTTTCGCTTTAGGCCACCAATATGCTTGAGCCGCACCTGCTTTTGAGTATATACTCTCTCTACGTCCCAATTTATGTGACAGTAAATTTGACTGACGCTACTAATTAAAGGTCATTATTTTTCACTTAAATTTCCCATTGAAAGTTGTTCGGTGGTTATCAACATAGATATTTAGATTGAATTTGTGGAAAAATTAAAAAAATAGTAATGTTTCCTGACGAAAAAATTAAAAAGTTTTCCACTACTTTAGTGAAAATGTGTTTTCGATTGTTTAATTTTTCAGTGAGCTGATTCGAGAGAAAATCATGTTATATAGCGAAAAAAATTCACTAATTTGTTATGGGAATAACCTTCATTTCATTTCTAGTAGTTGATCTTTGAAACTAAATTTGATTAAATCATCAATATCTCAATAGGTATTATTTATTTAAATTTTTTAAGATTTGAACTTTTTGTCTATAGAATTGAATGGTACAAAGATTCTTGATTTTTTTTTTCTGTGGAGTTAAAGATTCTTGAACTTTTGAATATACACTCTCTGTCTCAATTTATGTGACAGTGAAGCTGACGCTACTAAAAACTCACTATTTTCCCATTGAAATTTCATCTAAAAAATATTCAGTAGCTATCCCCGTCGTTATTTAGATTGAATCAGTGGGAAAAGAAAAAATGGAAAAATTTCATACGGAAAAATTAGGAGGTTTTCCACTATTTCAGCGAGAATATGTTTTCCAACATTCATTTTCCCAGTGAGCTGGTTCGGTAGGAAATGAGTGGGAAAATCATGTTCTGTAACACATATTTTCTACTAATTTGTGATGGGAAAAACCTTTGTTTCTGGTAGTATGATCTTTGAAACTGAATTTGATCAAACCATCAATTTTTTAGAATTTAAAGTTTAGAAAACTATACGAATAGTACTATAGGTTGCGATTTTCCTCATGTCAATATGATGAAAAACTACAAGTTCACGTTGTTTGAATCTCGAGAGAGTAGAATGAACTGAAACAAATGATTGTATTGAGCTTTTGACAATGTGCAGGAGCTACATAGAAATGGAGAAACATTTCAAGATTTTCGTATACGAGGAAGGTGAGCCCCCTGTATTTCACTATAGTGCTAGTGAAGGAATCCTTGGAATTGAAGGAATTCTGATTCATCAGATAGAAATTAGCAAGTTTCGGACGAATGATCCTGAGAAAGTTCATGTTTACTTCCTCCCATTCAGTGTCTTATCGATTGTCAGCTATGTTTATGTTGTCGATTCTCGATCATGGGGTCCTATGCAGAATACAGCAGCAGATTATATTGATAGTATATCAAGAAAATACCCTTATTGGAACAGAAGCCTTGGATCTGATCACTTCATGCTTGCTTGCCATGATTGGGTAAGTAATTAGAACAGAGACGGATTCAGAATTTAAATTTGGGCATAATACATATATTGAACCGTAAACTTGGCTTCAAATTTTAACTTTGACCTCAAACTTTCACAGTGCACAAATAGGCGCTTTAACTATCCTATCTTTCAATAAATAAACACACGATTCCTACCTGGCAAAATGCGTGAAATGCACGCATTCTGCGCGAGTGAGGGGTAATTTTCGAGGCCCACAACGGTAAAAAAATGCTGAAATGACAATTCTACCCTTAATGAATCTCTTTTATAATTTTTTTTGTTTCAAAATGACATGTAAAATATATTTTTTTTTTAAAAAGACGTGTAAAATGTTTAATTAGTTGGCAATCACTGATTGACTCACTAATACACGTGGGAGCGTTTGCATTTCACGCACTTTGGCTCCAAAAATCGCGTGTTTATTTATTGAAAGATAGGATAGTTAAAGTGTGTATTTGTGCATTATAAAAGTTTGAGGTCAAATATAATATTTGAAGCCAAGTTTAGGGTTCAATATATGTATTATGCCTTTAAACTTTGATATGTTCAATCTTAAGTTCTTAGCGTTGAGAGTTTAGCACATTATACTTTTGAAATCTGTTAAGAATTTAGGTGCAAATGATTACTGTAGGAGTCTATAAACTTCAAATCCTGGATTCGGTTCTGTTAAGAATCGTAACTCATGATATCAAGGTTGTTTTGTTTGATCCATGGGAGAGACACTTCTTCTTATGTAATTGCTATATTGCAGGCTCCTATGATTTCATTTGCGGTTCCTTACTTGTATAAGAACTCGATACGAGTACTATGCAATGCAAATACCTCTGAAAGATTTGATCCTACTAAGGATGTATCCTTACCAGAAATCTATCTCCCTCAAGGTAAAATAGACGGTTTAATTGGAGGTCCGTCTCCATCTCTTCGTTCTGTTTTAGTTTTCTACGCGGGAGGTATCCATGGCTACATTAGACAAGTGCTAATGGAGCATTGGAGAAAGAACGATGATTCAGATATGCAAATTCACGAGTACCTTCCGAAGAACATGTCATACTATAGCATGATTAGAAAGAGCAAGTTCTGTATTTGCCCGAGTGGTTATGAAGTAGCTAGCCCGAGGATGGTTGAGGCACTTTACATGGGGTGTGTACCTGTACTGTTGAAGGATCATTACGTAGCGCCTTTTAACGATGTTTTGAACTGGAAAAGTTTTGCTGTTCAAATGAATTCAACAGATATACCTAATCTGAAGAAAATCTTGATGTCAATATCTCAAACTCAGTACATCAGAATGCAGAAAAGAGGCCTTCAAGTTAGAAGACATTTCGAGGTAAATTTTTCTCCGAAAAGATACGATGTTTTTCATATGATTCTTCATTCCATTTGGCTTAGAAGGCTAAACATTCAAGTCCATGATACTAAGAATGGATGACTAGTATTTCACAAGAAGTATACTGTATTATTATTTGGCTAAGTTGTTTGGATTCTACAAAAATATTGCTACACTCAAGTGATAGATCCTTTGAATATAATGACGTGCAAAGTTTAAATTCTGGGTCAAACTATCGAGAAATTCACCGACAAATAATAAAATTTAAATCCTAGATCCACCCCTGAATGTTCTTATGTTCGATTCATTTTATATGAAGAGACAGTGAGACAAGAGTGTAATGTGGAAACTCTTTAACATATATATATTAATAATAATCTTTCTGTTGATTATTATGTAACATACAATAGATGAAGTAACCTTCAAATTTAATAGTTTTAGTAACTACATTACCACAAAAACTTACTAGTACTATATAAGCTTAAAACTTTTTTTCAACTCCAACAGCAACCATACAACACATAATTAAGAGATGAGATCAAACCCCTGCTCCAGTAGACTTTGAGCTAATTTCTCATTAGCTGCTTCAGAAGGATGGAATCCATCCCAGAAGACGTAATCTGTCGCATTAGAGCACGTCCCTATTGACCTTACATTGCAAAGGAACGACGTTTCTAGTGTACCAGTTCCACAACAAGCCCTCCTCGATTCGAAGAATCCTGCAGGGAATTAACAAATGCAGATTGTCAACGAAAAATGTAATACATTCTGTTGAAATGTGTGACCATCTCATCTAAAAGCAGGTCTGATTTGATCCCAGAACATCGATACCATGTTGAAGTATGTGAACAAAGAAAAATGTGTTTTGAGGAAATTACCACTATCTGTAGGTTTAATGATCATATCTAAGAGAGGTTGATAGATGTCGAAGACGACAAGTTTGAGGCCTGGAAGTCTGCTCTTCAAATTTTCTGATGTTCGGTTCAGCTTAGCGTTGAAGAAAACAGCGTCTTGGTTCAATCTTGCAACACATTGATTGCTTCCTCTACCAAACAAAGTAATTGCTGCTGGTAAACAACCTGTTGGTGGCAGAGTTGTTACTCCAATCTTCCTTGCTCCCATACCATAAAGGTTCTGTTTTTCATACATTGATGCTCATGTTAAAATATCGATTGCATTTCAATCGAAATTGAAATAGAACATGTCTTAGTTTCAGTATGATCTGATTATGCTTATGAGCATTTTCTATGGATAAGTGGTGCCTACAAATTTCATGCCAAGTACATCCATATGTGTCGAAAACATAAGACCAGAAGTCTCAATGATGTTTCATAGAGCCTTAAAAAACCATATTTTGACTGAGCTTCCACAATATCAATTCATAGTCGATAACAACATCTCACTACTATAAAATCGTATGTGAGATTTAATTTTGACCTCATACGTCTCCTCAGAGATCACGAATACATTAGTGGATACGAGAAGAGGAGAGGGGAAAAAATACCTGAATGAATGTAGTATAAGACTGCATAAGGATATCGGAAAATCGATCAGGTGAGTAGATCCTGTTGAGCATTGGATTAACATAGTAATTCTGAATAAAATCACTGCTTCCTGCACTTAATAGATGGATTCCTCCTGAGATTATGTTATTAGCTTGTGTTCTTCCTACTAAATTCACTACTTTTGCTTGCCATTCTCTGTAATATTGTAGCTGTTGTGCCAATGTAAGTGCACGCTGCAAATTAAACAACATACACCATTCAGAATTTCATTCAGGTTTATTCACATATGGCCACTCAGGTTTATCAGAAGTTTGGGGTTCGAGTCCTTTAAATAGAAAAAAAAAATCTAGTATAAAGTGACACGAATCCAAATTAGTTGAGATTCCAAAGTGGATACTGAGCGGAATTAATGAAAGATAAACCAAAGAAAAAAAACATTTAATGATTTCATTTTATTTTTACAGGAGAAATGCTCAAATATGTTATTAAACTTTGAGAAAATTAAAGACCAGCTTAGCTATGTTATCCGCTAAAAGTTTGGCTCATCTAAATTATTTCTGTTTGAGAAAAAGTTCATTTGAATTCATGGCGTTATTTGCTTACTGAAATGGCGTAGATGAGTCAAATTTTTAATAGATGAAATAGATGAGACTTTTCTCAAAGTTTGATGACATATTTGAGTTTTTTTTCTTTAAAAATTATTAAATTAACGACGTGTCCAAATCATAATTGACCATGTGTAAAAAAATGGTTTTACTAAACTAAAATTGATTTCAGTTTAAAAAAATGACAGATGAATCTTTTGTCGAATAGAAAAGACATGGATGATCCAAACTTTTAACAGATAACATAAATGAGCATTTTCTCATAGTTTAATGACATATTTGAGACTTTTCCCTATTTTATAAAAAAAACGATTATCCTCCGATGCCAAAATTTTGACATTTTAGTCATTTATATACTTTCAGCAATGAAAAAAGGTATCTCAGTGCAAAAATACATTCCGTTCACCGCTAAAGAAATAATATAGACAGTCTATCCTGACTCAAATGTAATATTGATTCTAATTGTCTAAAATTACTCCAAAAATCAGTTTTGTCACTTTACTAGTTATAGTAATTATTACAATTCAATATAACAAAAAATAATTTATAATTTTTATAATATAATAGCTAAAGCCTAAAGTTATGAAATTAACGCAAAATTAAAAGTGAGAATAAAGAAATTACTAACATAAAGTTGAGGAGTCCTTTCATAATAACCAGAAGCAGCAGAAGCAAAGTTGACACCAGTCAGTATATTTCTCCCTCTTGCCTCTGGACTAAGGTAAGCTGGTGGATATGTAGTGAACCCAAGATATTCAGCTGTCCATAATTAACACATACAAACTATCATAATACAATATTTTCGACGCAAAATATAAATTTATACATATACAAAAAAAAAAAATACTAAATTTTGATTTGAATTCTTCACTTTCAATGTTGCACCTGTGTCAGATTCTTCAGAAACACAATATTTCTAAAGAATCTGACACGCACAGAGGCGGAGCCAAAATTTTTGATAAGAGGATTCAAAATCTGAAAAAGTAGACACACGAAGTAGATGAAGGGGGTTCGACATCTACTATATATATATATATATAAAAACTATTTTAATCATATAAAAATAATATAATTTTTCGTCGAACGGGAACCCCTAAAGCTATGATGGCTCCACCACTGGACATGCACGTGTTGACATTTTTATGAACCTGCAACTACAAGCTCATAAAATTTTGAACGTAAATTAATAAAATTTTAAATTTTGAATCCGACTCTGATATTTTACCAGTGAAGTCAGTAGCAAGCTTTCCATTGCAGAATCTTCCAGTAGGTCTATGAGTAACAAAATCTCTTCCATAAGGAAGAAAATTAGCCTTGATAAGAGTAGTTAAATTATTATTATTTCCAACATCAACTACAGAGTCACCAAATATGTTTAATGCTGGAACTAGAGGATCTCCATTTGCCACATAAAAAAATACAACAACAAAAAATACAAAATATTTTAAGAACCTCATATTTTTTTTTTCCAATTGAAAATTTGTTTTTTTTTTCTTTTCTGTTTGTTTGGTAGGGTGTGTGGGGGGGAGAATTTAAAGGAGAATTGTAGTGTTATGTAAAGGTCAAAAAGTGAAATAACTGATGGATAGAAAGTTGATTGTTTTTCATGTGAGTATGGGGGCAATGTTTGGCACCTCCTAATATTGGTATGTTGGCATTATTAGGCAAATATATTCGCTCCGTTTTATATTACTTGAATCATGTTGACCTGGTGATCAGGAGCAGAAGGATTCATTCGAATTCAAAAAATTACATTATTTATATATGATTAAAATTATTTTTTTGTATATATAGTAAAAATAAAAATAAATCTTATTCATTTAGTCTATGTGTTTATTTTTTTATATTTTAAACTTACCTCTTAGTGAAAATTCTATCTTCAATGCGGCAGCAATGATTTAATATTAAGAATATTATTAGAAAAAAATAATATACATCTCTTGATTTTGCTAAAATTAAACAAAATAAAATATTTTATTTTAATATATGAATCA
The DNA here is from genome assembly GCA_022817965.1 of Solanum lycopersicoides. Taxonomy (NCBI): domain Eukaryota; kingdom Viridiplantae; phylum Streptophyta; class Magnoliopsida; order Solanales; family Solanaceae; genus Solanum; species Solanum lycopersicoides. The sequence goes on from CM040627.1 coordinate 87,218,272, forward strand.
AGTAAAATGAAATGCATAACAATTTGTTAAAAAGTTTTGTTTCATTTTTGTCCTTTATTATGAGTTTGTTTAGAAGTATGACGAATCATCATTTTTAATAAAGGTCTTAGATAAAGATAAAACTTTTTTCTCAAGAAAACTGAAAGCAAAATTTGCGTGACACAGTGCAAAAAAAGTTTTGTTTACAAATATATGACCTATAAAAAAGTTATTTGGCGGCTCAATTTTGTTAGTTATAACTTTTGTCTGTAATTAACCGAGTGTTACGGGTGTATTAATGAGAATGTTTAATTTTTTATTAAAGATTTTAAATTTGAGTTATCGTAATATCACCCTTAAATATATTTTGTAATATGCGATATAAATTTAATTGAAATTTTAGTATAATTTTAAACATGAAATGAAAAAATAATAATTTATAAGCATCTAATGAAACTACTTGTAATTAGTTAATTTATGTAAAAGAACTTAAACACTACAACAAAAATAATCATTAGCGGCAATTAATTTTTAATTACCGCTAAAGATGTATTTTTAGCGATAATTATCACTCTCTGCATATGTCCTAAAGCCTTTAGCGACATTGGTTATAATGGTATAACTAATGCTGATAAAGACTTTAGCCCTCTTTATTAGTGTCAATATTTAATGCCGCTAAAAATTATTTTTTTTAGCGAAATTTGACACACAAATACAAAATAGTAGCAATAAATACTAGAGAAGTTCGAGGTATAAGATAGATATTTGGTCAATTCATGATATATATCAAGATTAAGGGGGTGAAAGGTACGAATTACTTTAATTTTTTTAAAAGAAAATACTGATTTTTAATGTTTTTGATAGCAACATGTTATAATATTTGTAGATTATTATATAAGTCTTTTTGACATATGTGGCAAAATATATCATAAAATTTGTGTCGATGAGTGATCCTTTATTTTTTGTTATATATAAACTAGTAGAGGCTTAAAATAATTATAAAACTATATTTGCATATCTATAGCTAGGCTATGATTTAAATTAGCTATGATATTTAATCATGAATACTTGCATCAATTGTTTATATTACATTTTGTTCATTAAAATCGTCTTTATTTTGTTATTATTTATATTAATAGAAATGAAATTTTGGTGCAATAACAATATTATCTTGTATGTCCTATAAATTTAAAATTGTGCAATCGGTCATTAAGACTTGAACTAGTTAAACTGTATGCTTATATTAATACACTGACAAAATATTTTGTACATTAAGCACTTTGATTTGTTACTAATTTTTTTATTTTATATTATTTGACTCCGATTAGTGATACATTCTTAAAGAAAATTAATTAGCAATATTTTTTATTAAGCTAATAATTATTTTGCGTACATTGCACACCTTTTTTTGGTTATTTTTTTTCTCGTGTTGTATTACTCGAATATTCCTATACACATTCTTTAGAAGCGTATTAGTTAATAATATATTTTATTAAACTAATTATATTCTGTACACTAATTGATTTTATTCTATTACTGTTTTTCTATAAAAAAAAAAATATATTACTTGATTCGTATTGATCAAATATATTAAAAAAAAATAGTTCGAAATATATTTTGTTGAACAAATCTTATTATGTACTTGAGTTTATGAAGTGAATTGCATTAAATTGCATTAAGTATTCATGAATCGTCACTTTCCTCTTTATTGCTACTGCAAATCTTCATCAGCCTTCAATTCTGATACCGTTAATGTGTATGACTTGACACTTCCCACGCATACGATATCGATATCGATATCGATGTCTTTTAAAAAAATGATTTAGTTTAATTTTATAATTTTAAATTAAAGATATAATAAATATATTAAAATATTTTTTAATTTTGTAATTTTAAATATATTACGTGAAAAATTAAAATTAAAGTGTTGTCAAAAAAGAAAAAAGGATATTTTTTTTTCAAACGGAGGAAGTACCTTATTTTATTGTTGTGGTATCATTAAGATTAATTGATACTAATACAATATATATATATATATATATATATATATATATATATATATATATATATACTGATTTAGTATCGATTAAGCAAAATTATCAGCCTTACTAATATCAATATTGTATATGATATCGATTTAGTATCATTAAACGAAAATTATCAACTTTAATGAATAGAGATATGGATTGGAGTGTAATTTTTTTTTTTTTTTTTTTGAGGGAATGGATATTTTTTGAAGTACTTTGGATTGGAATATGAACATGTAACTTTTTGAGTTTTATGACCTATTTATATAATTTTTTCAAAAATTAACCCAAATTTTGAATTTGTTGGAGGGGTATCTTAAGCTAAAAATTAAAGGTTGAGGGTATATTTAGATTTAAAAGTTGAAGGACGTTATTTGTGAGTCTTTTTATATATTAGCAATATTTTTGGGTTTTTTATGTTATATTAAATTATTGTAAGATCATTGTATGAACCTTATAAAACTCAAATCATAAATCCTCTTTTACATATGATGATAACATATTAAATTATGTGATACAAGTACGATTAAAGGGGAGACTAGGACTACTAAAGCTTTTGATATAGTGATTTATCATTTTATTTTTCTTTACTTTAAGAAAATATCAAGATTTGCAGGAAAAAAAGAGAGTGAAAAATCTTTATTAATAAATAAAATAAGGAAAGAAAGATTTGTTTTTCAATAGTAAAAATATTTTAGATCTTAAATTAAACTACTTAAATCTTCACTACTATTAGATAAAATAATTTATGTAACAAGATCTAAGGTAATGTATTACATACACATGATTAACTTATTACCTTGGAAATAAGTCTAATAACACTATTAATATCATATATTTATCTTAAATTTAATTATTACTCTAATAACACTTTTACTGTTAGATTTTTATATTAAATTTAAAAGATTATACGTTATTAAAATATTACACTTACATAGTAAATTGAGATAATTTTTTAAATGTTTTATGTGAAATATCAACCTCAAAAGTACCAAAAAAAACACAAAATTAATTAATAGAAAACATTATCATCCTTATTTTTAGTTATTATTTAGGAACAAACACACATCTAATCAACCAACCAACCAACTATAACTAAAAATAAGGATGAGAATGTTATTCTATTAATTAAATTTTTAATCTTCTAAACCCTTTCAATGATATGTTTCTCGCTAATTTTCTCTCTTACTCGTTTACAATCACAAACACAGTTTTATTTAGACTAAAAATATTTTATTTTATATATCAAATTGATATATATTTTATATGATTAAAACAATTACATATATACTATTAGATCTAACAATATAAAATGTGAATTCACGTAAAATATGAAGTCGAATGAATATGGTTATGCAATTAAAAAAGATCAGTAATTTACAATATTACAAAGTTTATACCTCTAATGTGTTCACTCTATATATTTTTAGAGGAGTAAATTAATAATATATGTAATGTTTTTATATTTTTCAAATTTAATATTTATTAAAATTTTAAAAATTTCACAAATGTGTGTGAAAAAAAATATTATAATTTAAAAATTAAATTCGGCAATTATAAATTATATCTACTTGTGTGCTTTTAGCTACTAATTTTTATTTGGTTGTCCATGACTTAGGAAACATTTATTTATTTATTTCATTTTAGTATTTTATTTTCCCATAAAAAAGATAAATATAATGATATAATATATGTTTTTAATATTTGTATATGATTTTTATTCGTGGTTATATCAATAAAATATATGTGAAGACGTGTTTCATAACAAACAATAATTTTTAATAATTTATTTATGTTAATCATGATAAAGAACAGTATTATTTGATATAACTCGTTCAGATAAGCATATGAACCTACTCTTTAATAATCGTGAACATAATACATGTGCAACTTACTATGCTTTGTTATTAGTTAATTAAACTTGCTATGTCACAAGACACAAGCTCAAACCCTTCGAACATATACATTATATTTATTATTTTTCTAACATTAAAATAAAAAAGTTAAAATGATACTTAAGTGGAACAGAAGAATAGTTTGATAAGAAATTTTTTAATGTTAAAATGCAATTTTCTTAAAGGCTTAAATCTATTTGCATTAAATATAAATTTAAACGAATACTCTTGCTATACTCTATAAAATGAAAAAAGAATGTAAAAACATAGGTTTTTATGAGTTTGAGATTCAAAGGATATATAATAATAAAAATTAAAATAATATCCCAAAAGATGATGCAAATATTCATTGATTGACCAAAGATAAAACTAGATAACAAATGCAAAAATGTCAAATTTAGACTGGCTTGCTAATTCGAGTTAATTTTCTAAATCTTTGATAAGATGAACGATATTTTGACCTAATTTTTACAAAGAGGATAACAATATATTGAATTTGACTTTATGTGTTTGGTACGAGGAAAAATACTTTTTTAGAAAAATAAGTGAGTGCTTTATTTATTTTTTTATCCGATCATACGTAAGATTGCATGAACCACTAGACCCACATACATGTATGTATCGCGTTTGCACAAGTAAACAAATGATTTTTTATGTCGCAGAATGGGAATCGGTAAAATATGGGAGCAGGAGTCGAGCCACCTTATAGTCGGGGTTCAGTCGAATCTCCTTTGACAAAAGATTATATTATTTATATATGGTTAAAATTATTATTTAGGTATATATAGGAGATGTCAAACCCCCTTCAGCTATTTCGTGTGTCAATTTCTTCAGATTTTAAACCCCTTACTAAAAATCTTGACTCCGTTACTGGAGTGTTATAGGGTGGCTCTAATTAGAGTCTAGCAATAGTAGTATGATAATGTTTAAAGATAGAGTTCAATGACAATATCTTCATTGCTTCAATAAATACTAAAAGTTTGTTTTTTTTGATTTTCCATCCAGTGTCTGGCATCCATATTGGAGCCCGATTAAATTCGCTTTGGGAAGTTTCACGGGGTAAAATGCTCCCTAACAAAGGACACTCCATACCCGAGACCTTGATATTAAGGATGAAAGAATACTTACCACTGCACCACATATTGTATGTAGACTTGGAAGAAAAATTATTTTCTCCTTTACAAAGCGAATAGGTTAGCCTATAAGGTGATCTATATTGAGTAATATAACACAGTGAAAAACACTATATGTCTTGGCTATTCTTGTGGAATTTTTTGTAGAACTTATTATGGATTCCATCTACAAAGACAACATTTGTTTATTATCTCTATTATTTGAATACCTATTAAATCTAATAGGATACTATTTTTTTGTAGTTGTTATATAGGGACTAAATCTACTTTGGTGAAGAAATTGTATAAGCTATCCGATATATATCTCTTCTTGAAACAATTAAATCATATAAACTATGACGACAGACATATGTTGCCAAACATTCGTAAATAAGAGATGTCTCTAAAATATGAGCTACTTGGGGTAGTCCACCAGTACTGTGCGAAGCGAGGGTTATTCACCTGATAATACTATACACGAAAAGATAAAATAATTGGAGTGACGAAGTCATGACAAACTACTATAGATATTATGTCAAAGCGTTTTGATAGAAAGAAACATAACTACAACAAAATAATACAAATGCAAGGAACAACAAGTAATAACAAACAGTGAAAGGACAAGAAACTCCATAAGAAAACTAGAACTACTAAAAATTGAAAAATAAGCGAGACTACGCGCTACTAGCTACCTACTAACTAACCCTAGCTTCCATTCTAATTTGTTTCTTCAACAACCTCCTATTAATCAATCAAATACGGAAAAAGTATAAAAACATTTTCCAAAAAATATTTCCTCCGTAGTATTGAACACGCCCTTAAATATCATATTGAAACTTAACCTTTACTATATATCATTGTACCTTAATAAGTTCATGCAAAATAGAAAATAAACCTAGACTACTAAAAATAACAAATTCCTCACTAAACCAAAACACTTGAAGATTCAATGCAAATATTTGGTAATTAATAAAATACCTGTCTAATCAACACCCTTGCCATAAATAAGCTTGCAATTTGGTTCCAATATCAGCTAATGCAAAGCAAGGAAATTAGGGTAGAAAGAAGAAGTAACTTTCAAGAACATGTCTTAAATGTCATCTCAAATTCGAGATGTTCGATTTGTAACACTGACTGTACAACCTGCAGCATGAAATGCAGCATCCCCGACAATAGAGATGTCAATACGAAAGAAATGTACTTCAATATAGCCCCGTAGGCAATCTAGACTTCTGTTGAAGATGAAGTAGTATGATTACTTCCAACAGATCCCAGTGCTTCTACCATGAAAATATGATAGTTCACTGGCTTATAGACAAAGTATATATAGCTGCGCTGCATGCATAAAATTCATCTAGAGAAGATATTTCAAGACAGATTTAAAAGAAGAAACACTTAAAGTTTTAAAAAGGTCTGCATTAAGTTAAGCTGTCTATAATATAAAGTCATATAGAGACTCTAGTAAATCCCTCAGAATGAAGGTAAATAGAGACAGTCTAGATTGTAACAAAGCAGAAACATATGGACTCCATGCAGACAAGGAGTCTAGTAGGGTTGCCACGCCAGATGGTATGACAACCCTTGCTTACTCTACTACCTAACCTTAACTACTACACCCCACACACCCCTACCCGCTAGTAACTTCTATCTATCTTTGCTAAAGATAAATATGTCAGCTGCAGCATTGCTCAGTCAGTTGACTGCAACTTCTGATGCAGAGAGAAAACTTGGCTGAAGCGACTCTTGGCTGGAAAGTTTCGCCTTTGAGAGCTTGAGGACCTCAACAGCTTCCTCCACCTTGGTTGCCAGAGATTCTGGAGACTCCAACAGTAATAGCAGTTCAGCGTTGTCCATCTCCAACAGCATTCCAGTTATCTTGGAAGCAAGCTCAGGCTGCAGAAAGAATGTAACGTTAGTGAGTTAATAAATAAGTTATGATAATTATTCTCTGGATGTCAGAAGACCAATATAAAAGAAAAAGGAAAGCAAGAAAGAAAATCAATCACCTTATGTTTATGAACAAGAGGATAAAGGCGCTCGCCAAGTATCTGTTTCTGCTGATCAGAATTAGCAGAAGCAAGCAAGGTACTCAGCATTTCAGTACCATCAGCTGCAGATCCAACTGCAATAGATCCAAAAGATCTGTTGTTCACATCACGAGTCTGGCCATTCGGCGCAAATCTGATCTGCCCAGCACGCTGCAAGCATGAATTTTTTTTGGGAGTATTAGTGATACTTAGGCCACTTTTGAAGCTAAACTACTTTTCAAACCTAACCAATTCACTAACATTTGGACATCAAGATTTTCAATTAATGTAAAATAGGTATGGAAGTTCAACTACCTGAGAATCTTTCGATGGCACAGCTGGTTGACCTGATGGCTGCACATTGGTCACATTTGAAGCTGGCATATATCCATTCATCCTTCCCCTGTTCGGCCGATATGGTCGATAAGTATTAGGAATCTGCAAAATAAGATGCAAGCTGTAACCTCCTTCACCATAAATCTAAACAAAAGCATGTCAATTCAATCTAACATGTCTGGAATTGCTTCTAAAAGCATAAAGAAATTTTGTGTTCAATTATGAACCCAATTGACCATACAAAAACTACAATAAGTGGAGAAAGTAAAGATGGCCAAGTGGTATGATTCTTTACAGGGACTAACCATGGGAACTGGAGCAGGTTGATAGCTAGGTCTGGGGGTGTTTGTGAATCCATTAGTCCCCCAACCTGGCCTCATAGCAAGAGACTGATAAATCAGCCCAGGTCGTGCTGGTACTTGAGGAACAACACCATGGCCTGGATAGTAAAGGGGAGGATATGCACCAGGATACATAGCTGAAGCTCCTGTTAGCCCAGCAAGTCGTTGTGCATGCTGTAGCTGTAGCTGGGCCTGTCTTTCCTCTTTCCTTTGAGCAATGGCCACATACAACGGCTTTCGGTGCAGCATAAATCCTGTGAAAAATCTCACAAAAATAAGTATCATATCATACAGTGTAATCACTTAATGGCGAATTGGATACCTAAAGATCCTATGGCATGTAAATCACTCAATTCAAGAATGGAAACTGTCAATATGTTGAAGAGTTAGGTGAAGAAAACAAAAGAGGAAACATGCGAGAAAATAGACTTCCAAAATTGAAGCATCTTCATTGGGTGACGACGTACATGCAAACATGGTGTGATATAAGCACATAAACATATACTTGACCAATAGTATACACAGGCTTTGCCTGATTCGTCTATCTATTTGTCTAATTACTTGCAAAATGACTGGAATATAATTTAGGCTTCTTGTAAAACCAAAGATGGCTTGTCTTTCTTATTTAGTTTTTCTAGTCAAAAGTTTCCAAAACTTCACAGAACTAAGGAACAAAATGAAAAGAAATTTCAGTCAAATTATAGAGAAGAAATAAAACATTGAAACATGCGGCATCAGAGTTTTTGGTGCATGCTACTATGATCTGGAGCATATTAAAAATGTATGACTCACCATAAAAAGTATTCACAGCGTTATAGGCCTCCTCTGCTGTGGAGAAGCATACAAATCCAAAACCCTTACTCAAACCTTTCTCATCTTGCATAACTTTCGCAGAAGTAATTGTGCCACATTGGCTAAACAGTTGGTGCAGCTCATACTCGGTGACATCATCATCAATATTCTTGACATACACATTTGAACCCTGACATGATAATTCAAGTATTTTCATAAAGAGATCATAAACAAATAATTTACTTTTACTTATAAGGAAATGAGAATGAGTACCTGGTATTTCATTATTTGTTCCCTCCTTCTCTCTTCAAAGAGGCGCTTCAGAAGTTGTTCGCGCTCTGCTTTCTTTTGTGCTCTTGCTACATACAAGGTCTTGGAGCCTATTTAATGAATATATATTTCACCGCACAAAATTATAAACAGCATGACTGCAATCACATTTAAGAATACAACAACATCACAAAGCTAGGACTTACCAACAGGTGATCCGTTCATTGCTTCGGCAGCTTTTCTAGCATCGTCTGGATTGTCAAAGTTAACAAATCCAAAACCCTTTGGAGCTCCACTCTCATCCTTTGCAATAACAAGGCTTATAATTGTCCCAAACCCAGAGAACTTTTCTCTTAGATGCTCCTCTGAGATATCAACGTCCAAGTTCTTGAAGTACAAATTTGTGTACTTAGCATCAGGATTGGGCGAAATCCGGTCAGTCTTTTTGACAAATTTGCCCACATACCTATGCCATCAATGCAAGATATCATAAATAAATAGACTAAAAAAAATATGCAAATAAAGAAAACAACTAATTCGTCTAAGATCTTCATAATTGCAATATGGAAAGCTAGATGATTGCAACAGATATGGAAATGCTCATACAGTTGTTTGTCTCCAGCCATGATCCCATTAAGCTTCTCAATAGCAGCATCGGCAGACTCCTCCGACCCAAACTGGACAAAGCCATATCCCTTACTCTTTCCATCCTCATGAGTGACAATTTTACAAGATAAGATATTTCCGAACTTCTGAAACATTTCTTGAAGCTTCGCATTGTCAATTGTATCACTTATGTTCTGTAAAATTACAATTTAGATATATAAATCAAAATAGAGAACCTGCTAAGATCTCAAATCAATTAATACTATTCACTCAGTCAAAGCTTGATGATACCTTGATGAACACGTTTCCTTTACCACTTCGTCTCGCATCAGGGTCACGCAGAGACCAACTAACCCTCATAATCTTTCCATTGAGGGTGGAGTTATTTTTTACCTCAATAGCCCGTATAGCTGCTCATAGATTTCAGAAGAAAAAAAATGCATTAGCTTTCCAAGTCAAATCAAGCCATGTAGTATTTCCAGAAAAAGTCAATCATATACGATAAAAATAATTGAAGGTCATTATCCTCGCCCATCAAGTCTTTGTTGGTCCAATAAATAGAAGTGGTATAAATTCTAAGCACAACGAACTTCCTGAGCAGATATCACATGGCAGGAAAATAAAAAATGGTAATCAACAGTCTGTGAAAAAACTTAATAACACATTGAACACAATCAGAGAAGGTTAGCTCATGCTTGGACTCCAAAATCGCAGGTCAGATCACATCCATTAATCCACAACATTTCATAAATGATACGAGTTGCTAGCCAATAAAAGCAACTAAACAACAGCTAATGAAGTTTGTATTGATACAGTTTTCTCAACTTTCTAAAAGGACAAAGCAACTAGACAGCAAAAAAATTAATCAAAACTATTAACAAGACCTAATTTTGGAATCACTAAGATCATCCAACCAGTGAAATCATCTAGGGTCTAAAAGGAATCATTAAATGTTAAAAAGGATCTAACTTGTAATGAAAACTACCCAGACAACTCGTACCACACAAAAAAAAAACTTCTGGTTATAACTGATAAAATCTCAAGATCTACAACTATATAGTGTTCATCTCACAGAGCACCAACTAACATATAACAGCTACCATCAGTGACAGATCAAATCAGGTGACTTGAAACAGAAAAAACACAAAAATTAAAATAGTCAAATCCTCAAGATTTAATATTATATATTTCTCCTATCAGAAGAGAACTCATTTAATAGTACATTAAAATCAACATCATACCTGAGGAAATGGGAAATAATTTTTTTTTTTAAAAAAAAACAATCACATTCGACCAGTCACAGTCTATTTTTTTCTCACGCTCAGACAAAACTTGTATATCCAAGCCTATTCAGTAATTGATTGATTAATCATAAGAAAAAAATTGTATAATAGATTCCATTCAGTTATCAATCGATCAATCACGACACAAAACATGTATATCAGATTCCATCAGTCATCAATTGATCAATCATGACATAAACATGTATATCAGATTCCATTCAGCTATCAATTGATCAATCATGACACAAAACATGTATATGCGATTCCATTAATTTATCGATCAATCAAAAACTTGTATATCAGAGTCCCTTCAGTCATCGATTGATCAATCATGATATAAAACACGTATATCAGAGTCCATTCAGTTATAGATTATCATGACATACAACATATATATCAGATTCCATTTTGATCAATCATGACATAAAAAAAGGTATATCAAAGTACATTCAGTTATAGACTGATCAATCATGACAAAACTTATACATCAGACTCAATCCAATTACCGATTTGATCAATCATGAATCAATTCAACACAAACTCCAAATCAAAATCAAACGAATTTTAAAAAAAACGATCAAACGATCGAAAGCAGCATTCCAATCGATATAAACCAGACCCTAGCAATCAATGCAGATACATGGAGCAAAAAAATAAAAATTAAAGAGATATACCATCCTGTGGAGAAACAAAGTTGACGTAGCCGTAACAGAGAGAACGTCCAGTGGATGAATCACGGCAGACGCGGACGGAAGCAAGGCTTTTAAAGTCTGAAAAAAAATCAAAAAGTTGTCCATCGGAAACATCGTGGTGAAGATCACCAACGTACAATGATGATGGCGTTGCAAGGACAGTCGGAGGAACCGCCATTGACGCCGGCAACAAAATTCAAAATGCTTAGAGAAAGAGAAAAAAAAGCAAAGCGTTTCGTATCGGAATTTGTGTTTTTGCTTAATTTTGCTAATACAAAACGGAGAGAAACAGAATGAGAAAAGAGTGAGTGAGTGAGAGAAGTGGCGTTCGCTTATAAAGGAGTGAGTATTAATTCAGGGATTAGAATGGAATTAATAGGGGCAATTATGGGAAATTTGGGAAATTTTAAGGGAGAAGAAGGAATTATTATTTTTTAGTTAATTTGAGAGTAAAAAGGGAAAAATTGAGTATGAAAAAAGTATGATATAATGAACTAAAAAAAGAGAAATTTTGCATGAAAATTTCCCTTTCAAGGAAATTCTACCAAACACAGCTTAAGAATTAGAAAAAGTAACACGTGTCAACACGCTCCCTTAACAAGAGGGTTTACTCAACTTCCCCAACTAAATCTGTGGATTTGAATAAAACTAATTCTAGTCTAATTTATTTATTATTCTTTTCCTCTTTATTCATATATCATTATTACTTTGTATCTACAGATAATATTAGATGGGAAAAAATGGCTTGTTTGAATGTAATTTTGGTTGTTACTCCCTTTGCTTTTAATTTTTTTTTCTAATTTTAATTTGGTATGAAATCTATTTAATTTATTTATTTACTTTTGACTTTGACCAATAAGTATAAGGAAAAAGAATTAAAAAAATGAATTTTGTAATCTTAAATTAAAAATATGGAAAGTGTATCTATATGTTTATTTATTTTTGTGATCTTAAACATGTCACTAGAAAATGGTGATGGTAAAATTTGAGAAATTACTAATTAGTAGGTAATTACAAACTTCGACAATTTTTAAAATAATTTAGTGAGTATATTTTTCAGCATGTCGTAATATTTTTTGCCTGCATTTGAGCATCATACTTTTACTATAAACAAACTTAAAATCATACAAACTAATTATGTGATGAACAAGTTAATTTAAGAGGTGTTTTTCGTATTTCGAAAGCTAAACAATTTTTTAGGGTAATTTTTTCATATCTTTTTAGATATTTTAAATTGTTAATTATTGTAATTCTTAATAATTTTTATGTAATTGATATTTTATTTCGGAAAAATAACTTAAGATTCTGTTTGGATATTTACTATCAAAATTTAAAATCTTAATTTTTAAAGTTTAAATTGTATCACGTAAATTAGAACAAAGGAAATGAATAATAATTTTGTAAAGTAGGTTTATCATTGCAAAAATTATACTTTTATATTTATTATGTCTTTTTTAATCAAACATACAAACAAGTGTAATACAAATTATCATGCTAAGATCAATAAAAGCTAAGCCTTAAATTGGAACTTATTAAATAAATAAAAAATAAATATCAAAGTGATAAAATTTAAATCCTAATTTTTATTTATTTATAAATACTTTATTTACTAGTGTATAAGTAATTTATTAAATTAAAAATAATAGTTTTGCAAAATTATATTTAAATTTATTATGTGATCTCATTAGTCAAAGAGGAAAGATTTTACTTGAGTAATTTTTTCCTCTTTCATATAATGCAAGTTTGACTTTGTTAAGTCAATTTGGTAGAAGAAAAAAGTAAAATAAAAACAAATACGGTTAACAAGCAAACATCACAAATTAAATGTCGAAATAAATATAAGTTTTGATCAAAAGAAAAAATAAACATAAGTTTATCACGTGAGTTTTACGCGTTATTGAGAAAATAATAAACACGTGAAGAAAAAAGAGAAAAAAGTGGGATAAGTTAAAGTTATGAAAAGGATTAAAAATTTAGACCTTACAAATTATTCCTAAAAATACTGATTCAAACCTCAAAAACTCTAAAAAGAAAGTAAAAGACTTTTTCATTCGATCGAATTCAATTTATTTTTTTTACAGAACTCGCTCCTTTCATCCCTCTTGCATCCTATCTTTGGGTGTATATCTTATTCCGGACATAGTTTGAGTTGAAGATAATTTACAACGAATTAATAATATAAAAAATTATAATATATATAAAAATAATTTCCGAAAGGATTAATAATATAACAAGATTCTAATAAATATTATGAATTAATATACTATGTGTTATTTAAAATATATATTCATCTTTTAAACAATTTTCTTCCCTAGTTAGGATTGGATCAAGGGTATGGTTAGCTTTAGGCTGTTAAAAGTTAACTACTCCAAAAATAAAAATTTAGGGTGTGTTTGGTATGAAGGAAAATGTTTTTCATGGAAAATGTTTTCCTAGAAAATGTTTTCCTGGAAAACAAGTAGATTTTTGACTTATTTTCTCATGTTTGGTTGGTGAGTAGAAAATATTTTCCAGAAATGATATTTAGTGTTTGATTTATGAATGAAAAATATTTTTGAGAGACATATTTTATTTTTACTAGAGTAAAAAATAATTTATGAAATTGAAAATATTTTTTAAAATTAAAATTATTATTTTTTGGGGTGGGGGTGGGGTTAGGGGTGTGCAAAAACCGAACCGAAAAAAATATTATTGGGTTATTGTTATTGGGTTATAGGATTATTGGGTTTTTAAAAAAAATTATTGGATTATCGGTTCGGTATCGATTTTTACTATTGGGTTATTGGGTAAACCGATAACCCAATAAGACATTATAATTTATTATTTTACCCTTCCTAATTATTAAATACTAATAATTTAATATATAATTACACACTATAACTATATCAAATTATTAGTACTCTAACAACTTCACACTAGGACGCTTTATTAGTTTTTACTATATACCTAAAGATTAAAGTAAGAGTTTCACAATTGTAGCTATTTTTATTTTTATTTTCGTTTTAGTCTTGTTGGACTAGTTTAATTTAGTTCACCATACTTTGTTTACGTGATAACATGAAATTATAACTTTCGTATTATATTTTCTCTTATTGATGCAATTTCTCATTATCTTTCATGTTTCAATATATCAAAGCATTTAGAGAAGTGAGAAAACATATAATATTTTATGGACATTTTCTTATTGGGTAAACCGAAAACCAAACCGATAATGATCGAAAACCGATAAACCGAAAACCGATAAAGAATATCTTATCGATTTATTATTAGGTTAACATATTTAAAAATCGAAAACCGATAAACCGAACCGATAATACATAAAACCGAACCGAACCGACCGATGCACACCCCTAGGTGGGGTGGCGGGTAGTGGGTTAATTTTTTTGGGAGGGGTTGGGTTGGGGGTAGGGGGGCTGACCAGTGGGGGGGTCAGGAATCGGGTGAAAAAATAAAATTTTGAAATTGAAAATATTTTTTTAAAATCGATGTTTTTGTAAAAAAAATGTAATTTGAAATTGGAGGAGAGTTTTGAAAATGTTTTCCTTAATTTTTGAAGGGAGGTCATTTTCCTTAATTTTGAGGAAAATAAGTTGATTTGAAAAACATTTTTCATAACTTTTATCCCAACCAAACATGGGAAAATTGGAAAATATTTTTCAGAAAATATTTTTCTTCATACCAAACACACTCTTATTTTCATTAAATAATAGAATTCATACGTAAAATGTTAGCTTTGAAATTCTTTTTATTCAAATTAGTAAAATGGTAATCAGTTTTTGCAATGCAATACATTAGGTCTTGTTCTCAAAAAGCTTATTGGTAGACAATAATTTTAAGTACTTCAATTATAAACTTCTAAAATATCAAATAAAGTTATATTACTATTCATAGAGTTACATATCATTTTCACGTCTTTTCATAATAAAAGGTTATAATTCCTTATAGTGACATAAGAATACATTAAATCTTTTCTCATATTATCAAGTTCTTAATTTAATATCTCAAAGTTACAAAAAATCTATTAATATATTAATTTTATCAGAATTCTTTTAATTGAATCTAAAAAACTCTAAATTTGTTTGAATGGGTGAGCAAATAAGGTTAAGTTTTTATCTCTCATAAATTTGTACATATACCCAATCTGTTGGTTATGAATTATGATATTTTATTGTTCCTGCACATCAATTATTTCTTTTTTTGTGTCCGATAATTTTTTATATATTTTTTTTTATTTTTCACTCAACTTTCCAAATCATCCTTATTTTATTTCTCAACGTAAAGAAATATGTGATTAAAGTGATTCATGAAAACATAACTCTATAGTTTAATATATAAAAAGGTTGAAAGAGTGAATTTAAAAGAAAAAAACTATATAAAATATTTGATATCTTATTGAGTTTTGATTTTAGGCAAATTATTATATATATTGAGTTTGCTCCTGATTTTTTGTGGGTAAAAATAATAAAAGTGTAATTGCTTACTTGAAGTGTTGAATAAAAATGTCACATTCCAAATCTAGGTGAAGCGGACAAATACTATGTGAACACATGTTTTACAAGTGATCTATGATGAGAAAGTGAACTACTATACAAATAGATTTACTGATGAGAAGCTACATATACAACACATGTCGACTAGCTGAATCGATACATGTGAGAAGTAAAATTATGAATATAGATGATAGCTTTACAATGTCTACAAAGCCTCTACTGGAACCCATGATTGTACCACTATGAAAATACACATAGTTTATTGGGGACGCTGCATTTCTGCAGGTAGAAGTACTCAACTAGTAGATCTCCCCAATAGAAGTACATGATACACAACGGTTGTTGGTGAGCTCCAGATTTAGGCTTTGTTGAGTCTTTACTATGCGTATTTTCATAGTGGTACAGTCATGAGATTCATTAGAAGCTTTATAGACATTGTAAAGCTATCATATGTATTCATAGTTTCATTTGTCACATGTATCGGTTCAGCTAGTCAACATGTGTTGTTTATGAAGCTTCTCATCAGTGAATCTATCTGCATAGTAATTTACTTTTTCATCGTAGGTCACTTAGTAAAGCATGTGTTCATACAGTACTTGTCCGTCTCACCTAGGATTGGAGTGTGACAAAAAATGCAAGCTTTAACAATTATTGTAATTAAAAATGTTTGACATCCCATGAGTACGAAATCTAGAGCACCTTTGTTGAAGAACAATTTACTCCTCATTAAGTAATTTTTCCAAATGAATTTTATCAAGCATAAGTTATGCAAGTATACTAACCACTTTATATTTTTTATAGAATTTAGATCTATAGAATATTTTGAAATGTTATTTCAAATAGGTATTATGAGATAATATTGTTTATTTCAATAAATAGATTAATTAAAGTTTTCAAATATATTGGGCTCGTCTATATAATTAAGCTATTAAATCAAAGATAACATCTTATAAAGATGCCCAATTCAATGTCGTGTGTCAATTGATAATAGCAAATTTAATCAAATAAAAGACCAATAAAATCATGTTACATGCTAATGTGACATTACACATATAGTTAATCAAAGATTAATGAAATGTGCTATTTATTCAAGTGATCTAGTCAGTCAAATATTGACATGACACTTCAATGTGATAGGTAAAAAAAATCAAACAGCAGAGTTAATGTAATCATGTCGCATATCGAAATAACATATATAATATGTATATTAAATGAAAGATCAATAAAAATGTGTTATAAGTATTTGTTAAATTATAAATGATAGAAAATAAATTAATAATTTTATTCATCAAGATTGCGAGTACAATTCTATTCCTTCTTGATTTTACTTTCATAAAATTTATTAACAATTTTATAACTATGTAGTAAGATCCATGGAAGTTATACTTCCATGAATGATTAAGCAGAGAGAGTTTAGACTTAGAAGAGAAAATGTATTTATTATTCTGAATGAATTACAATGAAGGAGATAGCATCTTTATATAGTGGTGTACATCAGTGTATAAGAAACATGTGCTAACTAATTCTGTTATAACTAACTTCTAACAACCTCCTCCCGCTCACTTTTCTGCTAACACTTAGTTCTTAGCTATTTCTCAATATTCCCCCTCAAGCTGCAGTCTGAATATAAATTGAAGACTCCAAGCTTGGATAGTAACATATGATGAGAAGTTGCTCCTAGACCCTTTGTAAGTAGATCAGCTGGCTGTTGTTTGGTATTGACATACATAGGCAGTATCAACCCACTCTTGATTTTTTCCCTCACAAAGTGACAGTCAATTTATATATGCTTAGTCCTCTCATGAAAAATGGGGTTGGCAGCAATTTGCATTGCTGCTTTGCTATCACAATATAATTGCACAGGTGTAGTAATGACAACATTCAATTCTTTCAGTAATCCTACCAGCCAAACAACTTCTGCCACAACACTTGCCATACTCCTATATTCAGCTTCTGCAGAGCTTCTGCTCACTGTGTGTTGTTTCTTTGATTTCCAGGATATAAGAGAGTCCCCTAGCTTCACCATGTAACCAGTTACAGACCTTCTAGTGTTAGGACAAGCAGCCCAGTCTGCATCACAAAATGCCTCCAGTTGTAAACTCCTTTTACTGCTTAATAGTATGCCTTGACCAGGACTTGTTTTGATATATCTTACTAATCTCAAAGCTGCTTCCCAATGTGACACCTTAGGTTGCTGCATAAACTGAGACAAAACCTGAACTGCAAAGCTGATATCAGGCCTAGTGATTGTAAGATACAACAATCTACCAATCAACCTCTGATAGCTTGTGACATCCTTAAGTACAGAATCATCAGTAACTCCTAGTAGTTCATCATGCTCTATTGTGGTGAGTTTGATGTTAGCTTCTAGAGGTGTATTTGCTGGTTTAGCACCACTAAGCCCAGCATCTGAGATTAGTTCAAGTGCATATTTCCTTTGGTTAAGCAATATGCCTATTTTGGATCTCAAAATCTCAATGCCTAAGAAATATTTGAGATCACCAAGATCTTTCATCTTGAATTTACTATGGAGAGAATCTTTTAACTCTTGTATCAACTGATGGCTATTTCCTGTCAAAAGTAGATCATCTACATAGATGAGAATCACAGCAATGTCATGGCCATTACGTTTGGTGAAAAGAGAATGATCATGTGAACTTTGTGTATAACCAGTATCCAACAATACTTCAGTAAGCTTTATATTCCACTGCCTAGAAGCTTGTTTTAAACCATACAAGGACTTCAACAACTTACACACCTTTTGTTCTCCCTTCCTTTGAAATCCCTGTGGCATCTCCATGTACACCTCTTCATTAAGATCACCTTGTAAGAAGGCATTATGGACATCCATTTGGTAAAATGGCCAACTGTGTGAAGCTGCCACACTAATAACAGTCTTGACTGTGACCATTTTTGCAACAGGTGCAAAGGTTTCATGATAGTCTAACCCTGCCTTTTGATTATAACCTTTGGATACCAACCTTGCTTTATATCTTTCCACTTCACCTGTGGCCTTAAGCTTGACTTTGTACACCCATTTAGGTCCAATATCCTGTTTTCCTGGTGGCAAATTCACAATAGACCATGTCTTATTGAGTTCTAGTGCAGCAATCTCTTCTTGCATGACATGCACCCAATGTGAACTTGTGGAGGCTTCCTTGAATGTATGAGGCTCAGAAACATTCGAAAGAGAAGTTAAAAAATCCATGTAGGAATCATTCAGATTGGAATAAGCAACATAGTCACTAATAGGATAAAGACATGTATTGTGAATTTGTTTGGAAGTTGTAGGCACAAGATAATCTTTATGCCAAATTGGAGGCTTAACAGACCTACTTGGTCTTGCGTTAGGATTACTAGATGTCACTGCAACAGGTGGGATAGGATGACTAATATCTGCATTAGTGCACTCTTCATCACCTAGAAATATGTCCTCAGAAGGCATAATGATGTTGTCCTCCACTGCTGATGGAGGAGATACATTAGAGGGACCATGTGTCT
This sequence comes from Solanum lycopersicoides, assembly GCA_022817965.1. Taxonomy (NCBI): domain Eukaryota; kingdom Viridiplantae; phylum Streptophyta; class Magnoliopsida; order Solanales; family Solanaceae; genus Solanum; species Solanum lycopersicoides. Next base: position 87,237,623 of record CM040627.1, read on the forward strand.
CAATATTATGTAAACCAACTGGAGAATCATAAGCAACAGGCGTAGCTGGTATAGTAAGAGGATTGACCTTGTTACAACTACATGAATCTGGTGCTGCTGATGGAAACAAGGGCTCTGCAACATCATCATTTTTGAAAGGAAAACATTTTTCTTCAAATGTGATGTCCCTGCTAATATGAATAGAGTTAGACTCTAAATCAAGCATCATATACCCCTTTTGAGTTTCTGCATATCCAAGCAATACACCCTTCTTTGCCTTCGCAGCAAATTTATCAGATCTAGGTAACACAGAGGTGAAACAAAGACATCCAAACACTCTCAAGTGTGCTAGTTGAGGTTTGATGCTATACAACATCTCATGAGGAGACTTTCCATTCAAGACTGCTGATGGAATCTTGTTGATTAGATAAACTGATGTTTTTACACAATGACCCCAGTACTTAATGGGAACATTAGACTGTAGTCTTAGTGCTCTAGCAGTGTTCAATATATGTCCATGCTTTCTCTCGACCACCCCATTCCGTTGGGGTGTGTATGCACATGAAGTTTGATGAACAATTCCAAGAGATTCAAACAATTCTCTACACTTAACATTCATAAATTCAGTGCCATTGTCAGATCTTAACACTTTCACCTTAACTCCAAATTGTGTATTCACCATTAACAAAAAATTCTTCAATACAGAAAACACCTCAACCTTTGATGAAATCAAGCAAACCCAAGTGAACCTGCTGTAATCATCTACTATTGTAACAAAATAATGTTTTCTATCATAGGTAGGAGTTATATAGGGACCCCATACATCTACATGAATCAACTGAAAAATGACACTAGACTTATGCAAACTATCAGGAAATTTAAGCCTATTCTGCTTGGCTTATGGACATATATGACAATTAGTATGATATACAGGTTGCACACCAATATCAGTAATGTGTTTCATAGCCTGAAAGGAAGGATGTCCCAGTCGCAAATGCCATAAAGTGAAAAAATTATCATCCTTCAGCGCAGCACTGGCTACTACCTTGAATGTATCATTGAGCAAGTATAATCCCTGGTACTCCTTACCAGTCCCAATCACCTTCCCATTGGAGAGTGCTTGCAACACACAAAAATTAGGGAAGAAGTTGATACTGCATTGGAGTTCTTTGGTTAACTTGGCAACTGACAATAAGTTGAATTTGAAGTATGGTACATGCAGTACATCCTGCACTCTATGACTTCCCATCACAATAGAATTTCCTGTTCCTGTAATATGAGCCTTATTTCCTGTAGGTAACTGAACAGTACTAGATCTCTGATTATAACTTCCATCATTAGCTAATATGTCCTTAGAGAATGCAACATGGTGAGTACCACCTGAATCAATGATCCAAGTGTGTGCAGAAAGTGTAGATGCAGGTGTAGATGTTATTGACATATTACCTGCTAGATTTGCCTTGCATTCACCTTCATCTCTGGTTGCATATGAAGTTGAATTGTGTCTGAGATTCTGTACATGATTATATTCCTCTTCAGTAAGCTGAAAACCATTCTATCTTTCATTAGCAGTATAGTTAGCATAGGGCCTGAAACTAGTGCCTGCATTTTGAGTGAGATTATTTGATCTATCATTGTAGTTGCCTCCTGAAGTAACATTTAATCATTGCTTCCTTTTACTCTTGAAATCTGCAGGGTAATCTATGATTCTATAGCAATCCTTTGATAAGTGATTTTTGTAACCACAGTGTTCACAAGCAGTATCTAGCAACTTCTTTCCTCTAAATCCTTGTCTTCTATTAACCAACATAGTAAGAGGTTCCCTGTTAATGTCCATCACTCCTAGTAACCTCTGGCTCTCCTCTTGTATTATTGTAGCATACGCTTGATTTACAGTAGGAACCACTGTTTTAAGTAGAATGTCACTCCTCACATGACTGAACGACTCATTTAAGCCCATGAGAAACATTAACAATCTCTGCTGACTTTGGTGTTCAATGTAGGGCTTAGCTACATCACAATTACATAAAGGAGCTGGTACTAACACATCCAATTCATTCCATAGATCTCTCAATTTTGAATAGTAAATTGTGACAGAATCAGTACCTTGTTTCATAGAAGATAAATCTGTCCACAATTGATACACTCTCGTGAGATTAGATTTATCAAATCTCTCCTTGAAATCATCCCATACACGTTTACCATTCAAAGCATACACAATTGTGGTAATTAGCTCTGGAGCTACAGTACTGCTAATCCATGAAAGCACCACAGCATTACATCTCTCCCACTGAATAGCTAAATCACCTTTGTTGGCACTTTTTAAGCAAGTTCCATCCACAAAACCAAGCTTGTTTTTCACCAACAATGCTAACCTTAGCGATCTACTCCATAGGCCATAATTTTCTGGACCTGTAAGCTTTGTCGCAATTAGAGCTGCACCTGGCGTATCTGAAGCTTGAAGATAGAGTGGATGATTGTACTCTAACATTGCTAATGTTAAATCTCCCATGACTGAAACTTCAATCTCGATTTACTTGCAGCAGATTGTTCCAGTTTCGCTGCTCTGATACCATAACAATTTTATAACTTCCATGAATGATTAAGCAGAGAGAGTTTAGACTTAGAAGAGAAAATGTATTTATTATTCTGAATGAATTACAATGAAGGAGATAGCATCTTTATATAGTGGTGTACATCAGTGTATAAGAAACATGTGCTAACTAATTCTGTTATAACTAATTTCTAACAACCTCCTCCAGCTCACTTTTCTGCTAACACTTAGTTCTTAGCTATTTCTCAATATTTATCCATGATTCGAAAATCGTTAATGGCGTATTTCTCGAACTAAAATGATGTAGATTTGACCTTCATATAAATATTTCATCAATTTGCGAAATATTTGAGATCTTGATCTCTTTATGAAATATTTGAGATACCTTTTAAGAGAATTTAGTACCTTTTATATAAGAATAATCTAGGGTTTAGTCTTGTAGAGTCCGCAAAATTTCAATGTCTACGGTATTGAGTAAAACATACATTTTCAATCAATTAAATATCATCATGTTATTTATAACTTCAATCTGATTGATCAAGAGTCAAATAAAATTAACCAATAGGATATTACATGTATCAAGATGACGCTACAATCCCAGTCAAATCAAATACGAATGAAACTATATTAAGTATATACATGATATGTTCTTGACAATCAAATATTGTCATATCACTTCAATCTTATTGGTAAAAAGAAAAAAATTGTTTTTATCACAACTCTTTCCCCATAAAATTCTAAACAAGGATCCTCATAATTCACAAAAAACAGATAATAAGAAGTCAGAGAGAACTTGTGAATCAAAGACTATAAATTTCTCTTCAAGGTACATGTATTCAAGTGTTCTAATTATTTAAAGATCAAGATTATAATTAAAGATCAAACTTAGGTCTTCAGCTTAAAATCCAGCATCAAAATTTAAAAACAAGATAAAGGACCTTGAATTAATTCTTCAATTACATTGCTATTATTCTTTTTCCTTTGATTATCTTAATTAGCTCTATTATTTTTCTTGTTAATACTTTTCTTTTCTTTATTATTTTTATCATAGAGTTTTTTATTTCTATATTTTTAAAACCTGTTTTGAAAATGTACTTCTTAAATTAAGGATCTAGCAAAAATAATTTATTTATCTTATACACAATAGGAGTAACGGTAAGAATAAGATATGCGTACACCATGCACCCTCCCCAAACTCCATATATATGAATTGTTATTGACATATATCGTTATTGTTATCGTAATGAAGAGTCAGATCATTCATAAAAATTGTAACATTAATTCATATTAAAGTAAATAACTATAACTATTGTGATATTTTCTGATTTTAATTATTTGTTAACAAGAAAACAAAGTGGGAATCAAACATTATATAAAATCATTGTCATATTTGTATGGAGATTAAATATCCTCAAACCCTAACCAAACGACCTCTTAATATTTTGATTGATCAAGTGCAGTTTAGTCTGAAAATTACATATTAATTGAATTGCCAAAACATATCTTTGATTCAAATTTAGAAGTATTTCAAGAATCAGATTTGGACTCTATGATATATGATTTTGTATATAAACCATGTTTTTTTTCTAAATATGGTGCAAGTAGAAGACAATGATTAATTTGAAAGATAATATTGCAGAATAATTTGTTACTAGCATTTATAAAAACTAATATTCACTCACAATATCTTTAAGGTAATAATTACAAGTATTTCTAACAAATTATTCTTTTATAAACTTAATATGTTTTAACGAATATTTATCAACACGAAAACTGCAAAAATTCTATTATGAATATTTTTATTGTCTTTTAGAAAGCAGATGGAAATGGATCGGCTGCCCAAATAATGGAATGCTTTTAATTATGATCATAATGAAATGTTATGCTAAAAAAAATAGAAGAGACATCGGAGCGCCCTGACGGATACCCCTTAAGGGACTAAAGAAATGAGCTTTTGATCCGTTAACCAGGGGCGGCTCTACAACTTTTGAAAAACAAAATAGGGAAATTTTTCAAAATGTCAATATTTTGACATTTAATAAGACCCATTGTCAATACTTTCATTATTTAGTAAAAATATCAAAATTTAATTTATTATATATCTCATTTATTTATTTTTTTATTTATTTTAATTGAGAGAATAAAAATGTTAAAAACATAAAGGAAAAATTAAGGGGAGAGAAAAATATTGAAGATGAACGATTGCTTAAAACTCTCATCAATTACAAAAATTCAAAAAAAAAAAAACAGTCGACACTCCCATAGCTGATGAATTCTCTCAAATTTTGATTTTCAAGATTCTCATACAATTGAAAATCTCTTTTTAGTTTATGTTTGGTAGGAACAATTTTAGATCAAACCTGATAAACAATGTTTGTAGAAAGATTTTTCTACTAGAAGTTCGATCAAATTGTTTGAATATAATTTTTATCAGGTAATTGCTTCTTCCTTATTCTTTTTCTAATTGCATATAACTTTAATATGAAATTTGAAAATAATTGTAAATGCTATCTGTTTTCGTCTGTACTCTAATATTATTATAAATTGTATGAACTATGAACAACGTATGAATATTGATTTGTTGACCTTTTGTTTGGTTGTTTAATATGAGAATATTAACGTTTCATTTGAAGACATGATTTCGTTGATTGGATGTTTGTTTTCAGTGTTTATTCCTAACTGAATACGAATTAGAACAGATACAATTATTGACGACAATATGCAATTTCATTTATTTAGTTATTTTTTAATTTCAATTTATTTAAATACGTTGTAACCCTTATAGAAATATGATCAATGTAATGTATTTGTAAGTGATTGTCTGAATACAATTCCAATATTTGTTTAGTATACATATAAGGCAGACTTCATTGAAATATGAAAAATATAGTTTTGTTCATAACATGATGCAAGTACTACTGTGAATACATACATTTGTTACTTGGATACAGCTTTGTTCGTAACATGATACAAGTACTATTGTGAATACATACATTTGTTACTTGGATAAAAGAAAACTGTGATCTTTGCATGCAAATGCAGTTTCCTGAGTAAATGATATATGTAAGAAAAAAATATTCAACTTGGCAAGCATAAAACTAAAATAAGTATACATAATGTAACTTATAAACTACATCACATAAAAACAATTTAGATAATAATGTAACTTATAAATCAAAGTTGACATTTTCAAAATGTAATGATATAATGAAAAACACCAAACATGATACAATGACTATAAAACAATAAAATAAAATTGAATGAATACAGTAAATACAATTAATATGTATTTACTTTAACTTTGAAAACATTCAAATAGCGTTACAATTTGTTTAAAAAATGTATAAATTTTATATGTATATTTACTTTAATGATACAAACAAGGCTATCACAAAGTATAATGAATACAAACACATGAATACAAAACCATCTAAAATGAATTCATTAATAAATAGCATATAATAAATAGCATACAACACAAATAAATGAAAATTACATAGCATACAACACAAATACAACAAATACACCACAATGAATACAAAATCATCCAATTAGAATTCATTAACAAAATTTGAAATATCATATTCATGTAAAAATGTATCCTTCAATTATTGAATATCTACAATGTAAAAAAATTTAAAGGAATGATTAAAATTTTGATGCATTATCAAAATTAATAATAATTGTCGCCAAAATATAAGAATAAAATAAAAATGAAAATACAAATTACAAACTAACAAAAATTGCACAGTGTACATAAGACATTTGCAAATATATTCAGTAAACATACTAAATTGATTTTGGATACATAAAAAATTAATATCAAACTACACTGTTGAAAATTTTAAAATACTTAAAAAACATATTTAAACTACGTTTTTTTTTGTCTAACTCTCAAAATTTGAAAAATAATAACATAAACTGAAAATGACGAAAATAGTAAGTTTTTTATTTGGCTATTGCCTTGTTGTAAGTTACATAAAAACAAGAATTGAAATTCATTTCTATTTCTGTCAATTTTGACTCTTCAATTTGTAGTTTCATTAGTTAGTGCAATCCGACCTGGAGGTGGTTTTCTTTGCCCACATTAACAATAAAATCCGTCGCAGTACTAGAGATTAATAAAGCCACAAAGAGATCTATAAATATTTAGATCTTTATGGCAATAACATACAGAAATATCGCTCGCTTCAGTCTTTCGTGAAATACCTATATATTTATAGTTTATATTCAAGAACAAGAAGCTTTATAAAGCGAACTTAGAAATTTTTTTGGAAAAATGTACGATATTCGAGTACTAAAAAATTAAAGCAAGTAAAACACTTACAGAGTCCTATCATCATAAAGATGAGGAAATGAGCCAATACTTTGAAAGTCATGTCTTAACTTTTGATGTAATGCTCACTAAGCCATTTGAAAGTAATTTCTTCAGGTGTTTTATAATGATGTTTATTTTACTTTTTGTCCTATTTATAGCATATTTAGTCAACAATTTAAGAAAAATAAATTTTATGAATCTTGTAACGGACTTCTCTCCTTTTTGGGGGCAATTACATTTAATTTAACATGTCAATATTTGATTGAGATCGTAATGGATATGCCTTATACACGTAACACACTTTGACTGAACATTATTGCATTTTGATATGTGGCATGATTCTATTGACATTCTTATTTAACTTAATATGCCATGTTGTTTGACACGTGACACCAAAATAAACCTCTAGAATAAGATAATAGGTCTCTTATACAAAAATATACATCCAAACAAAAAACATCTAAATGGTTGCATGTATATGTGATTTATTGATATTCAATGAATAGTGTATAATCGTATACAGATGATGTATAATATTCAACTGGCCAACAATATATATAGTTTTACAATATTTATATCATTCTATATATCAAAATCAAATAAAATTAAAACTAAAGAAAAATCGAGGGACTGTCTTTTACCTTGATTTCCTGTATAGGGACAATTTCTTAGTATTGTTAATTGTGACAAGTTTAATGATATTTTTCATTTCTATTATCGCGATATCTATATTTTTTTATGCAACTTGATGCACCCTATTTCAAACTGGTTAAAATAATTAGAGTTATCGTTTAATATTGGAGAAATTACATGGTTAAACAAACATATATTATTTAATTAGTCATTATAGCTATAATTTTATATAGTTACCATTCACGACCAATACTCAATGATAATTACGTGGACTAGGGTTTTGAGTTTGTATAATTTGAAATTCGTATGATATAATTTGTGAAGTTTTGTATACTGTAATCTTGTATAGTATAATTTGTATGATTGTGTAAAGTTTAGATATTTGTGTTTATATAAATTCTTTATTTCAAGTTTATATAAAAATTACTCAATTTTACAAATATACCTGCGAATTATACAAATCACTTGCTAATTATACAAACTCACCCGCTAATTATACAAACATGTGATTTACGCTGACGATGCAACTTAAATTATACCTTAAATTAGAGGAGTACAAAATCGAACCGAAAGTCAAATCAAATCACAAATCGAGTCAAATCTGGAAAAAATCCGACTAGTGGTTTGGTTTGACTTGGTTTTGTATTGGAAAAAACCCAGACTATATTTAGGTTGGGTTGGTTTTAACTAAAAGAAACAACCTGAGACCAAACTAACCCGACATTAAATATGTAATTTTAAAATTTTATTTTATACATAAAAATATTTACTTTGATATCATTTTAAAATATTTCTTATACTATTTTATAGTTTTTAGCTTTTAATATATTTTTTCAAGTTTAAAACTTAGAATTCGGAGTGGTCCAATAAAAATTATAGTTCATAGATATTGATAATTATAATAAAACTTAAATCAAAATCAAATTAATACTAATACAAAAAGAAAACCAATTCAACACTAAGAATGACAATAATAATGAATATTTGTTCTTTAGTTTACATTGGTGTAAACAATTATAATCTAGTTTTTAAAATTCCTCAAATATTTAGTAATGTAACTAATACTTATTAAACTTATTTTAGTATGATTTAGTACTTTTAAATTATGATTATTTTCATCCTGACTTTACAATATTTCTTTTGTATGATTATTTCATTATTATTTTCTGTTGAATATTTTTGTGTCATCAGTACTCATCTCATATTTTGTGCTATTTTTTTAAAAAAAATACCTTAGGTAATTATATTTTGGTTGGACCAAATAAATATTGAAGTACAAGTTAATTATTTTTTGTATACTAACTTTACTGAAAAAATCCAAAAATCTGAAAAAATTGAAAGTTTATTAGTTTGGCTTGATTTATAAATTTAAAAATTTAACACAATAATTTAGTTTGGTATTTGAAAACCCGAACCAACCCGAGGACTATATGTTGTTTGTTTGGTGCTCTTTATTTGCACATAATTGTTCTATTGTTGGTATGGTAAGATTCGCGTGAGTTTACCAACAACAAAAAAAAAAGATTGGCTAAAATTTCAATTATGTGTGTCTTAATGCAAAAACAAAGAAGACGTACATTCTTTTGTTGGAAAGCTATCTAATATTGGATATTATGCAAAAGAAAATATTAGGTAAATATTACTACTTAAAATGAAGTGATCAAAATAAGACAGGCAATGATTTTTTTAACCCAATATTTGAGTTTTAAGTTGGACTAGGTAGACACAATTAGACCTTTATTTTTTTTCAAGGCAGAATGCTTTATTGTTTAGTTTAATTGATAGTTTATATTCCATGTTAATTAATTTATAATTAGATTAATTATTTTATTTTGTTAAGATTAAGAAACTCGTTAATTAATTAATTTATATTAATTTTTAACCAAATTCACTGATTAATTCAATTTTGACTAAATTCTTAACTCCAATTGGCTATAATCAAAATTCATACGGTCATTTCCTAATGCAAAATGTAACTATTTTTATTCTTCTTAAACCTTTTTATTTCAGCCAATTTTAAGACCAAAACAACACAAATTTCAGCCCATTCTTACAATACGCAGAAGCCCAACCCATATAACATTCCCACCCCAATTCCTAAAAAACCCAGCAACAACAATACTTCCTTCGTTGTTATTAGTTATCGTCATTTTAAGTTTTTCGTCTCTTAAAAAATTAAATAAGTATATCATTTTTACTATAATTATTATGTATCAGTGATGATTAGCTCATTATTATTTAGCTCATCTTTATGTTTATATAAACTTCCTAGAATAGATCTAAAATGATAGATATAAAGTCATTTTACTTTGGTTTTAGTTGCGTTGAGTTAATGGTTTTGTTCTTCTTGCTTTACTAATCTTTTTTTTTTCATGTGCGAACCTCCTCAGTTGAGTCAATTGGATTCCTCTGCAATTCTATCAGGTCAAGCCCAACGTCCTTGTTGAGTCAGCCCCATCGCTGTGTTCGTGTGTGCAGGTCAAACGGAAGTTGATATACGCGAAATGGAAGTTAAAATAGCGGTCTCAAATGGGAAAAGTGATGGTTTAAAAGAGCTGATATGCATCCAGTATACATATGGTATACATATGATATACAAGGACAAAAGTTAGGCCAAATGCCTAACGATTTAGCAACAACAATCTGAAAAGGCTAATTTAGATTAGATGTTTTTTTTTGTCAGTGTACAATATTTTTGTAAGAAATTTGATATCTTAATCTAGAGGTATATTTAGGTGTCACGTATCAAATGATGTGACATATCAAATTAAATAAGAATGTAAATAGAATTGTATCACATATCAAAATGATATGACATGTTCAGTCAAATTAAAGTCCAAACGTGTTATGCGTACAAGACATGTATGTTATAATTCCAATCAAATATTGTCATGTTTAACATATTACAATTGACCAAAAAAGGAGAAAAATCAGTTACAAGATTAACAAAAATATTGTTTTTCTTAAATTGTTTACCAAATATGCTATAAATAAGACACAAAGCTAAAAACTATTTTCATCAAACACTTGCACAAATTACTCTCAAAAGCATTACACCAAATATTAAGATATGACTTTCAAAGTATGGGCTTTCCTCTTCATCTTTATGATGATTGGGTTCTGTAAGTCTTCTACTTGCTTTAATTATTTAGTACTTAAATATCATACACTTTTTCACAATTTTTTTCTGAAATCATTTTGTAACCTTGTTATTGGATATATAAAATATATTTATGTATTAACTATTTTTAATAAATTATGAAAAAATATTTAATAGGTATTTCACAAAAGGCTAAAGCATAGGATATTCTCATTTGTTGTTGTGACAAAAATCCCAATATTTGTAGATCTCTTTGTGGCTTTATCGATGTCTATTTCTGCAACTGTTTTTACTGTGAATGCAGGCATAGTAAACCACCTCAAAGTCGGATTGCGCAAACTAATGAAACTACAAATTGAAGAGTTCAAGTTTGTTGGGCAAAAAATAAAATGAAATTCAATTCTTGTTTCTATGTAACTTACAACAAGGCATTATCCAAATAAAAATGTTTATTGTTTTCTTTATTCCCAATTTATATGATACCTTTCGAATTTTGAGAGTAAAAACAAGCTTCTTTCATCGTAATCTAAATATATCTTTTAAAATAATTTGAATTGTTCAATTATAGTGACTTATAATTTAAAAAAATTTAAAGATTACATGTCAAAATTTACAGTTTTGATTCATGAAATTCAAACAATATGACATAAATTGAAATAGAGTAAATATTAATTTAGTACAATATGTCAATCTTTGAAAAAATTATAATTTTATATTTATTTATTTATTATTTTAATATTTATAGGATTATTAATTATACAACTGATTTTTTAAGATCTATAAAAGCTACACTTTAAGTTAGCACCTAATAGTAACTTAAAATAAATATGAGCTTATTAATTTAAAATTTTGACTTCTCCTCTATTAAAATATTTTATTCACTATATGAGTAATTTATTATTTTGAAAATATTAATTTTATAAGATATGTTTAGATTTACTATGTAATTCCATCAGCAGCAAAGGGAAAATTGCTTCATTGTTTTTTTTTTCTTCTGCATGTTATGCAAATTTGACTTTGTTTAGTTTGTTTGGTAGAAGGAACATAATATTAAAGTAAATCTAATTAAGAAGTAAGCAAATTCACAAAACAAATGTTAGAAATAAAGATTATTATCACGTTCAACGAGAGCAGAAGCATGTAAGTCTTTTTCCTTTGACATTTTGGTGAATTAGATTCTATATATACTGTGGTAAGTTTTGTGTACACGTTGTCCTCTTCGGACCTTACTTTGTAGGATTTCATTAGATATATTATTGTTATTGTAGATTATGTATGACTAGACGGTCACTGCCTGAAAGAACTATATCCAGGGTTAACCACGATTTTATGAACTTTATTTATTCACCTAGGTAATTTTAAAAGTGGTTAACTTCTAAATATAAGGTTAAACTAGATACGGATATCCGTGCGCGCACGACCCAAAACATATTAGGTGAAAATTATCGCTGAAGTTGATAGGGCCACAATTAGTAAAAGGAAGGTTGGTAATATATATAAACATATATTGTTTATACAATACATTTGTAATTACACTATTTATGAGTATTGATGTTACAGTATTAACATATTAGTACAAAAAGTGGAAAAATGAATGGTATGGTAATTCACCTTGGCAAATTACGGTATCAACCGTAATTATCCTAAATGGTTTATCAAATTGGGTATTAGGAAGTGATTCAAAATCATGTAAAAATTAACGTAAAAAGCTTAAAATATCTTTTAACTATGCGAAATGGTATAAAATTACCCTTCGTTTATCTTTCGGGCCTAAAATACCCTTGACATCAATCTTTTTGGCTCTATTTTACCCTTACCTTTAATAATCACAATTAGAATAGTCATTTATGATGTGTCGCTGTCCTATTGGCTACTCTAATAATTAATTAAACTAATTAAAAAAACTATTCTAACCCAAATCTTTCTTAAACCAGCAGCCATTAACCACAAAACCATAGTTTTAACTGCCAATTCCAACTTCGAAATTTTACCATATAAATTGTCCATTTTCTTCAAATTTGTACTTTTATTACGTACCATCCTTCAACTCCAAATCTGAACTTTTATTAGTAGCATTCATATCTTTCAAATAATAAATTTCAGCACCATCCATATCCTTCACGAATTTTTTCAAATTGTTTCTTTCCTTGCGAATTGATTCAATTCAACTTTTTGATTATGACTCATCATTGACACATGAAGTGAGAGTTTTTCATCAAACCAATTCCAATAACCACAAGAGTTTGATGATCCAAGATGACAACATTTGTAAAACCGGCGTCCACCATTTTCAATGATCAGTAAAACATTTTGCACTCAATTCACACTTACATGTATGAGACTGTAATTGTTGAGCATATATAAGAAACAGAAGAAGATGTCGACATTGTTGAGGAGACGAAAAAACTTCAAATTGTTGACTAGAAAGTTTGAGGTCTTGTGAACTTCGTTGAGGAAGAAGAGAGGGAATTTGAAGGTTTGAGTAAGTTTGAATTCTGATGAGCTAAGTTTTTTTTAGGTTAAAAGATTTGAGTTAGAATAGTCGGGTTAAAAGATTTGGGTTATGGGGGTTATGGGTTATGGGTCATGGGTGGGTATTTATTTATATTAATTAGTTTAATGAACTTATTAGAGTAGCCAATAAGACAGCGACACATCATAAATGAATTTTCTAATTGAGGTTATTATTTTGACCGTTAAATGTAAGGGTAAAATAGAGCCAGAAGGTTGAACGTCAAGGGCATTTTAGGCCCGAAAGGTAAACGAAAGCTAATTTTGTACCATTTCGCATAGTTGAAGGGTATTTTAGACCCTTTTTCGATAAATTAAGTAAAGAACTTCTTAATCTTAACGAAATAAAATAAATAATTTGATTATAAATAATTAATTTAATTTCAAACTAATTAACTCAAAATTATAACTATGACTTAAGCTAAAGTAAAATATTTAACTAAAATGTAAAAAAAATTGAGACGGCTTTCGAATATTTATAAAATATACATATATATACATATATATATACATATATATATATATATATATATATATATATATATATATATATATATATATATATATATATATATATATATATAATTTAAAAATTATAAAAGGTGACGAAACTATTTAAAATAACTTGCAAACTATATTTATTTTATATTTTTAAAATATTTATAAAACTAATTATTTTAAATCGTATGAAATTGATGAAACTCGATGATTAATTTATATTGTGGAGTGCAAAAATTGGGTCTCAACAAGAATAACAATAAAGCACCTTTTCTTTTTTATTTTGCATCTCAAAGACATCATTTACTAATATTTCATTCCTCTATTTTTATTTGTCAAATTTTAGTTGACATATACACTTATTATGAAAATAATGATAGATATAACGAATTTATCATTTTTATCCATATTAATAATCGGGTCCAAACATATATTTACTCAATACATTCTTCAATGAAACTTAACTCAATTGGTATTGTAATGGAAGGTTTACTCATATATTTATCCACATTAATCGTGTGGTTAGCTGCTCACGAAGAATTATTGACAAACGAGAGAATGATTAAATTTTGCATCGCCCGTGATACAACTAATTGTTGTTTATGTGAAGGAGATCTATTGTAACACCTTGAAATTTGATTAGCTTTTAAGTTTTGGGTCGATTTCAAACCACTATAACTTTCGGCACAGGTGAGTTGGGTGGCCCTTAATGTATCAAATCGAAGGTCGTTGAGTCCTATTTTCAACGCCGCCAAATTTGATAAATTTTGAATTCAAATGAAGAAGATATGCCCGTCTGAGTGTAGTCTATCTAGTTAAAGAAATTCCTCCATTTTGAGGGATACTTTAGTCTCTTCCTTACCCCACTAGCCTAGCACGTTTTTTTCCCACCCTTTTAGGGATCTAAACTGATAGGAACTAGTTTTAGTCATTCGATAAGAGCATAGGATTTTTTTAGAGAGAAGTTCAAGAGGAGAAAAAGAAAGACGTCCAAGATTCTTGCATGTTTTGAGAACTTTCGCCAAGAACTTAGTTCTGACGAGGTATGTAAGCTTTCATAGTGTTGGATTTGTTCACCCTCACGTCAACCATGAGTTTCCATTTATGAATTCATCTATGAGATTGTGTATATTGAGATTCTTGAGGTGAGAGTCTTGCAAATGAGTGTTGTTCTTAGTGGATTTTGTGTGGATTTCATTTTAATTGTGTTGGTTTTATGACTCCAAAAAGAGTTTAAAGGAAATCATACGATTCTAGATGAATTAGGCCTTGAATTTCATTTTAATTGTGTTGGTTTCATATATCTTGGTGCAAATTGTGTGTTCTAATCCTCTCGAAAACATAACTTTCTTGCAATGTCAAGTGTAGAAGCTGAGTATAAGGCCTTAGCTGCTACAACAACTGAGCTCACATGGCTCGACTTACATTCTGCAAGATATTGGAATATATATATCCTAGAACCAAACATGTAGAATTGAATTATCATTTTGTTAAAGAAAAAGTAGCTCAAAGGCATTTAATCATTCAATTTGTTCGATCCAAGACATTTAATCATTAAAGTATTAACTCTATCTCTAGATAGTTGTCTTGTATTAGAAGTATCATTCTCTAGGCTCTATACGACTTGTAAGTGTGTAAATACACTATGATATACTTTGTATTTTTTATCACTTAATACAAAAAGCATTACGTATACATTAGCCTTATATATCTCATCCACCACTTTGTGACCTGTATATACATGATACTTCTTGAAATTACATCAAGAGTTCGTGATCCATGGTGAATCGCAAGGTTCATATACCGACACGAATGATCTTCACGTGTCTGTACGGACGATCTCAACACAATATCATAAAATTAAATAATACCAGCAATGACGATCTCCACGTGTCCAACTTATAATCATATACGTACATGTATAATATATATATATATTTATATATACACTATTTGTACAATATCAATATATTACATATATATGCCACAATATTTAGATGGATTTTTTTCGAATGTATATTTTTGTTTAAGGGACCAATTGTCTTATTTTCCAGACATATTTTGTTGTCACATGTCAAATGACATGTCATACAAAATTAAATAAGATATCAATAGAATCATGCTACATATAAAAAATGCAATAACATATCCAGTTAAATTAAAATTTGAATGCGTTATTGTACAATACATATATGTTAAGATCTCAAATGAATATTGTCATGTCAAATGTAATTGTCCAAAAAGTAGAGAGAAATTGTTTAGAAATTTCAGAAAACACTACTTTTGTTAAATTGTTGACTAAATATGCTATAAATAGGACAGAAAGTAAACTAAATATCATCATTAAACACACACACAAATTACTTTCAAGTGGCTTATTATATTGAGTATATCAACAAAAGTTAAGATGCCTTTCAAAGCATTGACTTTTCTATTCATCTTTATGATGATAGAACTCTGTAAGTCTTAGTAGCTGAATATCATATACTTTTCCACAATTTTTTTCTAAGTTCATTTTATAAATCTTCTTGTTCTTAGATATGAAATATATTTATCTATTTATTATATAGATGATAAAATATGAAATTCTATTTAATAGATATTTCACCAAAGGCTAAAGCAAAGGATAATCCCATTTGTTATTGCGACAAAGATTCCAATATTTGTAAATCATTGTGTGGCTTTGTACCTGACTATTACTATGATGGTATATTCTGTGGAGTAAACCACATATAGCTCAAATTGCACACACTAATGAAACCACAAATTGAAGAATTAAAATTTCTTGGGAAAAAATAGAAATGGATCTTAATTCTTGTTTCTATGTAACTTACAACAAGGCATTAGCCCAATAAAGAAGTTTATTGATCTCTTTTTTGTCTTTTATTTTGATAAATAATCTTCGATTAGAAGGATATTTACATACAATAATCAAATGTACTTAGAAAAACATAACCTTCTTTTATTGTATTGTATTTAATTATCCATCTCAATGACTTAATATAACATTTAAACTCTTATAAAAAAAATTATAAAACAAATGAAATATTGGGACATGAAAATAATTCGTCTATTTTTTTGCAGCTGAATAGCGATATGTTTTTTTCTTATATGAGATTAATTAAGATATAATTTCCAAATGTTGTAGCACGTCTTTGTTTTTTTAGCATGAGCGGATATGTACATGAGAGTCACATTTATTTTTCTTTTTTGTATTTCATTTTAATTAAAATTTTGGGATTTTTTCATTGTTCGAAATAATTGAATTGTTCAAAGTTTAAAATGAATATTTGAAATTTTATCTATATTTTTCCTTTCTTTTAATGAAGTTTGACAATTCTAGGAGATAAATTATCATACTTGCAAAGTTATGTTTATGATTTCACAAATGACAAAATGAAAATTATTGTTTAAATTATATTCTTGAATGTTTTTCTTAATAATTGTGGATTGCCTTACAAATTGAGTTAATATAGAATAGATGAAGTATTAACCAAACGTAAAATTATACAAAGCAATTATGTTTTGAACAAGTTAATTTTATGGAATCCTTTATTACTACATCAATAATTATTTCTTGTAATTAAAATGAGTCTATATTATTATTTCCTATCATGTTTTATTTAAAAATAGTTATAAATTAATCAAATTTATATAAATATATTTAAGATTGTTATATTGAGCCCATAAAATGGATCTTTCATTATCTAATTTCTATTACATAGAAATGAGTAGAAAGAACGATCAAGGGTGTATTATTCCATATGACATCTATTATGTCGTGATTTTTTTTTTTTTAGACAAATCACTTTTGAAATATTCTAATTAAATTATTTTTTTAGAAAAAATACTTAAAAGAAAGTCGTCACTTAATTTTTAAGTAAGTAAGAAAACATAATTTAAAAAGGTCTTGGAAGAAGAATCTTTAAAAATTTAGAGAAAATGAGTACGAAATTCTTATTTCTACTTAAGAAGGTATAAGCACTTAAAATGGCCACTAATAAATAGTTATCCAATAATTTCAATTAAAATATTTGACTAACTTTTGAGAAAATAATCAAGTAAAGATCACTCTTTAAGGGAAAAGAGTTAAAAATGCCCTTAAACTATGTGAAAGGAATAAAAATGACCTTCGTTTATAGTTTGGCTAAAAAATACCCTTATCGTCAATACTTTGGCTAAAAAATGCCCTTCCAGTCAATACTTTGATCCATAAATGCCCTTATAGTTACAAAATGGGTCAAAAATGCCCCTTTTCCGAATAAATATTTTTTTTTCTTTTAAAACACATCTTATTCCTAATTAAAATATTATTAAGAAACATTATTCTTGTTTTCTTTCTTATAAAATCATTTTAACAAATTAAAATGTAGAAAATATTTTTTTCTTCTTTGTAATCTCATTTTATCAATTAAAATAAAATAATTTCATGTATCCTTTTGATAGATATATATATAAGATCAGAGTATATCTATCATTAATTTATATTTATATAACACTAAAAAATATTTTCATTTTTTTATTTTTTTTTGAATTAAAGTAAGATATACATTTGCTAATTTTTAAAAAAAAACAGTAATTGAAAAAAATGTGTCAAAAAGAAAATAATAATATATTTATTTGGAAAATGAACTTTTTTTATTCATTAAATAACAATAAGGGCATTTTGGACCAAAGTATTGATGACTAAAATATTGTTGGACCAAACTACAAAGGGGGGGCATTTTTGAACCAAAGTATTGAATATAAGGGCATCTTTTAGCCAAGTTATAAACGGAGGCCATTTTTATTCCTTTCACATTGTGTAAGGACATTTTTTTACCCTTTTCCCTTTCTTTAATATAGTTTTGAGACAAAAAGGAAAAATAATTAAATATATAAAATAAATTGAAAGTGATTAAGACTTCTAAAAGGAATAGCCTAAGATTAAAGCTTTAAAAATAAATTACTTAAGAATTTATTTGAATCATTTAAATGATCATAAATTAAACCAATTTAGTCAATAAAGTCCAAAAGAAAGTTTGAGTAAAATATTTGATTAAGTAAAAAAAAATACACGAGTTGATAAAATGGAATCCATCAAACAAAACAACACAAAGAAAATAGTTCATCTTTTGAAAAATTCGATCAAGTTAATTAACAATTCTAAAGTTATAGTTAATTAAAAAATAAAAAATTTACAATTCAATAATTTAAGAGCAAAAAGAAAAAATGAATTTGAGCCCTTTCTTGAGCCAAAATTCGTTCTTGTTTTTGGGCTTTCACATAATCTCATTTTGTATACACCTGATATATATCATTGTATATGACGTATATTATTCACAAATTTGTGCATATAGCCCTGAATTTCAGATTTTGAGGCCTGTGCTTCATCAAGATTGACAAAATAAGGGTGTTGGGTTTCATCCCAATTACTAAACTATTCAGAAGCAATAAAAGTGAATCTTCTCACTAGACTGACAATTTTAATCTATAATTCTATTCACCAAAAACATAACCATGTGTTTTCATTGGATATAGTAGCCTCCACAAAAGGATACAAACTCTATTATCCATCCACAAAAAAGGGTCTTTATATCAAGCTAAGAGTAGTAAACTTACCTCCAATTATCTTGAGGAGAGGTGTTAAAAGATCGAGATAAGATTAGTTAAATATGTTTATTAGTTACTAGTGATAATCTTAGATATATAGTCCACGTTAAAGTACAACTCTATCTCTTGATAGTTGTCTTGTATTAGAAGTATTACTCTCTATGCTCTATACGACTTGTAAGTGTATAATTACACTATGATGTACTTCGTATTTTTTATCACCTAATATAAAAAGAATTACGCTATATATTAGCCTCATACTTCTCATATATCCAATACTTTCTCACCCGTATATACACGATACTTCTCAAAATCATATCAAGAGTTCGTAACCCATGGGGACTCGCGAGGTCCATATATCGACAAGAATGATATTTACGTGTCTCTACGGACGATCTCAACGCAATATCATAAAATTAAACAATCACAACAAGGACGATCTCCACGTGCCCAACTTATAATCACAAATTGATACATTATATACATATATATATATATATATATATATATATATATATATATATATATATATATATACACATTATAATATATATACTATTTTTACAATATCAATACATTACATATATATGCCACAATTTAAATGGTTAGGTGGTTTTTTTTAGAATGTACATTTTTGTATAATGGATCAACTCTCTTATTCTTGAGACTTATTTTGGTGTTACGTGTTAAATGACATGTCATACCAAGTTAAATAAGAATAATCAATAAAATTGTGTTATATATAAAAATGCAATAACATGTCCAGTCAAATTAAAGTCTAAGTGCGTTACATGTACGTTACAATCTCAAATGAATATTGGCATGTTAACTTAAATGTAATTGACCAAAAAGGAGAGAGAAATTGTGTACAAGTTTCACAAAATATTACTACTTTTTATTAAATTATTGACTGAATCTGCTATAAATTGGACAGAAAGAAAAATAAATATCATCATCAAACACCTGCACAAATTACTTTTAGTTGCTTATTGTGTATATCATCAAAATTTAAGATATGACTTTCAAGGCATTGGCTTTCATGTTCATCTTTATGATGATAGGACTCTGTAAGTCTTTTTACTTGCTTAATTTTTTAGTAGCTGAATATCATACATTTCCATCATTTTTTCTAAGTTCATTTTATAAATCTTCTTGTTCTTAGATATGAAATATATTTATCTATTAATTATATAAATAACAAATTATGAAATTTTATTTAATAGGTATTTTGCAAAAGGCTGAAACAAAGGATATTCCTGTTTGTTGCTGCGACAAAGATCCCAATATTTGTCAATCTAAGTGTGGCTTTATAGCTGACTATTACTGTGACGGTCTATTCTGTGAATGTGGGCATAAACCACCTGTAGCTCAGATTGCACTTACTAATGAAACCACAAATTGATGAATTAAAATTTGTGGTACAAAAATAGAAATGGAATTCAATTCTTGTTTCTATATAACTTACAACAAGGCATTAGCCAAATAAAAAAGTTTATTATTTTCTTTTTCTGTTTTTTATTTTGATAAATAGTCTTCGATTAGAAGGATATTTACGTACAACAATCAAATGTACTTAGCAAAACATAACCTTCTTTTATTCTATTGCGTTTAATTATCCATCTCAGTTAACTTAACTTATTGACATGTAAATCGTTATAAAAAAACTTGACCGTGAAACAAATGAAATATTGGGACATGAATATAATTGCGTCTAATTTTTTTCCAGCTGAATAGCGATATATATTTTTTCCTTACATGAGATTAATTATGATATAATTTTCAAATGGTATAGCACGTCTTTATTTTTGTAGCATGAGTGGATATGTACAGGAGAGTCACATTTACTTTTTCCCTCTAATCCATATTAATTGAAATTTTGAGGCTTTTTTTATTATTCTAAATAATTGAATTGTTCAAAGTTTAAAGTTTAAGATTAATATTTGAAATTTTATCCATATTTTTCTTTCTTTTAATGAAGTTTGGTATTTTTTAGGAGATAAATTACAATAGTTGCAAAGTTTTGTTCATGATTCACAAAGGAAAAAATGGAAAGTGTGGTTAATAATTGTGGATTGTGTTACAAATTGAGTTAATATGGAATAGAGGAAGTATTAGTCAAACGTCAATAATTATTTTCTTGTTTACATATCTATCTCAATTTTCAATTTATATGGTACTTTTTTGAATTTCGAGAGTCAAATAAAAAAAAATCATAATTTAGTATACCTTTTAAATATTTTGAATTGTCAATTATGTGACTTATAATAACATAGATTTGGAATATGTAAAGTTTATCTCCGCATACGTAATGATTTATATCAAAATGTGAATAATTGATTCTTGAATTTAAACTATGTCACATGAGTTGGATGAACGGAATAAATTATTATTTTAAAAGATTTAAAGATTATATGCTCTTCAAGATGAAAATTAATAATTTTGATTGCTGAAGTTCGAACAATGTGGCATAAAATGAAATAGAGGTAGTAAATATTAATTTTGCACAAAATGTTTGTCATTGAAAAAATTAGGAATTTATATTTATGTATTTTTTTAAAAGAACATTTATAGGAGCATTAGTTATATAGATGACTTTTTAAAGATCTATAAAAGTTATACTTGTATTTATACAATTCTATAATTAAAGAGCAAAAGGGAAATCGTATTTGAGCCCTTTCCTGAGCCTAATTCGTTCTTATTTTTGTGCTTTAACTCAAATTTCATTTTGTATACACGTGATATATATTGTATATGACGTATATTATTCACAAATATGCTGCATATAGTCTTGAATTTCAGCTTTTGAGGCATGTGTTTCATCAAAATTGACTAAATAATGGTGTTGGATTTCATCCCATGATTGAACTGTTTAGAGGCGATAAAGTAAATCTTCTCACTAGACTGACAATTTTAATCTATAATTCTACAAGTGTGAGACACTTTTAACATATAAATTGACCCATCTTTTTTGTGTTTTAATATATGAGCTTTGATGATCCAACGTAAAGTGAAAATAAATAAATTGTTGAATGGCACATCTAATCCCATTATAGATCCAACAAATATCAGTTATATAAGAATTGAGGTGATCACAAGTGTTGAGGAGCTTATGTTGGATAATAATATAATTACTGTTAACAAAAAAAAATATTTTTGAGAAAAAGGTGTGGAAGGAAAAGAAAATAACGGAGTTGCTATGCTATTATTTCGGAGCATATCATTTAACATATTTGTATCAATTTCTCGATTTCAAATAGCATGCTTGAGTAATAGAGTATATTAATTATTAATAAGCTAGATTAATATAAAGTACAATACTAAGATGAAATATACAATAATAACATAGCAAGCTTATTAAAATAAAGTACAATACTATTCCGTAGATGAAATACACAACAATTGGATAGCAAGAGCAAAAACAATCCAGTAATATAAGACATAATCACCCACAATTCCTCAATCCCTAACATTAACAGATGTAGACATAATTATAAGTCATAATCTAAGACAATTGAGAACCAAGTATATATAGAGAAGGGGAAGATTAAACAAGTGAAGCAAACTTAGTAATGAAGCAAACGTAGATATCAACATCTTGAATTTTTCAGTTTTTCTTTATGAAAGAGTGTAATAACCCTATCCCAACCAAAGTAAATAGCTTAAATTTAGTGCCTTCCACCCAAAATTACTGTATTTGTTCTTACGATCTATTGACTTCTTTTTTAGTGTACTCAAATTGAATGTGTTTATATTTTGCTATGTTTATTGTTGGAGAAATATTATAAATTTCACAATAATTATAATAATAAATAACTTTATTATTTAGCAAAAAAATATCCCTAAAAATAAGATGAAAATTACTACGAAAATATATAAATATTAGTATAAAATATAGATAAATACTTGAGTTGTGCTGGGCACTATGCTAAAAAACAATTTCAACGATGTAAAATATTTCCCCAAAATTAAACACACTTTCCTATCTTAAAAATAGATAACATGAATCCGCAAATTAATAACATCAATAATAATTTAGAAAATAAAATAAATAACCAACAATATGATAAAGTAATTAAACTAGAAAGTAAAATAGGAAAAAGAATAGAACCAGAGGGAGGGAGAAACAGTAAAACAAAGATATGTGATAATGTTGCAAAGTGAAACGTAATGCCTATCTATCTGCTAAAATGTAAATTTCCGGTTTTCAAGAAACTGCTGGCTAAGTTGTCATTTGTTCAACTAAAGCAAAACTTTCTAATTACACTTTTAAATATTATATCTTAAGAATATGAGCTCTTTTGAAATAAAATACTATCATGATTTTACTTACATTTATAACTCACTAATTTAGTATATGTATTTTTGTACGTCAATTACAGCAAAAAAATAAATAAAAGAAAAATCAAATCAACCTAAGAAAATCATATCAACCTTGAAGGTGAATCACGAGAGGGATATGGAACACAAGCACAAACAACTTAGAGCCTGTTTGAATGGTCTTAGAACCGTTTAGATGGGCTTAAAAAAATAGCTTTTAAAAAATATTTTTGAAATTGATAGAATTTATTTTAAAATAAGTAGTTATGTGTTAGGATAAAAGTACTGAAATTAAAAAAAATATAATACATCAAATTCCCCCTGAACTTGACATGAAAACTCGTTTTAGTACTTAAACTACACGGACGTTTAAATTACCTCCTTATCATCTTTGAAGTGATTTAAACACCCCCTTAGGAATGACATGACTGAGAGAGTGAGTGTACTCTCCTTAAAGCGCGTGAAAGAAGAAAAAAAAAGTTAGAATTTTTTGAAATCCTACACATGACCTTTTTTTATTGGTCAATATATAATTAATATTTTAAATACCTTTTTTTGTTATATTAACTCTCTAAAAATATAGAATTAGTGGGTCCCATTTTAATTTTTTTATTTTTTTCTTTTCATTTTGTTGTCTTCCCAAATACACTTTTTTTCTCCATTGAAACATTTCCTCCTCCATCTTCCTCCCACTTCAAAAAATATTTTCATTTTACTAATCCTTTACTAATTCGTAAAATTCAATATCAAAGTTATTTTATTGACGTTGATTTCGTTCTATATTATTGGTGTCGATTTTGTAAATGTAAACTTTCTTAATTTTGAGTGACCCATTTTGATTTCTAGATCTATTCAAATATTTATCATAGAATTTATATTTTTTTATCAACTTTCTTATGTAATCTTCATTTCTATTTGAGTTGATAATAAAACCTTGGCTTTCAAAAACAATTCTTCCTCCAAAAGGGTAAATGTGGGGTGAATTCGAGAAAAGATAATGTAAATATATGATGAATAATTTCATTCTAGTTATTTAAAAAAATTGTTGAATAGCTGTAGAAGAAAAGTAAGTATTGAAGGTTGAAATGGTGAAAAACAAGGAAGATGAAAGAAAGGGGGTGGGGGTAGCATTTATAAATTAATTAATAGATATAATTAATATTAAGAGATGTTTAATAGAAAATAATGAATAAGTAAATAAGAATAAAAAATAAATGGTGGTACTTAATGTATATATGGCCTTACGTGGTATGATGTGGCGGGTGAGAGTGTGT
>CM040627.1:87263334-87276092 GCA_022817965.1 Solanum lycopersicoides
TTTAGAGGTTTGTACACGTGACAAACAGATTTTAGGGGTATTTTTGAGTTGATTATAAGATTTCCGCACTTATTATAAACAATTGAGTTTTAGGAAGACTTGTCTTGGTGGATGTAAGACGAGTGTCATCACGTCTAATTTTGAAATCGTGACAAACATAGAATACACATATAACAACAATACCATTTATACAGACTTCTAGTCACATTCATAAACATCAAATACCTAGATGTGTGTCTCAAATGATCATAAATACAAATGTATGATCTTCTCATGGAAGCCAAGAACACTGACATGATCCTCTCGTGGAACCAACACTCAATCTGTTAGTGTACTGATATGGTACTTTTCAAACATTCTTTTTACCTGTGGAAGTGTGCAACTAAGGGTCACTAATTAGTTGTGTATACATGAGTATTTCTTCTTGGGTTGTACTTTGTTAATAATGGAGAGCACATCGAGATCAATTAATTCTCAGAGTAAGAATATAGGTGTATTGAGCTCGTTTTATGTAAGATAGGAAGAATACTTTAATATAAAATAAGGGGAAATACATAAGAACTCCTTTGAACTTGGTCGGATAATTTATTTAGTACTTAAACTACACAGACGTGTAAATATCTCCTTTAACATTTTGATGTGATTAAAACACCCCAAGGAATGTGTGCAGAGAGAGTGAGTGCACTCTCCTGAAAGTGCGTGAAAACAGAGAAAGATGAATTTGTAAAGCCTACACATGACTTTTTTATTGACCTAATATATTAACAATATTTATTTAAATAGTTAATATATATATATATATATGTATGTATGTATATATGTATATATATTAAATCTTTAAAATATGTAAATTTCTTAATAAGAGGTAAATGAAATTAGTGGGTTCCTTTTTTAATTTTTTTAATTTTTTTCTTTTCATTTTGTTGTCTTCCGCGATACACATCTTTCTCCATTGAAATATATCCTTCTCCATCTTCATCATCTACTATTTTCATTTTACTAGTCTTTTACTAATTCGTAAAATTCAATATCAAAGTCAATTTATTGACGTCGATTTCACTCTATATGATGTCGATTTGGCAAATGTAAATTTTCTTAAATTTTGAGTAATCCATTTTGATTTCTAGATCCATTCAAATATTTCTCATAAAATTTATATTTTTTTTATTAACTTTCTTATGCAATCTTCATTTTTTATTTGAGTTGTCAAGAAAATATTGGCTTCCAAAATAATTCATTCTCCAAATGGGTAAATTCGTTGGAAGGGTTTGTAGAAGATAATGTGAATATTATTGTGAATTATCTTCTTTTAAGTGACTTAAAAAAAATTGTTGAATAGTAAAGAATATGAAAAGAAAGTATTAAAGGTTGGAATAATGGTGAACAAGGAAGAAGAAAGAGAGGGATGGGGTATACATTTATAAATTAATCAATTCATATAATTAATTTTCAAAAGTGTTTAAGAAAAATTAGTGTATAGTAAAAATGAAATAAAAATAAATGACATGGTGCGTACATGATTATGATGTGGCAGATATAGCGGGTGAGAGTAGTTTTATAGTCTCATGGTGGAAAAAATCACTTCAAAAATGTTAAGGAGATATTTAAACACCCGTATAGTTTAAATACTAAAATAAATTATCCTACCAAGTTTAAATTTTTTTTATGTATTTTCTCAAAAAATAAATGTCTCAATTTAAGCATGAGAGAAAATTTTGTCCTTTTTTGGGTTGATATTGCCTACTTTTGAAAAAGAAGAAGAAGGTGCATTTGACAACATATGATGGATGCCAGGCCCAATGAAGCATTTTGTCTTAAGCAAATAAAGGTCTAATTATGTCAAACTTAAAACTCAAATTTTGAGCAAGAAAATTCACTGAATATCTTATTTTGATCACTTCTTTTAAGTTATATTTACCTTATGTTTTCTTTTGCATAAATATTCAATATTAGACAGCTTTCCAATAAAAGAATATACATACTTTTTGTTTTTTCATTAAGATACATATGATTGAAATTTTAGCCAATTTTTTTTTGGTAAACTCATGTGCATATTACCATACCAATAACATAACAATTCTGCACAAACAAAGAGCACCAAATCTCAGCCAACCAACCAGGTTAGCATGAATTGGCCTCACTATACAAACAACATATAGTTGTACTGATCTATTTGATTATTTTGAGTACTGGAGCTTTTTATTTCATAAAAGACTCTTCCAATAGGTTCTAAATGGGTATTTAAGACTATTCGATCATAACTATGATTATGAAATTAGTGGGATAGTTTAATAATTCAATTATTTCGAACAATGAAAAAAGCCCCAAAATTTCAATTAAATGGAATAGAGGAAAAAAGTAAATGTGACTCTCATGTACAATCTGCTCATGCTAAAAAAATAAAGACGTGCTAAAACATTTGAAAATTATATCTTAATACATATCGCTATTCAGCTGCAAAAAAATTAGACGCGATTATATTCATGTCCCAATATTTCATTTGTTTGTTTTTTTTGTAACAATTTACATGTTAATATGTATGTTAAGTCGATTGAGATGGATAATTAAATACAATAGAATAAAAGAAGGTTATGTTTTGCTAAGTACATTTGAGTGTAGTACGTAAATATCCTTCTAATCAAAGACTAATTATCAAAATAAAAGACAGAAAAAAAAGAACAATAAACTTTTTTATTTGGCTAATGCCTTGTTGTAAGTTATCCCAACATTTCTATTATTATCCCAAGATATCTTAATTCATCAATTTGTGGTTTCATTAGTCTGTGCAATCTGAGCTACAGGTGGTTTATGCCCACATTCACAAAATAAACCGTCACAGTAATAGTCAGCTATAAAGCCACACTTAGATTGACAAATATTGGGATCTTTGTCGCAGCAACAAACGGGAATATCTTTTGCTTTAACCTTTCGCGAAATACCTATTAAATAAATTTTCATAATTTATTATCTATATAATTAATAGTCATATCTAAGAACAAGAAGATTTATAAAATGAACTTAGAAAAAATTATGAAAAAGTGTATGATAAAAATAAAGCAGGTAATAAGACTTACAAAGTCCTATCATCATAAAGATGAACATAAAAGCCAGTGCTCTGAAAGTCATATCTTAATGATATACTCAATAATTAGCCACTTGAAAGTAATTCGTGCAGGTGTTTGATGATGATATATATTTTTCTTGCTGTCCTATTTATAGCATATTTAGTCAACAATTTAATAAATGTAATAATTTGTTAATCTTGTAAACAATTTCTCTCTCCTTTTTGATCAATTACATTTAAGTTAACATGCCAATATTCATTTGAGATCGTAGCGTAAATGTATTGTACATGTAACACACTTAGACTTTTATTTGACGCTAGACATGGTATTGTATTTTTATATATGGCATGAATCTATTGATTTTTCTTATTTAACTTGGTATGCTATGTCATTTGACATGTGACAACAAAAAAAGTCTCAAGAATAAGACAGTCCCATATACAAAAATGTACATTAAAAAAAAACATCTAAAAATTTTGGTTTGATGTTGTACAAATAATGTATATATACAATGACGGACCTAGGATTTTCTTTCAGGAGATTCGAAAAATAAAAGTGTAAATGTATAAACAAGTTTTTAGGAATGGGACCCTTGAATTCTTTTGGGATTAAAAAACACTTTTAGCACGTTTTCTAAATTTTTTTAAAAAAAAAAACTTGAAAACGGAACTGAAAATTAAAAAAAAAAAAAAAAAAACTGAAACTAAAAAAAAAAAATACTTAAACATTATCATGAGGAATTGAACTGCTGAAATGAAACTCAATTTCAAAGAGACTTACCACTACACCATCATTTTTTCTTTGTTATTGAGACGGTTCAAAATATATATATATGACTTTTGAAAGTGACTGATTATATATGCATGTATATATAATGTATCGATTTGTGATTATAAATTTGGCACGTGGAGATTGTTCATATCTGTATATGGACCTCGCGAATCTCACATGGAGCACAAACTTTTGATGTAATTTCGAGAAGTATCGTATATACGGTTGAGAGAGTGTTGGATGAGAAATATGAGGCTAATGTATATCGTAATTCTTTTTGTATCAGGTGATAAGAAATACAAAGTACATCATAGTGTATTTATTCACTTACAAGTTGTATAGAGCATATATATATATAGAGAAATACTTCTAATACAAGACAACTAACTAGAGATTTAGTTATACTTTAACCTGGACTTTACATTTAAGATTATCACCAATAACTAATAAGTATATTTAATCGATTTTATCTCGGTCTTTTAACACTTTTCCTCAAGCTAATTGGAAGTAAGTTTACTAGTCTTAGCTGTCTCTGAAAAACATGAATTGATGTTTTGCCAGTGCCTTCGTGTGAACGTCAGCTAGTTGAACTCTGAATCGAACAAATTGAATGATTAAATGCCCTTGATCTACTTTTCTTTAACAAAATGATAATCTAATTCTACATGTTTGGTTCTAGGATATAATACTGGATTTGTGGTCATGTATAATGCACTCATATTGTCACAAAATAGTAGATAACTTCAACTTATATGAAGAAACTTATGTGTAGTATGAGTAAACAAGTCATAATATACTACTAGGATCAAATGGACAATCTAAGATATCAATGTAAGAAATTTACCACAACATAGTAACATATAATAACACATATAACAACAATCACCAATGTATATAGACTTCCAATAGCATATCATAAAACGTCAAATATCTAGATGTATGTCTCGCATGATCACAAATGCAAATGTTTGATCTTCTCACGGAAACCCACATACACTTATCTGATCCTCTCATGGAACCACACTCAATCTGTTAGTATACCGATATGGTGTATGTGAATGTTGCACTATTGATCACACCCAATACAAACAAGTATGAATGAATGTTTGTAAGCCATAAATCAACACTTGATTGTATGATTTTAAGAATATACATTATGATTGTGACATGTCGAATTGAGCGGGTGTCACATTTGGACACACTAACTGGATCGAATATCATGTACCGACATACATATTGGAACAAATGTCACGTTTCGACACACTAACTTGGATTGGGTGTCACGATCCGGCACGTTAGTTTGTGTATGGTTCCATAAAATGACCATTGCCTTGTCATAAAATGACCATTGTCTTCCATTCTAACTTATGTGACATAGTTTAAATTCAAGAATCAATTTTCATATTTTGATATAAATCATTACGTTTGTGGAGATAAACTTTACATATTCCAAAACTATGTTATTATAAGTGACATAATTGGCAATTCAAAATATTAAAAAGGTGTACTAAATTATAATAAAAAATTATTTGACTCCCTAAATTTGAAAAGTATCACATAAATTGAGAATTTTTGAGATAAATAGAGTATACAAGAAAAGAATAATTCATGTAGTAAATAAAGGATCCCATAAAATTAACTTGTTCAAAACATAATTAATTTGTATGATTTTACGTTTGATTATTGTTGGGTTTTATTTGCCTGATTTTTTACCATAAATATGTTTTCTTTTTAGAAAAAAGTTTTGGATTGGCTAGTCCTTTTTCTGGTAGGAAAATGTTTAGGACTCTATAAATAGAGGCATGTTCCTTCTAACTTAATCAGCATTCACAATGTAGTCTTAATGGATTTGAGACTTTTGGTTAGGGGAGAAAATTTGTGGGTCACAAGCTTGATATGTTATCACTTGTGTGAACCTCCCATGTATTCCGAGTGAATTGGCAAAGGTTGTTTCCCTCTGTATTTTGTATTCTCCTATTTATAGTGGATTGCTCATCTCCTTTGTGGACGTAGGTCGATTGACCGAACCACGTTAAATCTTTGTGTTTTTTGGTTTATTTCTCATTGTCTTCTTACTCGTGGTCTTTCGAGGTTTGCTTTGCTAGCTTTCGCGTTTACACCTGCTTATTTCCGGTCCTAACAATTATTACCTCCACTATTCCATATTAACTCAATTTTTAAGGCAATCCACAATTATTAAGAAAAACATTCAAGAATACAATTTAAATCATACTTTCCATTTTGTCCTATAAAATCATAAACATAACTTTGCAAGTACTGTGATTTATCTCCTAAAAAATAACAAACTTCATTAAAATGAAGGAAAAATATAGATAGAATTTCAAACATCCATTTTAAACTTGAGCAATTCAATTATTTCAAATAATGAACCCCCCCACCCCCACCCCCCAAAAAAAATCAGTTAATTGGAAGAAAAAAAAGTTAACTGTGACTCATGTACATATCCGCTCATGCTAAAAAAATAAAGACGTGTTACAACTTTGATAATTATATCTTAATTAATCTCATATGAGAAAAACAAATATCGCTATTCGACTGGAAAAAAATTCGTCACAATTATATTCATGTCCCAATATTTCATTTGTTTTGCGGTTAATTTTATTTGTAACAATTTACATGTTAATATATTAAGTCGATTCAGATGGATAATTAAATATAATAGAGTAAAAGAAGGTTATGTTTTGCCTAGTACATTTGATTATAGTATGTAAATATTCTTATAATCGAAGATTATTTATCAAAATAAAAGACAGAAAAAAAGAGAACAATAAACATTTTTATCTGGCTAATGTCTTGTTGCAAGTTACATAAAAACAAGAATTGAATTCCATTTCCATTTTTGTCCTAAGAAATTTTAATTCTTCAATTTGTGGTTTCATCAGTCTGTGTAATTTGAGCTACAGGTGGTTTATGCCCACATTCACAGTATATACCGTCACAGTAATAATCAGGTACAAAGCCACACAATGATTGACAAATATTGGAATCTTTATCGCAATAATAAACAGAAATATTTTTTGCTTCAGTCTTTTGCGAAATATCTATTAAATAAAATTTCATATTTATTATCTATATAATTAATAGATAAATATATTTCATATCTAAGAAGAAGAAAAATTTATAAATGAACTTAGAAAAAATTGTGAAAAAGTGTATGATATTTGAGCTACTAAAAAATAAAGCAAAGTAAAAAGGACTTACAGGATCCTAATCATCGTAAAGATGAACAGAAAAGCCAATGCTTTGAAAGTCAACTTTTGATGTAATACTCAATAAGCCACTTGAAAGTAATTTGTGTAGGTGTTTGGTGATGATATTCATTTTTCTTTCTGTCCTATTTATTGCATATTTAGTCAACAATTTAATAAAACTAATATTTTGTAAGAGCCCGTTTGGATGGGCTTAAAAAAAGTAACTTTTAAAAAGTGCTTTGAAAGTGTTGAAATTTATTTTTAAAAATAAGTAGTTATGTGTTTGGATAAAAGTGCTGAAGTTAAAAAAAAAAGTTGTGATGTGTTTGGCAAATAAGTGCTGGTAAACACTTTTTTTAATCAAAATTTCTAAAATACCCTTAAAAGTTGTTAACATGATAAAAGTTGATTAATTTAATAATAATAATAATAATAATAATAATATATATTATATATATGCAAGAATAATAATAAATAATATAATTATAATTAATAATAAAGAATAATAAATAAATTAATAATAATTACAATAATAATAAAGATAATAAAATAAATAATAATAATATTATTAAAATAATAAAATATTAATAATAATATATAATAATATAATAATAATAATAATATAGATTAAAATAATAATAAATAATAATAACAATAATAATAATAAAATATTAATATAAATAATAATAATAATAAATAATATAATAATATAAAATATATGAAAATAATAAAATAAATAATAATAATAATAATATATAAAATAATAATAATAATAATAATAATAATAATATAATAATACAATATATATAACAATAATAATAATAAAATAATAATAATAATATAATAATAATAATAATAATAATAATATATAATAATAATGATAATAATAATAATAATAATAATAATAATAACAATAAAGAGTAATAATATATTAATAATAATAATAAAATAAAAAATAATAAATATTAATAATAATAATAATAATAATAATAATAATAATAGAAATAAAAGAAATAAGGGCAAAAAGGTAAAAATTTGGTCAACTTAAAATAGTTTATAAGCTAAAAAAAAAGCACCCCTACCCCACATTTTAACTTTTGGCTTAAAATAAGTTTTTTTTAACTTAAAATAAGTTATTTTAAGTATTGTCAAACAGCTAAATAAGTCAAAAACCAGCTTTTAAATCAGTTTGACCAGCTTTTAAGCTGAGCCAAACAGGCTCTTATCTTGTAAACAATTGCTCTCTCTTTTTTGGTCAATTACATTTAAATAAAATTTCATATTTATTTGAGATCGTAACATATATGTAACGTACTAAGACTTTAATTTGACTGAATATGTTATTACATTTTTAAATGTGACACGATTCTATTAATTTTTCTTATTTAACTTGGTATACCATGTCATTTGACACGTGACACCAAAATAAGTCTCAAGAATAAGACAGTTGGTCCCTTATACTAAAATGTACATTCGAAAAAAAATCTAAAAATTGTGGCATATATATGTAATGTATTGATATTGTACAAATAGTATATATATATATATATATATTCTCTTATATAGAAGAGGGAGTTTCAACATGTGTAAAATTAGCATAGGTCTCAAACCTTGTTATCATAATGAATATTGTACCATATATTTATCACATGAAGAAATGTTTTTTTGTGAGTGTGTGTTCCACAAGGCAATTCTATTAATTAAAATAAAATAAATAAAAAAGAAGCCCTAATAGCCATTGTTTGTTAATCTATCCAAAATAAGCAAACACTAATTATAAAATAAGAAAAGTAAAGTTGCTTGTCATTTTCCTTGTTGTATAAGTTGTTTGCATTTTCCTTTTTATTTTCTAATTGACGTGCAAAAACATATATCCTAAATTAGTGAGTTATATATAAACACTGCAAACATACATATTTATTTTGAGTACACTAAAAAAGAAGTCAGTAAATAGCAAGAAACTTTAATATGTATTCTAAACTAGTGAATTATTATACTTTTCATAATCAAAAATTGAAAATCGAATAGTACAAAATTAAATCAGAAAAATGAATACACATTCCAAGTGGAAGGCAGTAAATTTAAGCTGAGGCCAAATACAATAATCTTACTTCTTTCCTCTCATTTTTTTTAAATATTTGCAAACCATTTTCACTTCATTACACACAAATAAAACATTTTTAAAAGGATTGACAGCAATGTGGACTTTATTAATTTTTTAGGATTGACAGCAAGAAAAACCTTACCCAACACCTCAAAAGAAAAGGTATACAAAAATAGAGCATGCATAAGTAAAGGAATGATTGGTGATTAAAAGTATCAAAAAAACTCAAAAGTAACTGAAGCTACGTGGGACAGTAAACGTGCAAATATTCTTTTGGAAGGAAAAGTCTAAATGTAGTGTATGTAATTAATGACAAAAAAGGCTTATTATTAAAATAGAAATATTTAAAATTCTGAGAAAATAGATAAATATTGATGGTGACCAATAACACATGTTACATCAGCATGCTTATTTTCAGTTTTATAAATATATATAGATTTGTTCGTTGTGTTTGATTGATATATAATGGATGTGATAGTCTAATCTCACTTGTAATAATAAGTCTTGTTTTTTTTTTTTCGAGTCTTGTTATTCTTTCTATTAATGAACATGTTGTATATGTTTGGTGGATTCAGAAACTCTCACTTCTAGTACACAGGCACACAAGAAAAGTGTAGTGGTGAGAATTTTTTTTTAAGTGGTTGCACATTATTTTTTTAGATACTTAAGGATGCAGTAACGTACCCTATTATTCACTTTATTACACACAAAAAAAGAATTAAAATATCTAAAATATCCTTAAAAGTTGTTAACATGATAGAGTTGATTTAATTTAATAATAATAGTAATATAATATGGTGTGGGTATTGAGTTGTGTGCTTTGTAAAGTGTGAATTGTAGCTGTAGGGTGAGGTTAAGATATGGTAAGGAGTACCGTATTTTCGTTCACTTAATTATGTTTAGAGTTTGCTTGTTAGGTACTGCGTGGTTTGTATTCACCCCTTGCATTTTTACAAATTTTGTAGGTTACGAGCCCGGATCTACGTGATACATCCCATTCTCTTCGTTTTCGAGGCATTTGTGAGGATTATGAGTATTGCTTGTCATCAGTGACTTTCTCTACCAGTTTATGACTTGTTTTACTTGAAAGCAACTTTCATTTAGACTCGTTATTTCATTTCAATTCTAATATTTACATTAGAGCTTGTGCACGTGACAACCTAGCTTTTGGGATTGAATTAAGATGACATGTTTTAATATAGAATTATTGTTGTTATTGTTTATTTCCGCATTTGTTAGATATTGGGTTTTAGCCTGACTTGTGTTGGTGGTGATAAGGAGTAGTTTCATCACACCCATAATTGGATCGTACATATGTCTCAAAGAGTGTCTTCTACTGCCCTGAATGGTGTGCACCTTTGAGAAACTATACAACAGGCCTCCTTCAATTGATATTTAAGTGATAGGTTGCTTATGTTTTGCTACTGATCTTCTAAGCAAGCCAAGTTTGGTCCAGGCTTTAAGTCTGTCTTGGTGGGCTATGAACACACTCAAAAGGTTACAGTTGTACAATTTGGAGAGCAAGACTTTCTTTGTTAATAGAGATGTAGTTTTTCTTGAGTTGTCCCCTTCAAAGATTGTCCTAACATTTCCATCTAATTCAGTTTCCAGTATAAAATTTGTTCATTTATGAGTTGATCATTATAGTGCGACCTCCACTATATTCCTTGCGCAGATGATTTGCTTCACCAAATCATTGATCATGTTGTTCCTCCAGTAGAAGATCTACTAGGAGTCTTCAAACCTCCATATGGCATAAGGACTATCATTTACTAAGAAGGGACTAGTAGATGTCTCTACCATAGCTTCAGTACTAGACTATCTGGTCTCCAGCAAGTATTCAAAGCTTTGTGTCAAAATATCCAGTGCACTGAGCCTGCTACTTATGCAGAGGCTGCACAAGATGCTAGATGAGTGATGCAATGCAGAATGAATACAAGCTTTAGAAATAATAAGACTTAGAACTGGTAGACTTACCAAAGAACAGAAGCAATTGTTGTAGATGGATTACAAAAGTGAAGTATAATCAAATGTGGTATGGAGAGGTTCAACGGCACGATTGGTGGCTAAGGTTATAATCAAAAAGAGGATTTGATTGACAAGAGACATTCTCACAGTGGTCAAAATGGTCCTGTAGGTTGTTATTTCTATTGCAGCTGCTAATCATTGGCACTCCATAAATGGATGTTTACAATGCTTTCCTTACAACGAGATCTCTATGAAGAGTATATATGACACTCTGAAGGTTTTAGTGGAAAGTCTAGCAACAGTTCTGGAAACAGTCAAGTATGCAGATTACTAAAATCACTTCGATGGGTTGAAACAAGCTTCAAAGGCATGTGGAAATCAAACTTACATATCTTGTTGATTAGGGTTCATCAAAGCACAAGAGATTTTCTTTGTTACAAAGAAAGACAGAACAAGATAATGTTAGTTCTCATATATTAGATCATTGTTTGACAGGAAATGATTCTGTCATGATTCAACAAACTAAGGATGTTTTGCAATAAGCTTTTAAGATCAACGATTTTGGAGAACTAAAGATACTTCTTGGGCTGGAATTTGCTAGAGTGATGCTGGGATTCTAAATACATCAGAAGAAGTATGCCTTAGACATCATATCAGACATGGTTTAGCAGGTGCCAAACAAGTTTAACTCCAATGTAATTAAATCAAAAACTACTATAGTGGAATTTGATGCCAACATTCCACCTACACATCATGATGAGATTGAAGGATCTACTGGTTATCAAGGTTAGTTGGATGGTTATTGTACCTCATAACTACTAGACCTGAATATCATTTTGTTGTGCAGTATCTGAGCAATTTATGTACTCTCCAAAGACTTCACATATGGAGGATGCACTCAGATTAGTGAGATTATTTGATCAGAACCAGGTTTGGGATTCTGATGTCATCTAAAGGGAAAATGAGTTGAAAGTGATTGTGATGCAGACTGGGGCGCATGTATTGATGGTAGGGATTCAATTACAGGGTCTTGGTACAATATGGAGGTTCACATATATCTTGGAAATCAAGAACAGGTGACAGTGCAGCGGGAATCCAATCCAATGCCTAAGCCGGGTGACAGAATGTTTGTTATGTCCCTGGAGAGTGCTCCCACAGGAGTTATTGCCCGAGTTCTATCCCTGGCTTTCCTTCCACGAACCATAAGCTCAGCAGAATAATTTTTTCAATTTTTCATTTTTGCCTTTCCCTTAAAAAATTTTAAAAAATCAGATTTTCTTATTTTTTATTTTTTATTTTAATATTAATTCCTCACAAATGAAATAAATAATAAATTTGTTTTAAACTTGCATGCAAAGACATACAAAGCTTGTTTAGCATTAAGTGATTTTAATGGCATTCTTTAAGCATATATGGGGTGTGCATCGTTCTGTTCGGTTCGTTTTATATATTATCAGTTCAGTTTATCGGTTTCAATTTAAATAAGCTAACCGATAACACAACCATAAGTATTCTTTATCGGTTATCGGTTTTTGATAGTTATCGATTCGATTTCGGTTTACCCAATAGAAAAATCCATATAAATATAATGACTTTTACTTACTATAAATAATACGAAGATTATAATACTGTAAGCAA
>CM040627.1:87276117-87317702 GCA_022817965.1 Solanum lycopersicoides
ATATAGATATATATATATAATAATAATAATAATATATAATAAATAATAATAATAATAATAATAATAATAAAATAATATGAAATAATAATAATATATAATAATAGTAATAATAATATATAATATATAATAATAATAATAATATATAATAAAGAATAATAAAATAAAAATAAAAAATAACTAATAATGATATATAAATAATAATAATATATAATAATAATAAATAATAATAATAATGATAATAATAATAAAAATAATTGAATATAAATAATAATAATAATAAATAAATAATAATAATAAACAATATGAAAAAATTAATAAATAATAATAAATAAAGAATAATAAAATATATATATATATATAAAATATATAATATATAAATAATAAATAATAATAAAATAAACAATAATAATAATATAAATAGTAAATATAATAATATATAAAAATAAAAAATAATAAATATAATAATAATAATAAATAAAATAATAATAATAATAATAAATAATAATATAATAATAATAAAATAATAAATATATAAATAATAAATAGATAAATAATAATTAATAACAATAAAATAATAATAATATATGAAATAATAATAAAATATAATATAATATTATATAATATATAATAATAATAATATAATAATAATAATAATAAATAATAATAAATAATATAATAATAATAACAATAATAAATAATGAATATCAACTTAAAAGTCATTTATATTTGACAGTGTATATTACCTTTTTGCCCTTGTTTCTTTTATTTTTATTTTATTTTTATTATTATTGTTTATTATTTATTAGTAGTAGTAGTAGTTGTTTTATTAATATTATAATATTTTATTATTATTACTCTTTTATTATATTATATATTATATTATTAATATATTTATTATTATTATTATTATTATTATTATTTATTTAATATTTTTATTTATTATTTTCATATTATTAATTATTATTATTATTATTATTATTATTCTTTAATTATTATTATTATTAATATTTTGTATATTATTATTATTATTATTTATTTATTATTTATTTTATTATTATTGGTATTATTATTTTCATATTGTTATATTATTTTTATTTAATTTTTTTTATATTATATATATTATTATTATTATTACATTATTATTAATAAT
This sequence comes from Solanum lycopersicoides, assembly GCA_022817965.1. Lineage (NCBI taxonomy): Eukaryota > Viridiplantae > Streptophyta > Magnoliopsida > Solanales > Solanaceae > Solanum > Solanum lycopersicoides. Next base: position 87,277,268 of record CM040627.1, read on the forward strand.
AATAATAATATTTATTATTTTATTATTATTATTAGTATTTATTTTATTATTCTTTATTATTATTATATTATTATTATTATATATATATATATATTATTTATTTATTATTTTTATTATTACTATATATTATTATTTTTTTTAATTATATTATTATTATATATTATTATTATTTATTATTCTTTTATATTATTATTATTATTATTATTATTATTATACTACATATATTACTAATATTATTAAATTAATCAACTTTTACATGTTAACATATCTTAAGGAATTTCATTTTGATTAAAAAGTGTTTACTAGCACTTATTTGCCAAATACATTCAAATTTTTTTTTGGAAAAATACATCAAATCCCCCCTGAACTTGGCACGAAATCGTTTTGTACTTAACTACACGGTGTTAAATACCACCTTATCATCTTTGAAGTGATTTTTTTTTCCACCCTGAGACTGTAACACCACTCTCACGCCCACATATCATCGTAAGCGCCATATCATAACCATGTAGGTACCACGTCATTAATTTTTTATTCTTATTTACTTATTCATTATTTTCTATTAACACACTCTATTATATTAAATATCTATTAATTATTTATAAATGCATACCCCCACCCCTTTCTTTCATCTTCTGTTTTCACCATTTCAACCTTCAATACTTACTTTTCTTTCTACACTATTAAACAATTTTTTTAAAATAACTAGAATGAAATTATCATCATAATATTTACATATCTTCTTCGAATTCACCCACACATTTACCCTTTTGGAGGAAGAATTGTTTTTGAAAGCCAAGGTTTTATTATCAACTCAAATAAGAAATGAAGATTACATAAGAAAGTTGATAAAAAAAATATAAATTCTATGAATAAATATTTGAATAGATTAGAAATCAAAATGGGTCACTCAAAATTAAGAAAGTTTACATTTACAAAATCGACACCAATAATATAGAACGAAATCAACGTCAATAAAATAACTTTGATATTGAATTTTACGAATTAGTAAAGGATTAGTAAAATGAAATATTTTTTGAAGTGGGAGGAAGATGGAGGAGAAATGTTTCAATGGAGAAAAAAAGTGTATTTGGGAAGACAACAAAATGAAAAGAAAAAAATAAAAAATTAAAATGGGCCCACTAATTCTATATTTTTAGAGAGGTTAATATAACAAAAAAGGTATTTAAAATATTAATTATATATGGACCAATAAAAAAAGGTCAATGTGTAGGATTTCAAAAAATTCTAACTTTTTTTTTCTTCTTTCACGCCGCTTTAAGGAGAGTATAGCTCACTCTCTCAGTCATGTCATTCCTAAGGGGTGTTAAATCACTTCAAAGATGATAAGCAAGGTAATTTTAAACTCCGTGTATTAAGTACTAAAAACGAGTTTTCATGTCAAGTTCAGGGGGAATTTGATGTATTATATTTTTTTTTAATTTACAGTACTTTTATCCTACACACATAACACTTATTTTAAAATAAATTCTATCAATTTCAAAAATATTTTTTAAAAGCTATTTTTTTAAGCCCATCTAAACGGTTCTAAGACCATTCAAACAGGCTCTAAGTTGTTTGTGTGCTTGTGTTCCATATCCCTCTTCGTGATTCACCTTCAAGGTTTGATATATGATTTCTTAGGTTACTTTGATTTTCTATTAATTTATTTTTTGCTGTAATTGACGTACAAAAAATACATATACTAAATTAGTGATTATATAAATGTAAGTAAGAATCATGATAGTATTTTATTTCAAAAGAGTCATGATTCTTGAAGATATAAATATTTAAAAGTTTTGTAATTTGGAAAGTTTTGCTTTAGTTGAACAAATGACAACTTAGCCAGCAGTTTCTGAAAACCGGAAATTTACATTTTAGCAGATAGATAGGCATTACGTTCACTTTGCACATTATCACATATCTTTGTTTTACTGTTTCTCCCTCCCTCTGGTCTCTATTCTTTTTTCCTATTTTACTTTCTAGTTTAATTACTTATCATATTGTTGCGTTATTTATTTTATTTTTCTACATATTATTATTGATGTTTTTAATTTGCGAGTTCATGTTATCTATTTTTAAGATAGGAAAGTGTGTTTATTTGGGGAAAATTTTACATCGTTGAAATTGTTTTTAGCATAGGCCCAGCACAACTCAAGTATTTCATATATTTTATACTAATATTATATATTTTCGTAGTAATTTTCATCTTATTTTTAGGATATTTTTTGCTAAATAATAAAGTTATTTATTATTATAATAATGTGAAATTATAATATTTCTCCAACAATAAACATAGCAAAATAAACACATTCAATTTGAGTACACTAAAAAAAGAAGTCCAATAGATCGAAGAACAAATACAAGTAATTTGGGTGGAAGCACAAAATTTAAGCTATTTACTTTGGTTGGGATAGGGTTTACACTCTTTCATAAAGAAAAACTGAAAAAATTCAAGATGTTGATATCTACGTTTGCTTCATTACTAAGTTTGCTTCACTTGTTTAATCTTCCCCTTCTCTATATATACTTGGTTCTCAATTGTCTATAGATTATGAGTTATAATTATGTCTAACATCTGTATGTTAGGGATTGAGGAATTGGTGGGTGATTATGTCTATATATACTGGATTGTTTTTGCGCTTGCTTCACAATGTTGTGTATTTCATCTACGGAGATAGTATTGTACTTATTTTAATAAGCTTGCTATGTATTATTGTATATTTTATCTTAGTATTGTACTTATATTAATCTAGCTTATTAATAATTAATATACTCTAATTACTCCAAGCATGCATTTGAAATCGAGAAATTGATACAAATATATGTTAAATGATATGCTCCGAATAATAGCATAGAACTCCGTTATTTCTTTTCCTTCCACACCTTTTCTCAAAAAATTTTTTTTGTTAAACAGTAATATATTATTATCCAACATAAGCGCTCTCAACACTTGTGTCACCTCAATTCTTATATAACTGATATTTGTTGGATCTATAATGGGATTAGATGTGCCATTCACAATTTATTTATTTTCACTTTAGCGTGGATCATCAAAGCTCATATATTAAACACAAAAAAGATGGGTCAATTTATATGTTAAAAGTGTCTCACACTTGTAAGAATATATAGATTAAAATTTGTCAGTCTAGTGAGAAGAATTTACTTTATCGCCTATAAACAGTTCAATCATGGGAATGAAATCCAAACACTACATTATCTAGTCAATATTGATGAAACCATGCCTCAAAAGCTGAAATTCAAGCTATATGCCAGCATAGTTTGTGAATAATATTACGTCATATACAATATATATCACGTGTATACAAAATAAATTTGAGTTAAAGCACAAAAATAAGAACGAATTAGGCTCAGGAAAGGGCTCAAATACGAATTCCCTTTTGCTCTTAATTATAGAATTGTATAAATACAAGTATAACTTTTATAGATCTTTAAAAAGTCATCTATATAACTAATGCTCCTATAAATGTTCTTTTAAAAAAATACATAAATATAAATTCCTAATTTTTTCAATTACTGAAAACATTTTGTGCAAAATTATATTTTACTTACCTATTTCATTTACTGCCACTTGTTGAACTTCAGCAATCAAAATTATTAAATTTTCATCTTGTAATGAGGCATATAATCTTTAAATCTTTAAATAATATTATTCCGTTCATCCAACTCATGTGACATAGTTTAAATTCAAGATCAATTATTCACATTTTGATATAAAATTTAAACGTATGCGGAGATAACTTTACATATTCCAAATCTATGTTATTATAAGTCACATAATTGACAATTCAAATATTTAAAAGGTAATACTAAAGTTATGATTTTTTTTTTTGACTCTCGAAATTCAAAAAAGTACCATATAAATTGAAAATTGAGATAGATATGTAACAAGAAGAATTAGACGTTTGACTAATACTTCCTCTATTCATATTAACTCAATTTGATAACATCCCCAATTATTAACCACACTTTCCATTTTTTCTTTGTGAATCATGAACAAAACTTTGCAACTATTGTAATTTATCTCCTAAAAAATCCAAACTTCATTAAAAGAAAGAAAAGTATGGATAAATTCAAATATAATCTTAAACTTTAAACTTTGAACAATTCAATGATTAGAATAATAAAAAAAGCCTCAAATATTCAATATTGATTAGAGGGAAAACCAGTAAATGTGATCTCGTACATGATCGACTCATGCTACAAAAATAAAGACGTGCATATACCATTGAAAATTATATCATAATTAATCTCAGTAAGGAAAAAATATATATCGCTATTCAGCTGGAAAAATTAGACGCAATGTATATCAGTCCCAATATTTCATTTGTTTACGGTCAAGTTTTTATATAACGATTTACATGTCAATAAGTTAAGTTAACTGAGATGGATAATTAAACGCAATAGAATAAAAAGAAGGTTTGTTTTTGCTAAGTACATTGATTGTTGTACGTAATATCCTTAATCGAAGACTATTTATCAAAATAAAAACAGAAAAGAAAATAATAAACTTTTTATTTGGCTAATGCCTTGTGTAAGTTATATAGAAACAAGAATTGAATTCCATTTCTATTTTTGTACCACAACAGATTTTCAATCAATTGTGGGTTCATTAGTAGTGCATCTGAGCTACAGTGGTTTAGCCCACATCACTAGAACTTAGAACCGTTCCCACAGTAGTAGCTCAGCTATAAAGCCAACTTAGATGACGAAATATTGGGTTCTTTGCTGCAGCAACCAAACAGGAATACCTTTGTTCAGCCTTTTGCAAAATACCATAAATTAAAATTCAATTGTTATTTATATAATAATAGATAAATATATTTATATCTCACAGACAAAAGATTTATAAAATGAACTTAGAAAAAATGCATGGAAATGTAATGTATTCAGCTACTAAAAAATTAAGCCCACAGTATGAGATTTTTATGTTAATCAAATTACGGACCTTTACAAATTTACAAATGTTACAACCTACAATTACAAACTAAAACTAAATCAAATAGTCCAACAAGACTAAAGCTAAAATCAAAAGCTATAATTGTGAACCCTTACATTAGTTTTTAGGTTTTTAGTAAACAATAAAAATTAGTAAATCGGCCTAGTGTAAAGTAGATAGAGTGCTAATAATTGGATATAGTTATAGTGTCTAGTTATATATTAAATTATTAATATTTAATTATTAGTGAGGGTAAAATAGTAAATTATTACTATCTTATTGGGTTATCGATTTACCCAATAACCCAATAATAAAACCCGATACCGAATCAATAACACAATAACTTTTTTTTATAAACCTATTAAAAACCCAATAATCCAATTACCCAATAATATTTTTTCGGTTCGATTTATCAGTCGGTTTGGTTTTTACACACCCCTAGCCATATATGCAAGTTGTACGAATGAATAGGTGCACAATCTTCAAAGCTTAGTTATATTAATTAAATTAAGGACGAAGAAAATGAAACAACATTGGGTTATATTTATATTTAGAGTTCAATGAATTAGAAGTTAATTAATGGTCACTTGTCACTTATCTTGCTTAATTGGCATGCCCCGTAATTAATTATATTTCCTCCGTTTTAATTTATTTGATTTTTTAAAAATTCATTTAAAACAGGAACATAGTATAGGACCACAATCTATGTAATTGAGGTTCATTTTTTATTTTTTTATCTGCTTTTTAACTGATGTGGCCCCCATCAACTTCCATTTACTTTTACCACAACTCTTTTTATTTCATCCACTTATTTGTTGGGAGACCATTCTTCAGATTTTTCAAGTTTTTATCTTAAGCCTTCAAAATATAATATTACTTGATTAATATTTAATCTATAATACATAAAACACAAAAGATTATATTTATTTTATTTTAATTTGTTTGATTTATTTTAAGTTGTTATGAAGTTGAAGAATTTTTTTTTAAATCTTTACATGAAAAGTTAGAATCAAAAGAATTGTTACAAAGATATAAAATCGTTCTTTTTAAACAGACTAAAAAAATAGATCAAATGAACTAAAATTAAAGAAGTAATATTTTAGAAATAAAATATATGTGCTATATTATTAGAAAAAGTGAAAATTGAGTTAAATTTTAAGTTTTCTACATATTTTAAAAATATAGTCTTTGTTTTCGTGCATTAATTAACAACGTTTTCAAATTTAACTTGTCTATTTATATATGACTTTAGTACTTTCTCTATTTTTATTACTTTTCTTTTTGATATGTTATATGTTTAAAAATGACGTTTAAAAATCTATAAAAACACAATAATTGATGTTAATATTCAATTTCGACCCTCTACAATACAAATATCATTGAGCTTCTTTTCGCGATCACCCTCCCTCTCCCTGTAGGTCGAGCTGAATTACATCCTCCCTCTCACCTGAACTGGTCGAGAGAGATGAACCCGCACCACATTTTTTCGAATCGAAAGCCCCAACTAGAGATGGAATTCCAGAACCTAAACAACTCAGTTGAGAGCTCCGTGACTGGTTCAAGGGAAGGTCAACCAATGATTGATAGGCCATTCCCTCCCTATCCGTCTCTTGATCCCTCATTCCACTAATCCGTTGTTACTGATTCATTCAAGGCATAGACTCTCCATTTCTTTGTCTTATTAGCGCAGGTGTTCGTCAACGATGAAAGCCGCTGAACTTCAGACTCGAGTGGAGAAAGAGGGCTAGGCCCCCGGAGGGCTTTCAGGGACTGGGGAAGACGGGTGGGTTATAGAGCTAGGGTAGGGGCAAATCGAAGGCCCATCGGGATTGGGCATGGACGAGCCTCGACTGGGCCAGCATTGATGGAACGAAAACTTCATTCTCGATTCTACGAGAATTTTTATGAAAGCCTTTCATTTGCTTCTCTTCGATGGAAGTTTGATTTTTCCAGAATGTATCCTAATTTTTGGCCTAATTCTTCTTCTGATCTGGGAAGCGGCATCCGTTGATGAATGGTTATACAACGGTGGTCCTTATGAACTAATTGTTCTACACTTCTTACTTGGCGTAGCTTGTTACATGGGTCGTGAGTGGGAGCTTAGCTTCCGTCTGGGTATGCGACCTTGGATTGCTGTTGCATATTCAACTCCTGAATAGCTGACTAAACCTCTGAGCTCTTTTTCTGTAAAGATCCTTTTCTTAAAGGGACATTTCCGCACTCATTTCAGATCATAGAGGTCGGGCTTCAGTCGAAGAACCTTCTCCCTCCCTTCCACCAATGAAACTACTCTTGCAAAGTCATTCGTATAACCTTCCTTTCAGTCGAATAGATTATATGAAAGCAAAGCCAAAATAATAGCTTTAATTATAAAACTCAAAATAACTTTTGAGTTATTTTAAATAAATTGTCCTTTTTATGAAAAAAAAATTAAACTAATATATATTTTTATATAATTATGTATAAATTAGTAGATTTTATAAATATTCAAAAATCGTTTAATTTTTTTTTAGATTTACTTAAATGTTTGGTTATTTAGTTAGTTAATCAATAATTTATATTTTTTGAATTATTTAGTTTATAATTAAGTTAATTATTTTATTTTACTAAAATTAAAAAGTTTATTAATTCATTAATACTAATTCATCTTATTTGAATTTTAATCGATTTGCTAATTAATTCAATTTGGCTAACTCCTTAACTCTGATTGGTTATAACTATAATCCATATGGCCATTTCGTATTTGCAAATCTAGCCTATTTTTACTCCAAACGTTGACCAATTTTCATTCAATTTAAAGACCGAATTAAACCCAATTCTTTCTACTTTTCAGCCCAGTCCAATTCCTTCAACCCAATTTACTAGACCCAACTAAGACCCAGCCCCTTATAACTCCCTTATTAGTTTCGTACTCGAATCATTTAGACCATCTTCAATCACTCTATTTTACAGTTCATTCTTTATATTTCATACTCAACCATTTAGACCATTTCTAACCTCACTCTGTCTTATTCTCCATGTTTTATATTCTTAGAGGATGGTCGAAAAAGTTCTATATTCTCTTTTTATAGAGAGGTTAATAGTAATCTACTATTCATCCTTTCTATTTCACTTTTTCATTAATTTAATTTTATTTCTATTATCTTATAACTAATCAATTATTTTTCATATAAGGCTATTAATTAAATTTATAATATTCATAATTTTTTAGTTGTAATACAATATTTTAAAAAATATATTATTTAGTATATGCTACTTTCAGCACAATTTAACATTTCAATTTTCGTCACTTCAAGAGCTAATTTGAAATTATTATTGATTTTCACTATGAAGAACATACAAAAATTAAATGTTAACATGAAAATTTTAATTTGAAAATACAATATATGATATAAATATTTAAATACAAGATTACAATACATACATAACATAATATTTTTTAAAGTCACATCAATAATTTAGTAATCCAGTAGATTGTTTTTATCAGATTTAACGAAATTCAAAAGAAACATAGTGTATAATCTAGAGAATTATTGTGTTTGTGATTATGATTGTACTTGTTGATATCTTTTTTAAGTTTATGTTTATATTTCTCTGTTTTTGGTTCTCTATTTCTTAATGCTCAAGTAGCTTTATTATGCTTAAAGATCGGTATTTCGGCTTTCCAATATAGAATAAAGTTTGTGTTTAATTGTCCTCTGATTTCTCTTGAATTTTATTTTAGTTATCTATCTTAGTTCAAAGTCATATATTTTAGATTCGTTTAAATGGAATTTGTCTTATGAGTTATGGTTTAAATCTAGTAGAAGTGTTACTCTTATATAATAATTGTGTATAATTTGAAGTCTTGCTTGATCTTTACTAATATACCGCGCATTAAGATCTTTACCTTCTTATGTTTCTATTTAAAGTTCAAAATTTATCTCCCTTTTAGCTAAGACTTAGGCTAAATATAATTCCAAAACTCAGTGCTCTTATGATGTCTTAATTATGAGTTATTTAATCATTATATATATATATATATATATATATATATATATATATACTCATCGAAAGGAAATGAAACTGATGAACAGGTCTTGAAAACAAATATATAAGTCTTGGACACTAATATACAAGAAAAGTAGGTTGTATACAAATGTATACATTAATGTCAAAAATAAGATAAAATTGGCCCAATGTTTCTGGGCAGCAGCATTTAGGCCCAAAAGGCCCAAATTGATTTTCTCTCTCTCTTGATTATTGAATTATAATTATTTGTTTTTGTTTTGATTAATTTTAACTCTAAATGTTTAGATTAACTTAATTAAATCCCTTAAACACAAATCATCTTCTGATGATTTTTTTTTCATTAAACCTATATTTGCTACGATCCTAATATTTCTACATACTCTTAAATTCCTTCCTTCCGATTCTCATTTTCCCTATTCACACTAATAGAAATAAATCTCTAACTCTTCTCCCATTTTCTCTTTTGTCTTAAACTTATTCATATAATTTCTACTAATGCGTACATGAAACAACATAAAGAAATAATACTTCAATAGTAATTATGAATTTTTAAAAAGTTAATTATAGTAAATAGGATAAATACCCGATATTATTGAGGTCGAACGAGCTATTGAGTGGAAAATTGACGAGTTCACTAGTGGTTGTTCGCAGAATCCGAGCATGTCTAGCTCGGTCTCTAGTCGCTAATGCATCAATAGTCGTGACATGAGTCTCCGGCAGTAATCTCTCCAGGTGGAGTACTCCCGCAATACCTGAAAGCAAATTTAAAAAATATACATTATAAATGTTAAAAAAGTACTTATGGCAAGACAAAATCACTCTATAACTCTAATTAGAATGTCTAAATATTACTACAAATCTATATATATAAAAGAAAATGTTAGACATGATTATATGGCATGTCTTTAAGAGCTAAAAACGTATTTATCTATTTTGTGATTTTTTGACCTTGTTTCCTCGTTTTAAAAGACAAAATACTACAAAATATTAAAGTATAATGTTGATTCTCTCCTTATTAAAGAATAAACAGAAGTATATGTATTAATGTCGCACGAAAATTCCCGCCAAAAAAATAATCCATTGGCTTCCCATAATCAACATTTATTAATGTTTTAGTATTCATTAGTGTTGCGCGTATTTTTTATTCCAGAAAATTCATTATGACAATTTCCTTTTCCTTTCCAATAATTAATAGATAGTATTTATTAATAGGTTTTAAATGTTACACCTTCACATTCCGGCACTCAATAAAATTAATAAATGTTGTACTATTTCTATTATTAATATATAATATATAATACAAAAAATCATACCTGAAGCTGAGTAGTATTCTTCTGACGTCTTGACTGATTCATTAAGTTTCTACACATGTGAGAAAAATAAATTTAATTAAGATTAATAAGTTCATTTATTGTTAAATTTTGTGAATTAAATGAAGGATCAAAATCAGTTTTATCTTAAAATTTATTAAAACACTAACAATCATGAAATAATATTGTATCAAACGAATCCCTAAAGCACATGTTTCCTATAAACTTGGCAAAAGTACAAAAATAGAATCACTAGTGGTCCACACCCCAAAGTGGAAAAAAAGGGATTTAATATACTCTTTTATTTTTTTAAATAGTTACATACTATAAAGTAAAGATTATTGATACATGCATATTTTTTAGGGATAATATACAAATATCCTCAATTTATATCCAAAATTTTAAAGACACACTTATACTATACTAAGGTTCTATTATTCCCTTGAACTTATTTTATAAATAATTTTCTACCCCTTTTCGGCATACGTGACACTATCTTGTGGGCCCAGCGCATGTTGATATTTAGTGCCACGTAGGCCGAAAAGGGGTAGAAAATTATTCATAAAATAAGTTCAGGGGGCAATATGAACTTAGTATAATATAAGTGTGTCTCTAGGATTTCGGGTATAAGTTGAGGGGATACTTATGCAGTTCCCTATTTTTTATTCGATTTACGGTTAAATTTAAATAAGCATAGTAACCTAATTAAGTAATTAATAATTTTTTTTTAATATAATTATAATTACGGTAAAATATAGTAAAGGAAAGTTATGTTTTCTTTCTCCTCTAATCAAAATTAATTCATAGATATTTTCTTAATTAATCAAGTTTATTTGTTTTTCTACATTTAATTCTATTTAATCAAGATTATTGATACATGCATATTTTAATTCTTTCTTCTTTAGCAACCAGTACAAGAATATGAAAAGAATGTTGCTTTTTTTGCATCAAATTTGAATGATCGACTTAGCATCAAAGTAGTTTAATCCTTTCCATGGTTTAAAATTAGAAGAATACAGAGAATAGTTTTGAATTATATTACCATAGCGGAAGAATGTGAGAACTGGCTATAGAAAGCCAACAGAAGTAATATCCAGAATGTGCAATTTCCCATAACCATCGAACTGCAATTATTTTATTTTTTTTAAAAATATTAAAAGAAAAGTCTAATAAAAAAAACTCAAATTATATATAACATTATATATAACAACTTACTTAATGAAGAAACTGAATCAAATATTGAAGAATCCGCAGATGAACTGAAAGAAGCTTTTGCAGGATAAAGAAGTATTAGGAGGTGTTAATCTAACCAAAAAAAAAAAAAAGCTCTTGAAATAATATTGTATCAAATGAAACCCTAAAGCACATGTTTCCTATATAAACTTGGAAAAAATACAAAAATAGAATCACTGGTGGTCCACAACCTAAAGTAGAAAAAAAGGATTTATTATGCTCTTTTGTGTTTTTAAAAAGTGAGGTTGAAGGTTAATTAATTAGAACCAGTAATTAAAGTTATTGTGTGTCTTTTTATTTGATACTATAATATATACTCTCTTTTCTTATAAAGTAAAAAAGGATACATGCATATTGTTTATGCAACTTACGGTTAAATGATTCATTTGTAAATTAACTAGCTATTGCATGACGGTCAATCCTTTAAAAATACTAATGATTTTTCAAATTTCCATGAGTCATACTTCCATTTATACGACAGAATCACATTTAACTACTACTACTTATTATCACATTAATAATATAGCCAATTCTAATTTAACCTTACACTATAACTTGTACTAGTGATTTCTTCACGAGTTAACATAATAAAAATAAAAATAATAAATACGGTAAAAGGTTAGAAAATGAATGCAATTATATAGTATCAAATTGATGGCTAAAATTTCTTTGCTTTGTGGACGGAGGTCCTACGGTAGGTAACAGTAGACACAAACAAGTTGATCGAAATCACTACTAGAAAAAGATGATCACATGTAACTTAGTTACAAAGGGATTTTCCTACAAAACAAAATTTAATGAAAATACCTATGTAGGTAATTATTACCTGCCGATTTAAATTTTCCTGAGTAAATTACATGGAAATTTCGAATTCGCATGAAATTACTTGTAAATGTTTCCGCAAGAAATATGAAAAAATCGTCTAAAATAATTGGAATGTAATTCCTTTTTTTAATATTTCTCCATTCTATGGAGACTCTAGAGATATTTTCAAGTCTGAAATTCAAGCTAATTTTCATTATATATATTAGTATAATAAATTCAAAAATATGAATTCAAAGAGAAGATCAAATAATTAGCCTTGTTGCCGAATTTGAACCGTCTCTATTACCTATGACTTATAAGGGTATAACATATCAAATTATCTTTTGTATGAGAAATGCCTTAATTAAACACATTTTACCTGGTTAAGTATTCGATAATAACAAATACAAGATCTAGAAGAGTCAAAGACTTATCACTATTTATTAATGTAACTTATAATCTGTTTTGATAGATTTATATCATATGATTTATAAGCTAAAAATTAAATGTTAGAATATCTAACTCGTGACTTTTAACTTATTTTCATTAATCTAACTTAAAAATAAATACTTACAAATCACTTTAATCCTATACAAACACTATAAAAGTACTTTAATTTTTTTTATTAACAAATGCCTAAAATAATCTGTAACTAAAATTTCAATAACAAATCCTCAAGTAATTTTATATGTCATAAAATCTTCATGTAGATCCTAAAACAACAATTCAAAGCTTAAATCATAACAATAAAATTCCCATGTAATTTTCTGTTTAATAAAATATGAAGAAATAATTCTCATGTGATTCCCTAGGTAATTAAATCCATGAATAAAATTGATCAACAAAATACCTAGGTAATTCAATAGACAGTAGGTAATAAAATTTCTAGGTAAATTCCTAAAAACTAATGTTGGATTTGAATTTGATGAAGAAACGATGATGAATTATTTTCAATAAGTCAAAAACTAATTATTTGTACAAAATAAATTAAGAATCCTAGCTGTGTTATACTACTATCTTACCTTATAAAGAGAATTGAAATTGATTTGGCTTGGAAGCAACTAGCAATCTATACATGTATATATAGAGAAGGGGAAGATTAAACAAGTGAAGCAAACTTAGTAATGAAGCAAACGTAGCTATTTAGATATCAACATCTTGAATTCTTCAGTTTTTATTTATGAAAGAGTGTAATAACCCTATCCGAACCAAAGTAAATAGCTTAAATTTAGTGCCTTCCACCCAACATTACTATATTTGTTCTTACGATTTACTGGCTTCTTTTTTATTAGTTTATTCAAATTGAATGTGTTTATATTTTGCTATGTTTATTGTTGGGGAAATATTATAAATTTCATAATAATTATAATAATAAATAACTTTATTATTTAGCAAAAAGGTAGCCCCAAAAATAAGATAGAAAATTACTACGAAGATATATAAATATTAGTGTAAAAAATAGATAAATACTTGAATTGTGATGGACACTGTCCCAAGAAACTATTTTAACGGTGTGAAATGTTTCCCCAGGATTAAACAAGCATTTCCATATCTTAAATACAGGTAACAGGAATCAGCAAATTTATAACATGAACAAGTAATTTAGAAAATAAAATAAATAACCAACAATATGATAAAGTAATTAAACTAGAAAGTCAAAGAGGAAAAAGGATAGAACCAGAGGGAGGGAGAAACAGTAAAACAAAAATTGTGATAATGTTGCAAAGTGAAAGATAATGCCTATTTATAGGGCAAAATGTAAGCTTTCGGTTTTTAAGAAACTGCTGGCCAAAGTTGTCATTTGCCCAAGTAAAGCAAAACTTTCCAATTACACTTTTAAATATTTTATCTTAAGAATATAAATTCTTTGAATAAAATACTATCATAATTTTACTTACATTTATAACTCACTAATTTAATGTATGTATTTTTGCACGTCAATTGCGGCAAAAAAATAAATAAATCAGATCAATCTTAAAGGTGAATCACGAGAGGGATATGGAACACAAGCACAAACAACTTAATACTAAAACATGTAATTATAAGAGATGTTGTGGAGTATGATCTGTAATGGACATTTATTGAAATTTTTTATCTTTAATTCTTTTATGTTCAATAAAGTACTATAGTTTCTTTAGTCACTATCAATAACCAAGTTTGACATAAATAATGTTGACACTAATATTTTTTTCAATGTTGAATGGAAGAAGCTTTTACAGGATAAAACAAATATTAGAAGGTGTTATTGATAGAAAATATAAAATTATTAAATTTTATGAATTAAATGAAGGATCAAAATGAGTTTTATCTTGATATTTATTAAAATACTAACAATCATGAAATAATATTGTATCAAATAAAACCTAACGCACATGTTTCCTATAAACTTGGCAAAAGTACAAAAATAGAATCACTAGTGGTCCAAACCCCAAAGTGGAAAAAAAGGGATTTTAATATGCTCTTTTATTTTTAAAAAAAGTTACATACTATAAAGTAAAGATTATTGATCATACGTGCATATTTTTTATGCAATTTACGGAAACATAGTAACCTAATTAAGTAATTAATAAAAAATCTTTTTAAATATAATTATAATTACGATAAAATATAATAAAGGAAAGTTACGTCTTCTTTCTTTTCTAACCAAACTTAATTCATAAGTATCTTTTTAATTAATCAAGTGTATTTGTTTTTCTACATGATTTTGTTTAATCAAGATTATTGATACATGCATATTTTAATTCTTCTTCTTGTGTTTACGAATCATGACTTTATCGAAATTTCAAAAGAAAAAACAAAGACAATTAAGAAATTATTTTTGGCAATTGAAAAATACTTCTGATGAAAAAATAATAGAGGCAGAAAAGCAAATAAACTTGATTAATTAAGAAAATAACTATGACTTAATTTTGGTTAGAGAAGAAAGAGGACTTAATTTTATTTTACTATATAATTATATTCAAAAAATATTCTATTAATTACTTAATTAAGTTACCATGTTTGTCTTAAAAATAACCTGATGGTGTAGAAAACTTATATACTGATAATGTACAAAACTTAAACTCGATGATGTAGAAAATCTTATACACTCACAGTGCACAAAACTTAAACTCTTTGTTAATTAACAATTTTTCTCTAGTAAATTAACTATATATTGCATGATTGTCAATTCTTTAAAATAATGATTTTTTTTAATAAAGTGAATAAGGTACGTTACTGCATCCTTAAGTATCTAAAAAAAATGTGCAAACGCTTAAATTTTTTTTTCTCACCACCACACTTTTCTTGTGCGCCTGTGTACTAGGAGTGAGAGTTTCTGAATCCACCAAACATATATACAACATGTTCATTAATAGAAAAAATTACAAGTGAAAGTAGACTATCAACATCCGTTATATATCAACCAAACACAACGAACAAATTTATATATATATATAAAACTGATAATAAACACGCTGATGTGACATGCCTTATTGATCAGCATCAATATTTATCTATTTTCTCAGAATTTTAATTTTTTTTCTATTTTTAATAATTAACCTTTTTTGTCATTAATAACATTTACTACATTTAGACTTTTCCTTCCAAATGAATATTTGCAAAGTTTAAGTACATGATGGACAATTAAAATTACTGTCCCACGTAGCTTCAGTTACTTTTGAGTTTTGATACTTTTAATCACCAATCATTCCTTTACTTATGCATGCTATATTTTTGTATATATATATATATTATATATACCTTTGCTTTTGAGGTCTTGGGTAAGGTTTTTCTTGCTGTCAATCTTATAAAAATTAATAGAAGTGAAAATGGTTTGCAAATATAAAAAAAAAAAAAGAGAGGAAAGAAGTAAGATTATTGTATTTGGCCTCTAGCTTAAATTTAGTGCCTTCCACTAGGAATGTGTATTCATTTTTCCGATTTAATTTTGTATCGAATTTTCAATTTTTGATTATGAAAAAGTGTAATAACTCACTAGTTTAGAGTACATGTTAAATTTCTTGCTATTTACTAACTTCTTTTTTAGTGTACTCAAATTGAATGTGTGTGTTTTGCGATGTTTATATATAACTCCCTAATTTAGAGTACATGTTTTTGCACGTCAATTAGAACAATAACAAGAAGAAAATGCAAAACAACTTAATACAACAAGGAAAATGCAAGCAACTTTACTTTTCTTTATTTTATAATTAGTGTTTGCTTATTTTTGGATAGTTTCACAAACAATGGCTATTAGGGCTTCTTTTTTATTTTATCTTATTTTATTTTAATTCATAGAATTGCCTTGTGGAACACAAAAAAAAAAAAAAAAAAACTTTTCTTCATGTGATGAATATATAGTACAATATTCATTATGATAACAAGGTTTGAAATCTATGCTAATTTTAGAAAAGGCTTTATATGTGAAAGTGATTTGGTACCTTTATATCCTTTACAAGTCTACTCACATGCATGCATGCAACTTTAAAGTTTAAAATAATGCCAAAATTATAAGGCTCTAGATTTAGGTGTGTGAAATGAGCACAAATATAGGTAACTCGTTTAAGCTTTTATGGATTAAGTTCAATATCAATTTATTCAAGTCTTGACCCATTTTTAAAGAATCTTTAATTGTGCTCAATTCAATCTCTAGTTTCTATCCGATTCTTTATTTGCACTAATTTAATGTATGTTGATATATTGAAGGCTTAAATTACTATCTATTTTATATATTCTAGGATTTATCATCAATTTGTAATTTTTTTATTAATTTTATTGAGTTGAAATTCAAATTCTGATTATAAAAGCTAAATAATATATATGTTATAATTATAGAGATTAAGCAGATCAAATTAGGCGGATCATATATTCAACGTTTAAATTACTATCTATTTTATATCTTTTATGATTTATCTATTTATTTGTAACTTTTTTTTTTTATTTTATCAAGTTAAAATTCAAATTATGGTTATAAAGTTAAAAAACTATATTTAAAATTATTGAGATTAATCGGGTCAAATTAATCGAATCATGGTCCAACTTGTTTTTAGACCATATTTGAGTCCAAAATAAATATGAACGGGTCATAATTCAACTCAATTTTTATTTCAAACTATTTTAATTCTCTGATTTCAATTAAATTCCCACATTTAACAACTCTAATCAAAACATTTGGGACCATCTTGTCCTAGAAGGTCAAAACATCCTTTTTAGATAGATCGACTTTCAAAAGTACAAAAATAGAATACGAATAGGACTTCACCCAAAGTGGAACTTTTTTAAAATTTGTGTCTAATTGTTCAATTATATTTATACCCATTTATAAATAAACTACTTTATTAGACATACTTCACTATTCCCTCCGTCTGGAATTGTTTGTTATGTTGCGCTTATCAAAAGTCAATTTGACTAATTTTTAAAGGTAAATTAAATTACATTAATTCGATATTTTAAACAAGAAAATTAGATATTCTAAAACTATATGATAAGTACTATAAATTACAATTGTTTGCATATTAATATGATGAAAAAATTCATCTTAAAATGTTAGTCAAATTTTTTATAATTTGACTCTAAAAATAGAAACATGACAAACAATACCGGACGGAGGGAGTACTATATATACTAATATTATCTTTACTTTCAAACAATTACATATAGTATCACTTTTTAGTATTTTATATCATATACATAATATATTATTTGAAAATACAATTAGATACCCATATCCCTTAAAACTAGGATTGATTAATTATGCTTAATTGGCTCTTTCACTCCAAATCTGTTGGGAAAATACGAACAAGCACAAAAATATATATGGTAAAAGTAATAAAAATAAAATAGGAAAATAACGACACCAAGAATTTTACGTGGAAACCCTTCTAAATAAGGGAAAAACTACGGGGCAAGAGGAGCAACTGATATCACTATAGTAAGAAATTTTACACTGTGTAGTCACGAATACAATACTCAAAGTGACTACTAAACACTCAAAACGAACAACACTCTTTTGGTTTCCACCTTACTAAAATATCGCTCACACTCTATTTTTTCTTCACAGACTATTTTCTTGTATAGTCTATGGAATACCTCATTTTGCTCTCAAAATGATTTTTTCTCTCTAACTTGGTGTGTTCTACAAATGAGCAAGAATGCTCTATTTATAGAAGGATAAAATCATGCCTATGTCACTAATGACATAGGTAAATATAAGAAAGTCAAAAATGATTGCAAATCTTACCAATTTGCCAACCACCAAATCTTTTATTTTCAACTCCAATTACTATTCATTTTTAACAATTGCTTATAGCAATTGAATAGCTAAAGTTGACCAAAAAATGGGATGGATTCAACAAAATCAACCACTATCTCTAAATTCTCTTCTCCCATATTTATCACTCAATTATGTATCCTCCTTTATGATTCAAGAATTTCAGCATACAATTTTATTCCAACAATAGCTATTCTACTCTCTTCTTCTCAAGATATCCTCACCATTATCGATAAATTCTCATTAACCCAAATATTATTTTATATTCTGCATTTATAACGAGATCACATAAAAAACTTTCAATTCAGAGTGGATCTTGATTGTTTATCTCCGGAAGAAATGGATCTTAGATTTGATTATATTATGCCACAACGTAAAAGGGTCAAAGGGACTATTGTAGAGAGTTTTTATTTGCTGGTGTTCTTCTAATGCTCTTTTTGGTTACTGTATCGTGGATGTGGTAGTACGAATATTGCTTTGATATAGCCCTTGAAATAGGTGCATTCAATAAGTAGTAAGATTCAAGTTGTATTTTTAGTAATGGGGTTTATGAACATGTATATGTATCCACCATAAAATTTTGGATACATGATATTTAACAACACGATGATATTAATAATACGACAGATACTCTACAATCATGATTTGTCATAAATTCATGTGTTTTAGCTACATTTCATATTTAAATACACATAATTAAATATATGCGCTTATTATGTATTCAGATACATGTTTTTGTACATAACGTATGAATTTAGATACACATAATTAGATGTATATGCTTACTATGTATTCGAGATACATGTGTTTGGATATAACATACGCAATTGATGTATGATACATCAAATCAATACTAGATACATATAAAAGATACATAAAATTAATATTAGACATATATAAATAGGTACATAAAAATTAATATAAGATACGTATAACAAATACATGAAATTAATAGTATATATAAATAGATACATAAAATTAACGTATAAACAAATACATGAAATTAATTCTAGATAAATCTATGATACATATGAATTTACTTGTATGATACTCACATATCTAAGTGTTTAGTTTGTTGGATACATCATATATTAATAATAGATATAACATATTAATAAATTTATTATTTTAAGATTACTAATTTAAAATTAACCAAAGTACATTATCAAGATATACATGTTTTTATCTTATATTAATAATATTTATGAATTTACTATTTCAAAGAATAATAAAAAGAAATTAATTATCTATGTATTATGAAAATCCTCATTTACTCCTCTAATTAAGGAAATCAGTCACAACCAATTAATTTAAATAAATAAATTTTGTATCTCAATTTTAAATTCGACAGATATATGTATCTCATGAATTCTGAGTCATGTATCCTAAGCATAAAATATGGTAGAGAAAGTAATTTGTGAAACTATTGGGAATCTTAGTAATTAATACTTAAACTAGTGTGATTTATGTGATTTACCCATATTTATACTAGAGGACACGGGCCCAACAATGTTAATTTTCGCATAAAAGTAATTTTAAGCTTTTAGATATGTCAAATATATTTTGTATATGATCTATTGCACGGTTTGAAATTTTTTAATCTATGTGAATTGAGATTATAGACAAAATAAATTTAAACGGGTCATAACCCAACCCAATTTTTATTGGAAAAATTACACGGCTAAGCAAATTTATACTATTTAATTACTCATAATAGCTATAGTTTGCTATAATTACCACTCGCGACTAACATTATACATTAATTACGTTGGCTGACTTCGAGTTTGTATAATTAGTCATGTTTGTATATATATAATTCGCCAGGATATACAAATACATATGTATAATATACAATTTTTAAACCTATATACATATAAAATTCACCTCTCTCGCACTCTCTCCCCTCTCTCGATCGCCTCTCTCAATCTCGCTAGCCTCTCTCCTTTCTCTCCCAGTCTCGCTCGACTCTCTCCTCCCTCTCCCGATCTCTCTTTTCATATATACAAATAAATATGTATAATATACAATTATTTAACAAATACATATAGAATTCACATTTCTCCCACTTTTCCCCCTCTCTCTCGCCTCTCTCCTATCTCTCCCAGTCTTGCTCGCCTCTGTCCTCCATATAACATGTAGCTACAAATTGTAATTATCAAACTATAGCGAGATCGGGAGAGGGAGGAGAGAGACAAGCGAGATTGAGAGAGAGGCGAGCGAGAGAGGACAAAGAGTGGGAGAGAGGTGAATTGTATATGTATATTGGTTAGATAATTGTATATTATACATATGCATTTGTATAAAAAGCAAGCGAGATTGGAGAGAGAGGAGAGAGAGATTGAGAGAGGGAGGAGAGAGGCGCGAGAGAGAGATGAGAGTGGGAGAGAGGTGAATTATATATGTATATTGATTAAGTAATTTTATATTATACATATGTATTTGTATATTCTGGTGAATTATACATATACAAATGTAGCTAATTACACAAACTCGAAGTTAGCCCATATAATTAATGTATAATGTTAGTCGTGAGTAATAATTATAGCAAACTATGGCTATAATAAGTAATTAAATAGTATAAATTTATTTAACCACGTAGTTTTCACTTTTTAATTTAACATATTTTTATATCTTCAGTTTCAATCTAATCAACATATTTAACAACCCAGCTCAAAACATTTGGGACCATCTTATCCTAGAAGTCCGAAACATCCTTTTTAGATAGACTTGACAAAAGTATATATAGAATACAAATGAGATTTCACATCAAAGTGGAAAAATGAACGGGAATATGGAGCACTTTTTTTTTTTAAAAAAGAAAATCATTACTTGGAATATGCTTTTATGCAATTGTACACGTACAATAAAATTTTCATGGAGAAAATAATAATCAAGTTAAACAAATATTGCAATAATTGTGATATTTGATTTTGAATATAGTGGATGATATTATATTCCAATATCAATATTTGTTTATATCTATAACTTTGAATTCATATTTTTTTCTTTTTGCATCAATTAAAATTTGGCTAATGTGTTTTTTTGGGAGTCATTTTATTTTATTTTATTAGTTAATTAGTAAATAATTAATAATGATTCTATTAGATTTTTTTTGCAGGGTCTTAGAAACTAAGAAAACCAAGCAAAAAATGTATTTACATATAGAAATTAAGTCTTCTTTTCTTCTGTCCTAAAATTAAATTTTACCAAAAGTTATATTCTCTTATATAAAGAGTATAATTAAGTTGATTACTTTAGGATTAAGTTAAATGAATTTTCACATTTAATAGCTTGATTTGTAAGAGTATTCTTTTTTATTTTTATCAATTTTGTAAAAGGAAGGTAAATGAAATCACAAATATTAAAGAAGAGTGATGAGTAGGAAAGAAGTCATGAAAAAAAAGAGAAAATTTTGTAATACTGATTTATAAGGGCTTTATATCGAGTGTATACAACCTTATTTTGAGCTTCTATGACCTGTACTTTTAGTTTTTAACCTCATCTTCATTATTCAACCTGTGATTGCTGCGTTTTTACCATGTATATCAGCATATATAATTGTATATTGGTGTATACAAGTTGATTCCACCCTGCTTTCAACTTTTCGGAATCTGAGAGTTCAATTTCCAGCCCACATTTATCATCTTCAACCAGTGCATTACACGTACATTTTTTGTCAATTAACAAATTTATTTTAAAAATCGCATATATAATAAAAGTAAATGAATATAATCTCTATCTCGTGACTAAAATCCTGACTCCGTCACTGCTTATAAGGTCCTTAATTATTATTATTTTCAAAGTTAGGTTTTTCAATTATTTTACATTTCTCAAGTCACTAATTTAAAATAAGTTTTTTTTTTGGGGGGGGGGGGAATAGTATTACTCCCTCAGTCTATATTTTAATTATTTGGATAATATGATTTTTTTTTTACATTTTAAATGTATATAAGAAAAAGAAGGCATTGATAAGAAGGTAATTTCAACTTCAAAAAACTATATAGGTCAAACTAAAAAAATCTTATCTTTCCTTTTTTTTCTTTTAAATTTATTCCCCCTTGCATATCAGTTATCATAATATTTCTATTTTACATGTCCTTAAAATTTAAATTATATATAAAAATACTTATTTTCTAGTTTACCCTTATCCTATAGATCAAATTATTGATAAGTTAATTGTATAGTTAGTTTAATTTTTTGAAAGATGGATATCTATCGTTTTAATTTCATATTCCCTCATTCTGAAGGATATCATTTATATTTTTATGTTGTAACGGAAGTTATGACCAAGTCCTCCTATACAATACTTTCTTTCAAATTTATATGATATCCTAAAATGACTTTGAGAAAAATTCATAAAAAAAACCCTACTTACCCAAAAATGATTGGTGCTGAAGAGCTAAAGGTTGACGAAGTGCTTAAAAATGTGTCCAGATGTCAAACATCAGACACAAAATATCCTGTGGTACAACTTTCGTCCATGTAATTCAGGGTAAAACCACATCGGTTTGTCCTAGTAAATTCACACCCACGGGTTGAACAATAAATGGAAGTGTCAGTTGTTGAGTTGCCACTATCATAAAAGTTTGGCTTGAGGTGCAAGAACATAATAATGACGTTAGATTTTTTTTAAGAAATAAACTAACTTCTATATCATAATTGTACATGAAACTAACAAAATAAAAGAGAATGAACTTTCTTTTTACCCCAAGTCCCCTGGATCGAGGATAAGTGTTGCAAAAACTGCATCCAATCCATGAGATCTCACTCCCGGTATCAATCAATAAACTATATTCTTTGGGCGGCGATACACTTTCGTTTTTGAATAATATATGCTGAAATAGTATAAAAACGTAAAAAGAAAAAAGTCGGTGAAATAAAATGCATGGTCAATTACATTGGTTGTAAGACATTAAAAATAATAAGAAAAGTCATTGTATTATATTAAAAATGAAAAAACTCTTGGTGTAAAGTAAAATTATCAAAATATTTCTTAATTTTTCCGGAGTCAAAAGGGCAAGAAAATTAATCGAAAAATTCAAAATGGCATAAAAATCAGTTAAAAACCTAAAGGGCAACATTTTAACCCAAATAGTATCATCTTCAACCCATTCTCTACATATGGGATATCTCCAAAAGAATCTTGTTCTTAAATGTCACCCTTCCCTTTATCTTCATTAAATAAAATACTCTTATCCATTAATTATGTAGTATCTTTTTTAAATATCACATATATTGAACGAAATTAATTAATAGCTTATAAAGTCAAACTTCAGTAAAAAATGCAATCATATTCAATAGAACAATCGTTTAGTGCGTCACATGTGCATTACACGTGCATTTTTTGTCAATTAAAAATTTTATTTTAAAAATCGCATATATATGAATATAATCTCTATCTCGTGACTAAAATTCAAGTCACTAATTTAAGATAGGTTTGGGGGACAAAATAGTAATACTCCCTCAGTCTATATTTTATTTGGATAATATGAATTTTTTTGTACATTTTTAATTTATATATTGTATATAAGAAAAAGAAGGCATTGATAGGAATCAACTTCAAAAAACTGTATAGATCAAACTAAAAAACAAAATTATTTTTCCTTTTTTTTTTCTTTTAAACTTATCTCCCCTCGCATATCAGTTATCATCATGTTTCTGTTTTACATGCCCTTAAAAGTTAAATTATAAATAAAAATACATATTTTCTAGTTTACTCTTATCCTATAGATCAAATTATTTAGTAGTTAATTATATAGTTAGTTCAATTTTTTTGAAAGAAAGATATCTATCGTTCTAACTTCATGTTCCCTCATTCTGAAGGACATCCTTTATATTTTTATGTTGTAACGGAAGTTATGACCAAGTCCCCCTATACAATAATTTCTTTTGAATTTATATGATATCCTAAAATGACTTGAGAAAAATTCTTTAAAAAATAATTACTTACCCAAAAATAATCGGTGTTGAAGAGCTAGAGGTTGACGAAATGCTTAAAAATGTGTACAGATGCCAAGAATTGGACACAAAATAGCCTGTTGTACTACTTCCATCCATGTAATTCAAGGTAAAACCACATCAGTTTGTCCTAGTACATTCGCACCCACGGGTTGAACAAGAAATGGAAGTGACAGTTATTGAGTTGTCACTATTATAAAAGCTTAGCTTGCGCTGCAAAAACATAATAATAACGTTAATTTTTGTTTAAAAGAAATAAATTAACTTCTATATTATAATTTGTACATGAAACTAACAAAATGAAAGAGAATGAGCTTTCTTTTTACCCAAAGTCCACTGGATCGAGGACAAGTGTCATAAGAACGACATGCAATCCATGAGATATCACTCTCGGTATCAACCAGTAAATTATATTCTCTGGACGGTGATCCACTTTCACTTTTGTATAATATATGCTAAATATGTATAAAAACAAGAAAAGAAAACAGTCTGTGAAATAAAATGGTCAATAACATTGGTTGTGAGACATTAAAAATAATAAAAATAATCATCGATTATATTAAAAATGAAAAAAACTCTCCGTGTAAGGTAAAATAATCAAAATACTTCTTAATTTTTTCGGAGTCAAAAGGGCAAGAAAATTAATCGAAAAATTCAAAAAGGCATCAAAAGAAGTTAAAAACCTAAAGGACAACATTTTAACCAAATAGTATCATCTTCAACCGATTCTATACATATTGGATACCTCTAAAAGAATCTTGTTCTTACATGTCACCCTTCCATTTTTCTTCATTAAATAAAATATTCTTATCCATTAATTATGTAGTATCTTTTTTAAATATCACATATATTGTATGATATTAATTAATAGCTTATCAAGTCAAACTTTAGTAAAAAGTGCAATCATATTCAATAGAACTATCGTTTAGTGCGTCACATGTGCATTACACGTGCATTTTTTGTCAATTAACAATTTTATTTTAAAAATCACATATAAATGAATATAATCTCTATGTCGTGACTAAAACTCTGACTCTGCCACTGCTCATAAGGTCCTTGATTATTATTATTTTCAAAAGTTAGTTTTTCAATTATTTTACATTTCTCAAGTCACTAATTTACGATAGGTTCGGAGGACAAAATAGTATTACTCCCTCAGTCTATATTTTATTTGGATAATATGATTTTTTTTGTACATTTTTAATTTATATATTGTATATAAGAAAAAGAAGATAGGTATCAACTTCAAAAAACTATATAGATCAAACTAAAAAAAATCTTACTTTTCCTTTTTTTTTAAAACTTATTCTCCCTCGCATATAATTTATCATCCTGTGTCTGTTTTACATGCCGTTAAAAGTTAAATTATAAATAAAAATATTTATTTTCTAGTTTACCCTTATCCTATAGATCAAATTATTTGTTAGTTAATTATATAGTGAGTTTAATTTTTTCGAAAGATAGAAATCTATCGTTCTAACTTCATGTTTCCTTTTTCTGATGGATATCCTTTATATTTTTATGTTGTATCGGCTGTTATGACCAAGTCCCCCTATACAGTACTTTCTTTCAAATTTATATGATATCTTAAAATGACTTGAGAAAAATTAATAAAAAAAATTACTCACCCAAAAATGATTGGTGCTAAAGAGCTAGAGGTTGACGACGTGCTTAAAAATGTGTCCAGATGCCAAACATCGAACACAAAATAGCCTGTTGTATTACTTTCGTCCATGTAATTCAGGGTAAAACTACATTAGTTTGTCCTAGTACATTCGCACCCACGGGTTGAACAAGAAATGAAAGTGGCAGTTGTTGAATTGTCACTATCATAAAAGTTTGGCTTGAGGTGCAAGAACATAATAATGACGTTAGATTTTTTTTTTAAGAAATAAACTAACTTTTATATCTTAATTTGTACATGAAACTAACAAAATAAATGATAATGAGCTTTCTTTGTACCCCAAGTCCACTTAATCGAGGACAAGTGTCGCAAGAACGGCATGCAATCCATGAGATCTCACTCTCGGTATCTATTAATAAACTATATTCTCTGGGCGGTGATCCACTTTAACTTTTGTATAATATATGCTAAAATTGTATAAAAACATGAAAAGAAAAAAGTTTGTGAAATAAATTGGTCAATAACATTGATTGTAAGACATTAAAAATATTCATAAAAAAGAATCATTGTATTATATTAAAAATGAATAAACTCTCAGTGTAAAGTAAAATTATCAAAATATTTCTTAATTTTTCCGGAGTCAAAAGGGCAAGAAAATTGATCAAAAAATTCAAAAATGCATCAAAATCAAATAAAAACCTAAAGGGCAACATTTTAACCCAAATAGTATCATCTTCAACCCATTGTCTACATATTGGATACCTGCAAAAGAATCTTGTTCTTACATGTCACCCTTCCATTTTGTCTACATATTGGATACCTGCAAAAGAATCTTGTTCTTACATGTCACCCTTCCATTTTTCTTCATTAAATAAAATATTATTATCCGTTAATTATGTAGTATCTTTTTTAAATATCACATATATTGAATGAAATTAATTAATTGCTTATAAAGTCAAAGTTTAATAAAACGTGCAATCATATTCAATAGAACTATATTTAGTGCGTCACATGTGCATTACACGTGCATTTTTTTGTCAGTTAACAATTTTATTTTAATAATCGCATATATAATAAAAGTAAATGAATATAATCTCTATCTCGTGACTAAAATTCTGACTCCACCACTGCTTATAAGGTCCTTGATTATTATTATTTTCAAAGTTAAGTTTTCAATTATTTTACATCGAGTCAATAAACATTTCAAAGTTAAGTAGCAGTCAAATGTTGGTACATGGATAGTGGATGCTCCAAACATATGACTAAGATACAAAAAAAACTTCCTCTTGCTCAAGGCACTTCAAGGTGGAGGTGTCTCTTTAAAAAAAAAGTTTTTTTTAAGTGTTGGTAAAGTTGAAAATCTCTTCAAGAATCCATTGATAATGTGTATCATGTCAGTGCTTTGAAGTACAATTTTTTGAGTGTGTCTCAAATCTGTGACAAGAGAAATGAAGAAAAGTTTACATCTGAGAAGTGTCCTGTGGTTAATCTGACTACAAAGAAGGTGATTCTCACTGCTGAAGGATGTAAAATCATGTTTGTGGCAAACTTAGAAATATCTCATGGAGATGATCTAACATGTCTAAGTGCTCAGAATGAAAATGCTGATCTGTGGCATCGGAGAATAGGTCATGTGAGATCATCTTTATTGATTAAGATGGTTTCTAAGGACCTGATACTAGGTCTGCCAAAACTGAGATTTTGTGAAAATAAAATTTGTGAAGTGTGTGTAAAAGGAAAAACAGATCAGAATTTCCTTCAAGTCAAAGAAGAAAGTGACCTCGTCAAGAGTATTAGAGCTGCTGCACAGGGATCTGTGTGGACCTCTAAAAGTTCAAAGCAAAGTGAAAGAAGTAAAACTGAAACAGATGGGAGTTCAAAAACAAGCTGGATGAGAATGAAGGCTATCAGAATCCTCATAGCATTAGCAACTTTTATCGGGTTCAAAAATTATTCCAGATGGATGTTAAAAGTGTCTTTTTGAATGGTGATATGAAGGAAACAGTATATGTTAAACAACCACATAGAGTTGAGGATACAAATTTATCAAATCATGTGTTCAAACTCAACAAATATGTGTATGGATTGAAGCAGGCACCTAGAGCCTGTATGAAATGTTGTCAAAGTGCTTACTGAAGAATGGCTTCAAGAGGGGGAAAATTGACAATACATCATGTTTTTGGAAAAATTGATCAAGAATTGCTCATCATTCAAGTGTTTTTGGATGATATCATTTTTTTTGAATCTTCTAAACATCTGTATGAAGAATTTTCTACTCTCATGGCAAACGAATTTGATATAAGTATGATGGGAGAGCTGAACTTCTCCCTTGGTCTGCAGATTAAGCAAACCTCCAGTGACATCTTAATATGTCAAGGGAAGCATGAAAATGAGCTGCTAAAGAACTTTCATATACAATCAGTTTAGACATGGTATTCAGCGTGGAAATGTATGCACAGTTTCGAACATGTATCAGGGAATCTCCTCTAAAGGCATCTAAGAGAATCCTGAGTATCCAAAGAAAACAGGGGACCTGGTCCTGTTTTATCCTGCAGTTGATGATGAGTGTGTAGCTGCTGCTTCCAGATGTGCCCAACCTCTTCGGATAAAGCAATAGCTTGGGAATTTTGGAGTCCACATCAACTCCATTCCTTTTATGTGTGCTAAATACAAGTGCTGTCAGTATGGGAAAGAATCATGTTCACCATAAAAGAACCAAGCACATTGATGTGAGATATCACCTCCTAAGAGATAATGTTGGAAAAGGGAATATTGTGCTAACTTACTGCTCAACATAGGAACAAATGTTAAAGTTGGGTATGATGAACTTGAAGTAATCCCAGAATTATTCAAGCATGAAATTTTCTTGGTGGTAGAAATCTGTAGTGCATGTATACTTTCTATTAATAATAA
Source organism: Solanum lycopersicoides (assembly GCA_022817965.1). Taxonomy (NCBI): domain Eukaryota; kingdom Viridiplantae; phylum Streptophyta; class Magnoliopsida; order Solanales; family Solanaceae; genus Solanum; species Solanum lycopersicoides. The sequence continues at coordinate 87,306,331 of CM040627.1, forward strand.
TATCTCTTGTAATTTCAATGTTGTACCTATTGCAGGTATATATTCATAAATGATGTGCAAAAGCAAAAACATAGTCAGAACTATTCAGGAATGGTGCTTAAATTGAAGTATGGGACCTGGTCTCTCCTGAGGTTAGCTTTCTTTACATTAATTTTAAATTAGTCTAAATAGACCGTTGATATTGCCACGTGTCAGTCATCTGTCATTCTGACCGTTAGTCCCATCGCTTGAAACTCCAAACGTCACGTCAAATCAAGGGACCTGGCACCGCTTCTCCTCTTTATATTCAACCTTTTCCTTTCTAAATCTTTTCACTCTCTCTCTTTGTTCTGAAAACCGCTAAAATACTAAATCATCTCTCTTCTCTTTGCTGTTGTTTTTTTTTAAAAAAAAATGTCGGAACCTTCATCCTCATCAAGGAAGATGCTTGCATACTTGAGTGAAATCGATCCAGTCTCTTTCTATAGCCCATCTCCTTCAGGATCGAAATCAATAGTTCCAACAACCTCTGAAGTCAGTCCTCCTTTAGATAACTTCATTGTGCCCATTCAATCTATCGATCTATATTGTCCTAGTCTTTCCCTGGTACCTGGTCCTTTTATAGAAATGCTTTCAGATACCCTTTTTTAGGGTGACTTACCGGAGAGCAAAACATCTGATTCCAACATCTTGGCTGCTAGTGAAGGACTGGTCATTGAGAGCCTCACAATGATGAGACAAAAATCAAGATTGGAGGAATGTGAAAACCCCATAAATGATGATATCGGAGACACACAACCTATTTTTGATAAAACTTTGGATTTTGGGAGGTATCCTCCGTATGATTCTTCTGACAAAGAAGATGTTAATCGTCCTATTCAGTGGTCACTGCAGAAGAGAGAGGAAAATATCTCTAAAAAGGGGAAAGAAAAGGTTGTAGAGGTAAACCTAAACGACGGTCAGTTACTAGATCTGACTCTAAGAAAATGCTAGCCGATGCTATGAAAGTCAGTGCCAAATCTACAGCCAGAAATCAAAGTGAAAGAACCTTCAAAGTGTCAAAATTCCAAATGCCTTCGACTGGTGTAGTGAAAGTTTCTGGAGAAGAGTCTGATGGGGGATATTGTAAGAAAAGTTCAAGAAAAGTGAAACAAAATGTCCAAAAGAAGTCAAACACAACAAAATCCACAAAGGCGGTAGTGAAAGGAAAAAGGAAGAGAAAAAAATCTGCAACAAAAATTGAAAAGTCTGAGCAGGGACCTGGTCTTGAAGTGAACGTGAATGAAGATGTCATCAACAACCAAGAAATTGTTGATAACTTGAGTAAACAATCTGTTTTGGCTGGAAGGGTATTCGACATGAATATTGTTCATCAGCCAGGTATGGACTTTCTTCATGATATTGTAGAAATGCAATCATGGATGCATTTATTTGATTTTAAGTCACATGTCCTTCATGAGAAAGAGGTCCGTGAATTTTACTACAATATTACTTTTGGAGAAGATGGCAGTATAAATACTAGAGTGAAAAACATAGTTGTTCATCTTGATGAAGAACTGTTGGGAAAGATTCTTGGAGTACCTCGAGGAGGTATCAGGTCTGTGGTTGGAAACAGTTGATCGGTGGAATTTGTCAAGACTTGTTCTAAAATCCCAACTACCAGGTGTGCAGGGTTATATAAGAAACTGATGAAGAGTGAATTCCAGTTGATTTTTGAGTTTGTTAACAAAATACTCCTTCCAAGAACTGAAAAGAGAACTTCAGCAACTTTGGCTGATTTGTTTGTCATAGAGTTGTTGTGCAAATTTGAAGCTCTAGATCTTCCAGGTCTTATGCTTGAACACATGTACAAAACTGTCATCGAGAGAAAAGGAAAGCATGGTATGGGTTATGGATACTTTTTAACTAAAGTATTCAAACACTTCAATATTTCTCTTGGTGTTGGAAAAGTTGGTACAGTGAAGCAAGCCTTCTCAGAATCCACTCTGGTTGAATGTGAATGCATAGAAGGGAAAGAAAATTCCAAAAGCAAAGTGGCTCAACTTGTGGAGAACCAAGATCAGCTGAAACATGAGTTTGAAGAATTGACTATGAGGTTAAGTAGTAGAGATGCCGAAATTGTTATTCTTAAGGCAGAGCTACTTACGGCACAGATGATGGGACCTAGTATCTCGGTTGTTTAAGAGCTGAAGCAAGAAAATGCAGAGCTGAGGGCCAAAATTGTTTCTTTACAAGAGAAAGCACTAAAAGACAATGATGATGCTAATGCTTGACTTACTCTTATCATTCAGTCCCTTTCCCATCAGCCTCCTCCTTCATAGTCGATTTTCAACCCTCTTCCTCTTTATGGTTCTTGTGTGTGGCTTATCTACCCAGTCTGTTGTACTCTAGTTTAATTTTAATGTATTGAATGATGCCTCTGAACTACTATTAATCTTATTCCTGTTTTGTTCTGGCAAATTGTTTATCGTATTTTGTACTACTTTATGTCTGATTGTCAAAAGGCTATAATCTTATTTGATTGCATTATTGATAATATTGGTTTACTGTGTTTCTTTTTAATGAAGCCAAAATGGGAAATTTTTATGTAAGAATGGGAGATGTACTTTATGCAAGAATGTTGTACTTCAGGGATGGGAGATGTAATTCAGGGGAAACAGGAAATATTATTTCTGGGCTTGATTATGGTTCTTGCGAATTTTCTTTTTCACTGCAGGTATATGGGTAACTGATTCAGGGGGAACAATAAGCTTTGCAATATTTTGTGATGTTGTCTTGAAGTCTGAAGTATAGTTTGTCATCATCAAAAAGGGAAAAAATGTTATTTGAAGTTTTGATTATTTGACAAAACCACACGGACCTTGTAAAGGTACCTGATCCATGGTGTAGAAAATTAAGGAGTGTGTCTACTCGACAGGGGGAAGAAATGCAGGCTTTGGTGTATGGTTTGTCATCATCAAAAAGGGGGAAAATGTTATTTGTAGTTTTGATGATTTGACAAACTCAAGAACCTTATGAAGGGAGCTGGTTCTTGGCTCAATATGCTTTTTGGCTGCCAGCTGGAGAAAGTACAAAAAGTTGGTGCACAGTCTCCAACAGTGGCAGAAGTGGCAGATGCGCCAGAAACCTCAGCAAATGGGATTGTTTTACGTTTTGTGACCTTTCTACATACACAAAACATCCCTATATTCACAAGTAGTTTTTGCAACTTGAAAAGGCACATTCAAGAACTCTTGCAAAGGCTAAGAAAATCAAGAACAAGAAATATTCAAGAACAACAGAAGCTCAAGCTTACATTGTGTAGTTGTTTAGGAATACTTTCTTCTGAGCTTAAAGTGTAAACTGATCCTAAAACTATAAAGGAATCAGTGTGATTTGATCTGAAATTCTAAGTTAGTTAGTTAAACTAATTTAGTGGGCAACCTGTGTGTTGCTTAGAAAATTCTAAATCATTAGCAGGTTAGTGGTTTAGTGGGCAGTCCGTTAGATTGCTTAGAAAATCCTAAGTTGTCTAGAGTGATAGCTTAGTGGGTATATTAATATCTACTTAGGCTCAGTGAGATTAAAAACTTGTTCTCACATTTTTGTAATCGGTTTCCTTTTGCTTGTGAAGATTAGTGAAACTGTTTTGAAAATCCTGTGAGATAGGTCGTAGTTTTACTCCCTTGAGCAAGGAGGTTTCCACGTAAAACTCCTCTGTTATCTTACTGCATTTACCTTCTGTTATATTTGTGATTGTGTGTCAAGGGACTTGGTCCATTGACTGAGTGTGGGAGCACAGATTCTAACAATATTGAGGGGAGGTGTTAAAATATCGAGATAAGATTAGTTAAATATGTTTATTAGTTACTAGTGATAATCTTATATATAGAGTCCACGTTAAAGTACAACTCTATCTCTTGATAGTTGTCTTGTATTAGAAGTATTACTCTCTATGCTCTATACGACTTGTAAGTGTATAATTACACTATGATGTACTTTGTATTTTTTATCACCTAATACAAAAAGAATTACGCTATACATTAGCCTCATATTTCTCATATATCCAATACTTTCTCATCCGTATATACACGATATTTCTCAAAATTATATCAAGAGTTCGTAACCCATGGGGACTCGCGAGGTCCATATACCGACACGAATGATATTCACGTGTCTCTACGGACGATCTCAACGCAATATCATAAAATTAAACAATCACAACAAGGACGATCTCCATGTGCCCAACTTATAATCACAAATTGATACATTATATATATATATATATATATATATATATATATATATATATATTATATATATGTATATGTATATAGATATACATATACATATACATATACATATACATATACATATACATATATATATATATATATATATATACATTATAATATATATACTATTTTTAGAATATCAATACATTACATATATATACCACAATTTAGATGGTTAGGTGGTTTACATTTTTGTATAATGGATCAACTCTCTTATTCTTGAGACTTATTTTGGTATTACGTGTCAAATGACATGTCATACCAAGTTAAATAAGAAAAATCAATAGAATTGTGTCACATATAAAAATGCAATAACATGTCCAGTCAAATTAAAGTCTAAGTGCGTTACATGTACGTTACGATCTCAAATGAATATTGGCATGTTAACTTAAATGTAATTGACCAAAAAGGAGAGAGAAATTGTGTACAAGTTTCACAAAATATTACTACTTTTTTATTAAATTATTGACTGAATATGCTATAAATTGGAGAGAAAGAAAAACAAAATATCATCATCAAACACCTGCACAAATTACTTTTTAAGTTGCTTATTGTGTATATCATCAAAATTTAAGATATGACTTTCAAGGCATTGGATTTCATGTTCATCTTTATGATGATAGGACTCTGTAAGTCTTTTTACTTGCTTAATTTTTCAGTAGCTGAATATCATACATTTCCATCATTTTTTCTAAGTTCATTTTATAAATCTTCTTGTTCTTAGATATGAAATATATTTATCTATTAATTATATAAATAATAAATTATGAAATTTTATTTAATAGGTATTTTGCAAAAGGCTGAAACAAAGGATATTCCTGTTTGTTGCTGCGACAAAGATCCTAATATTTGTCAATCTAAGTGTGGCTTTATAGCTGACTATTACTGTGACGGTCTATTCTGTGAATGTGGGCATAAACCACCTGTATCTCAGATTGCACATACTAATGAAACCACAAATTGATGAATTAAAATTTGTGGTACAAAAATAGAAATGGAATTCAATTCTTGTTTCTATATAACTTACAACAAGGCATTAGCCAAATAAAAAAGTTTATTATTCTCTTTTTTCTGCTTTTTATTTTGATAAATAGTCTTCGATTAGAAAGATATTTACGTACAACAATCAAATGTACTTAGCAAAACATAACCTTCTTTTATTCTATTGTGTTTAATTATCCATCTCAATTAACTTAACATATTGAAATGTAAATCGTTATAAAAAAACTTGACCGTGAAACAAATGAAATATTGAGACATGAATATAATTGCGTCTAATTTTTTTTGCAGCTGAATAGCGATATATATTTTTTCCTTATATGAGATTAATTATGATATAATTTTCAAATGGTATAGCACGTCTTTATTTTTGTAGCATGAGTGGATATGTACATGAGAGTCACATTTACTTTTTCCCTCTAATCCATATTAATTAAAATTTTGAGGCTTTTTTTATTATTCTAAATAATTGAATTGTTCAAAGTTTAAAGTTTAAGATGAATATTTGAAATTTTATTCATATTTTTCTTTCTTTTAATGAAGTTTGGTATTTTATAGGAGATAAATTACAATACTTGCAAAGTTATGTTCATGATTCACAAAGGACAAAATGGAAAGTGTGGTTAATAATTGTGGATTGTGTTACAAATTGAGTTAATATGGAATAGAGGAAGTATTAGCCAAACGTCAATAATTATTTTCTTGTTTACATATCTATCTCAATTCTCAATTTATGTGGTACTTTTTCGAATTTCGAGAGTCAAATAAAAAAAATCATAATTTAGTATACCTTTTAAATATTTTGAATTGTCAATTATGTGACTTATAATAACATAGATTTGGAATATGTAAAGTTTATCTCCGCATACGTAATGATTTATATCAAAATGTGAAAAATTGATTCTTGAATTTAAACTATGTCACATGAGTTGGATGAACGGAATAAATTATTATTTTAAAAGATTTAAAGATTATATGCTCTTCAAGATGAAAATTAATAATTTTGATTGCTGAAGTTCGAACAATGTGGCATAAAATGAAATAGAGATAGTAAATATTAATTCATCACAAAATGTTTATCATTGAAAAAAAATAGAATTTATATTTATGTATTTTTTAAAAAGAACATGTATAGGAGCATTAGTTATATAGATGACTTTTTAAAGATCTATAAAAGTTATACTTCTATTTACAATTCTATAATTAAAGAGCAAAAGGGAAATCGTATTTGAGCCCTTTCCTGAGCCTAATTCGTTCTTATTTTTGTGCTTTAACTCAAATTTCATTTTGTATACACGTGATATATATTGTATATGACGTATATTATTCACAAATATGCTGCATATAGTCTTGAATTTCAGCTTTTGAGGCATGTGTTTCATCAAGATTGACTAAATAATGGTGTTGGATTTCATCCCAATGATTGAACTGTTCAGAGGCGATAAAGTAAATCTTCTCACTAGACTGACCATTTTAATCTATAATTCTACAAGTGTGAGACATTTTTAACATATAAATTGACCCATCTTTTTTATGTTTTAATATATGAGCTTTGATGATCCAACGTAAAGTGAAAATAAATAAATTGTTGAGTGGCACATCTAATGCCATTATAGATCCAACAAATATCAGTTATATAAGAATTGAGGTGATCACAAGTGTTGAGGAGCAAGAGTACTGCAAGTACAATATTATTCCGTAGATGAAATACACAATAATTGGATAGCAAGAGCAAAAACAATCCAGTAATATAAGACATAATCACCCACAATTCCTCAATCCCTAACATTAACAGATGTAGACATAATTATAAGTCATAATCTAAGACAATTGAGAACCAAATATCACCACCAAAACAAGTAAATACAGAGCATGGAATCTAGTATATGAAAGAGTACAGCTCTAACATTCATGACTTCATCTACACCTGAGGATATGGACACATTCACTGGTGATGAACCTATATATAAACACACAAAAAATTGATAAATATATAATATAAGATTTTTTTTCTTGATAAGTTAATAAACATCAAAAAGTTAAATTTTAAAATTATTTTTACTTACAATCTTGATCTACCCAACCAATTCTTTGGTGAGCCAAATCATATACAATGCTCTTATCTCTAAGAGCAATATCTGTGCAACAAGAGAAAGAGATATTTGTTATAGTCTACGAATAGAATAAAATACGAAAAATAACTACTGTTCAAAAACTAACCTCCTAAAATTGTTGGGCTTTGAGATTTTCTTATCAACAAAATGCACCACTGAGCAGTATCTTTCTGTTAAACACATATAATAAAATAACTTATTTTTATAGTACATTAAAAGTTCGAATAAAATACAAAAACAAGTTTGAATACTCACAAAAGAGCCCATATTGGTGAGGTAGTCTGCTGGTTTTAAGTCCATGGATACACTACCAGCAAAGTGTAGAGTAACTTGAGGAAACAGTTCTGTTACATTATTTGAGGAACTGTTCATCAAGTCACAAAATAGATTAATTAGATATTTCATAACTTAGAATAAAATATTCACTTACTGAAATACAAAACTAACCTGGAAGAAACTAGATAACATGGACTTGTTCCTGATGTGATTGGCTTGGCAGAAGATGAAATAGCGGTAGTTATCTATAAATTTGTTGTTGTAATTTTAGTTGAAGATTAGTTTTTGGAGATTCAATGAATATATTATCACACGGTTAGGCATTTTTCAAATCAATAATAAATAAATATACTAAATTGCGCCAATGCGCAAATCCTAGCGGCCTGGGCCTAGAGTGTTCAAATTTGGGCCAAAGACCAGATTTCTATTTCTGTTTATTTTCACTTTCGTATTTTTATATTTGTTAAATTAGAATCAGTGGCGTAGCCAAAAATTTCATGAAGAGTGTCCAAAATCGCATAGGTAAAAAAAATAATTTGACGATGGGTGCACTAAAATTTTGAAATCAAACTATGTAACATTAACAATTCAATTTTTTTAATGAAAAAATATACTAAATTTTTTAAAATCAAACCACGTAAGATTTAGCTTGAATTTTCATATTTATTTAATAGGAAGTGAACGGAAAAGAAAAAAGAGAAAGAGAAAATTCAGTTTATGGTGAAATCACTTTTATACTTCAAGATTTCACCAACCCTTGGCGACTTAAAAATAAGATATGAAAAATAAAGAGTAAAATCAAACGAGTTTTCTAAAAAAGAAATTCTATATAGAGCCTTTTTCACTTTTAGTAGCGGTATAGAAAAAAATTTAGAAATTCCTAATTACTTTTAAATTTTATTGGAAAATTATCAAAATTTAATGTTTACTGTTTTTTTTTTTTTTTTGTTATATTTTAAAGTTGTAGGTCTCCAATTTGAGATTATTCTAATAGAAAATATGAGTTTTGAATTGTTGGAAAAGAACATATTAACTATGACTAGTCTCTAATTAATATAAATTTACTTTAAGTATTTTACAAGTTTATCATAAAATTGTTATATATAATTATAAATGTTAATAAATAAAATATTGCTAAATCATTAATTAACTATTAAAAAGTATTCAAGTAATTTATATTATAATTCAAGGTCTTTTGGCCTTTTAGGTTTTTACAAAATATTAGTTCATGCAGTAGGGGAAAAATAAGAAATGAAAAGGAAGGCCAATTTTTTAAGAAAATGGAAATCATTTGTTATCCAGTGTTTCTTGATGTTTTGATCTTTAAATTCCTTTAACCAACATTTAATTATTTAATGAACTAGTCAAATTCTACTACTTTTTGTATTAACAATTAGGTTATTAATTTAAAATTTGACAAATTTTGAAAAGCCAATTAGTTAAGAAAATCAAAAAGATAAATAAATATGAATAGTAAAAATTATACTTTCTCCGACCGTATTTTTGTCATAGTTTCTATTTTTAGAGTCAAACTATAAAAATTTTGATTAACATTTAAGATGTATTATTTCATCATATTAATATGCAAAAATTGGCAATTTATAGTACTTTTCACATAGTTTTAGAATATCTAATTTTTTTGTAAAAAAATATAGAATTAATGTGATCTAATTTAACTTTGAAAATTAGTTAAATTGACTTTTAAAAAGCATAACATAACAAATAATATTGAACGGAGGAAGAATATTGATACAAAATCAATGAATTTAAAGTAATTAATTTGTAATACATGAATGCCATTTGTGTGAGCATTAAAGTGCCACTTCTCCATTCCCAATCACGATCAATTCATACAATTGAAAAAATTATTTAATAAGTGTTTTTTTAACTTAAGGGAAAAAATATATTACTTAATTTAATTAATTATTTAATTTACAGTATGACAAAAATGATAATCCAACTTATAGGTATAGATTTTTTTTGTTAATATGTTGTATAATATGATATAATATTTAGTGTTTAGTTAACATAATATGATATGATTTATTTAAATATCTAATTAATTAGACATAATTTAGTTTTTCAGAGTTTATAAAGTAATGATTTATTTTGTATTTTTAATAATATTATTAGGTTTATTTTGATATTTTAATTTTTTATTTATTTCCACTTTTATATGACACGAGAAGGATATATGATATTTTCTCCGTTCGGTATTATTTATAATGGTTTTTAGTTTTAGAGTCAAATTATAAAAATATTGACTCACATTTTAAGATATATTCTTTCATCATATTAATATGCAAAAAATTGCAATTTATAGTACTTTTCATATACTTTTAGAATATCTATTTTTTTTAAAATATCGAATTAATGTGATTTAATTTAACTTTAAATTAATCAAATTAACTTTCAAAAAACATAAATAAAATGGACAATAGTGATTAAATGATAGTATTATTCTTTACTCTAGAAATAAAAAAGTAACACAAAGGACCACAAAACAAATTAAAGTTATTCTTTATTTTAATTATTCTTTACTTTAGTGTTGGGATTATGCTTTTTCTTTAGTGGTGGATCAAACAACTAGATTTGTGCAAGAACTTTGGAAGAAAGACGAATTTGTGTGAATTATAAGAGAAAAAATAAATAAAATTAACCAACAATGGCTGACCCTGTAATTGGTGCTACTGTTCAGGTTGTGCTTGAGAAGCTACTTTCTCTCACAATTGAGGAGGCCACAAGTTTAAAGAACTGCAAAAAAAATCTCAGAATGCTGTCAAATATGTAACCATGATCCAAGCTTTCATTCATGATGCTGAAAGACGACAAGTCGAAGATCAGGCTGTGGAAGAATGGTTGCAGATGCTTGAGAGAATTGCTGAAGATGCTGAAAATGTGTTTGACAAATTCACATATGAATCTATCAAAGCAAAAGTGATGAATAACCGAGCCAAACTAATGGAAAAGGTCTGTCATTTCTTTTCTCATACTGCTTTCAAGTACAAAATGTCTCGAAAAATCAACAACATCAATGAAGAGTTGAGGGCTATCAATCAGTTAGCTAACAACCTCGGTCTCAAATCACTGACAGTTCCTTCTCAGAAAGACTACAAATCCGAGAAACAGATTCTGCAGTAGTTACTTCAGATGTTGTTGGTAGAGACAAAGATGTTTCTGAAATAAAGGAGCGGATTTTGAATATGAGAAAGGATGTTCTTTTGTGCACCATTCCCATAGTCGGTATGGGGGGTTAGGGAAACTACTCTGGCTAAGAGGATTTACAATGACAAACAGATTGAAGAACACTTTGAAAAGAGAGTTTGGTTGTGTCTACCTGAAATGTCAGAAACTAAGAGCTTTCTTGAACGGATCTCGAATCATTGACAGAGAGGAAAGTTGAGGTCCAGAGCAGAGATATAATAGTCAAGAAGCTCCGAGATACATTGGAGAAAAACAGTATTTGCTTGTCATGGATGATTTGTGGCGTGTTGACTCTACTTCGTGGCATGAGTTCTTGACACTTGAGGGGAATAAATGCATCTAGAGGAAACTGCATTCTTGTGACTACTCGTTTGAAGAAGGTGGCATCCATAGTAGCAGCAGATCTTCATAAGTTGGAGAAATTAACAGATGATCATTGTTGGTCAATTTTCAAACAAAGAGCATTTGTTGATGGGGAAGTTCCGAAGGAATACTGAGTGTGGAGAAAAAAGATTGTCGAAATGTG
>CM040627.1:87317727-87335116 GCA_022817965.1 Solanum lycopersicoides
TAGGATTTTTATAGATAATATTTATTGTGAATTATTAAAAATATAATTGATTTATTATTATATTAGAACTTAATTAGAGGTTTTTGAAAATGTAAAAAAAATATTAAAAATATAACTTTTTTTTATTAACTATAATTAGAACTTAATTAGGAGCTTTTTGAAATGTAAAAAAAAATGCCAACAATAGGGATTCAAACTTGTGCACAATGCGTTGGCCAAGATATTGTTGCGTTAAGAAACTTTAGTGTGCTTAAGAGTGTTCAAAATGTGTTATTTAATTATTTGAGGTATAATTTACTTATATATACAATGTAATTTTTCGATAAAGGATGTCCAATTGGACACCCTGAGTAAGTGTACCTCCGCCCCTGATTAGAACTACGGCAAAAGGTCAAATCTACTCATATAGAAATAGTTTAAATATACTTTTAATTATACTTTCGGATTAAATATATGCTTACGACTAATAGAGTACACATGAACAACTAAGATTAAAAGAACAATTCAATTTAAAATAAATCAAATTGAAATATAACCTATCCACCAAATAATTTAACCCAACGACCCAATTTATCTTTCAAACCAGGAACCTAATGTCAGATTGAATTCTCTCCAGCAAGCAAAGAGGAGTGCAGCCAAAGAGTTATTTTTTAAAAAAATACTATTTTTGAACGATAATGACATGAAATACAAAAATAAGGGAAACTGGAAATTTGTGGAACAATGAATCAGACTTTTAATCTTAGCCATTCACGTGTCCTCTGTTAGTCATAACGGTATATTTAATTCGATGTATAACGGAAGGGGTATATTTAGAGTATTTCCTATAGTACATGAATATTTTGGCCCTCTAGCTCTAAAACTATTTATCAAGTTTATTTCTCATATAATTATGTAATTTTAAAAAAAAATGTATAAAAGGGTTTTTAAATTGTATTTTCCAAATACCGGTTACTTGACTTCTCATTAAACATAAACATTCTTACAAATTTTTACATAGGAATTCTCGGCCGATTTCTATAGCAAAAATCTATGTGTCAAGGTTTACCTTTGGCTGCTAGTGTGTTGGGAGGCCTCTTTTGTAACAAGGAAAAACATGAATGGCAGGCGATTCTTGATGGCAGCCCCCTTGTTGCATCTGAAGATAGCATTAAGAATATCCTAAAACTCAGTTATGATTATCTTCCATCTCCACATCTGAAGAAATGTTTTGCTTACTTTGCAATATTTCCAAAGGATTTTGAGTTTGAAAAGAACCAACTAATCCAACTCCAGATGGCAGAAGGGTTTCTTCGTCCATGTCAAGAGACCACTGTGATGGAAGACGTCGGGAACAAGTTTTTCCAAATCTTGTTACAATATTCCTTGCTGCAAGATGTTAAGCTAGATGAGCTCAACAATATAACACACTGTAAGATGCATGATCTTGTGCATGATTTGGCTGGAGATATTTTAAAGTCTAAACTATTTGATCAAAAGAGTGTCGGAGGAGAAAATCTTTCTCAAGTTCGATACTTTGGATGGGAATCTCCAAGTGATCAAATAGATAAGATATATGAGCCAGGACGTTTGTGCACATTGTTCTGGAAAAGCAATATATCTGATGATATGCTATTGAGCTTTCAGTTCTTGAGAGTTTTAAATTTGTCCAGGTCAGGCATCAAGGAGTTGCCAGCCTCAATCGTCAAGCTAATATACTTGAGATATCTTGATCTCTCCAGTACTACGATGAAAGAACTTCCCAACTCCATATGCAAGCTCTACAATTTGCAAACTTTGAGATTCTATAGCTTGCGTTCACTCGGGAAGCTTCCAGAAGAAACGGCAAATATGATAAGTTTGAGACACATATGTTACTACCATTTTTTCAAATCAGATTCTGAGATGCCACTTAATATGGGGCAATTGACTAGTCTTCAGACGCTGCCGTATTTCAATGTAGGTTCAGAGAAAGGTCGTCAAATAGAAGAATTAGGTCGCTTGAATAACCTTACAGGTAAATTGACGATCAACCATCTACAATTAGTCAGAAATAAAGAAGAGGCTCGAGCAGCATATTTACAGGAGAAACCAAATATCTACAGCCTGGTGTATTCATGGTCCCATGATGAACCAGAAGGCTGTGAGATCAATGATGAGCATGTGTTGGATGGTCTTCGACCACATCTGAACTTGAAAACCTTAGAAGTTGTGGGCTATTTAGGGACTAAATTTCCTTCATGGTTCAGTGAAGAATTGCTACCAAATTTGGTGAAGTTGAAATTAATTGGTTGCAAACGATGCAAAGAAATTCCATCGCTTGGACAACTGAAATTGCTTCGGCATCTTGAGCTATTAGGGTTACATAAGGTTGAATGCATCGGAACTACTTTTTATGGTATTGATGGTAACAATATTGGATCAAGCAGCAATGTCCAGGTGTTCCCATCATTGAAAGAACTAGTATTGGAGGATATGTCTAGTCTTATTGAGTGGAAGGGAGATGAAATTGGAGTAAGAATGTTTCCTAGGCTTGAGAGGTTGAAAATTACAAAGTGTCCATTGTTAAAAAGTACTCCGAATCAATTTGAAATCCTCTGTGAATTAAGTATTGAAGGAGTTGACAGTGAAATGCCATTGTTGAACTTGTACAGCAACTTGACATCTCTTGTAAAGCTTAGTGTCTATGATGTGAAAGAGCTCACTTGTTTTCCAGATGAGATGCTACGCAACAACGTTTCTCTTCAACACCTATCGGTCTCAGACAGTGGAGAGTTTTGTGAATTGCCACAAAGCTTCTACAATCTCCATTCTCTTAAGAGATTAATGATTCAGTGCTGCAACAATTTTAGTTCGTTTCCTGTTCCGAGTGAAGAGAATCATTTGACTTCCCTCCAACATCTTCAGCTACTCTACTGCGATGGATTGAGCAGTTTACCAAGTGGAATGCTAGAGCATTGTCGGTCTCTGAAATCTTTGAATGTCGTCTGCTGTCACAACTTAGTTTCATTCCCTTTACATGTGGGTGAAATGCCTTCACTGTCCTATTTGAATATATCACAATGTCCCAAATTGATTAGTTTACCCTCAGGGGGTATTCACCATCTCACTGAGTTAAGTGAACTGGAAATTGGTCCTTTCTCAGAGATGGTGGATTTTGAGGCATTCCAATTGATTTTTGATGGCATTCAGCAGCTGTTGTCCCTTTGTAGATTGACGGTGTATGGACATGGTCACTGGGATTCTCTGCCCTATCAGTTTATGCAACTCTCTGCCCTAACATATATCCATATATGTGATTTTGGAATCGTGGCTCTTCCTCATAGATTTGGCAACCTTACTTCTCTTGAAAGATTAACGCTAGAGAAGTGCAAACGGCTACAGCATCTGGACTTGTCATATGTCACGCCCAAATTACAATGTTTGTATATATATGAATGTCCATTATTAGAATCTCTGTCGGATGGGCTCGGCAACCTTGTTTCTTTGAAAGAGTTAAGTTTATGGAACTGCGAAAAACTAGAGCGTTTGCCATCCAGAGATGCCATGCGACGCCTCCCCAAATTACAGAGCCTGAAAATTAGAGGCTGCCCACAGTTAGAAGAAAGTTACAACTATTGGAGTGCTCCAACATCTCCCATATTCAAATAATTGAATCCAGGACTTAAGTAAGTCTCTGTTTCTCTTTGCATTTTCCACGAGTTAGTCTTCTCCATTCTCCAAACATTTTTCTATTCCACTTGAAACAAATTTGTAAATACATATCCATATAATTTTAATATATGGTTTAATCATGAATATTTATGTATTTTTTTTTTTGCTCATTGATTATTAGTTCCATATAGTTCTTCTAGAACATCATTGTGGCATTTCAAGTCAAAATCCATGGGCGACAATTACGTTAGGTGAACTTTCATGTAGAATGCTATAACAAGTTTTTCTTTGCACTCCTCTTTTTCTTCTTCTTCTCATGACACAATTTTATTGTTTAACAGGGTTGGTTATGATGGACGGAGGAACCAACACGTTTGTTTTGTTGATGAACAGAATCTTCAGCCGTATACTGTTTCATGAGCATTTGGTAAAGATTCTCAACATTTTACTCTTCATAATGGGGATACCAACGTGTACAAAATCGAACCGAAAATCAAATTAAACCGTAAATCGAGTCAAACCGGGAAAAAAACTCGACTAGTGATTTGGTTTGACTTTGTTTGGTGTTGGGAAAAAAATCCGACTATATAAACCAACCCGACATTATATATATAATTTTAAAATTTTATTTTATACGTAAAAATACTTATTTTGATATAATTTTTATATATCTCTTATACTTTTTCATAGTTTTTATCTTTTAATATATTTATTTCAATGTTTGGAAGTCAGAATTATTAATGATCTAATAAAGATTATAGTCCATACATGTTGGTAATTATAATAAAGTTCAAATAAAAATCAAATTAATACTAATGCAAAAAGAAAATCAATTCAACACTAAGAATGACAATAATATTGAATATTTATTTTTTAGTTTTACATAGATTTAGACAATTAAAATACATGATCTAATTTAACTTTATTTTAATATTTAGTCATGTAACTGATACTTACTAAACTTATTTTAGCATGATTTAATATTTTAAATTATGATCAATTTCATTATGACTTGTTAATTTATAATATTTTTTTACGCGATTTTATTATTTTTTTGTTGTTGGATATTATAGTGTCATTAATCATATCATTATTTTTGTTATTTTCTTGAGAAATAACTTAGATAGTTGCGTTTTGGTAGAACTAAAGAAATATTTGAAGTACAAGTAAATTATATGTTTGTATGAATACTTAATCGAAAAAACCCGAAAATTCAAAAAAACTCAAAAAATCCGAAGTTGAAAAAATCGAGTTTTATTGGTTTGATTTGATTTATAAATTCAAAAACCCGATACAAATGGTGTGGTTTGATATTTGAAAAACTCAAACCAACCCGATCATGTACACTCCTACCAAGAACTATTTAAGTAATAATAATTGAGTACGCAGTTGCTCATCATTCGCCCTATCGAAACTATTCTTTTAATGAAATATAATTTTTTTTCTATGAGCTAATGAGAATAAAAAGACTAACAAGTATTTTTGGTAAATAATGAATGAGTAGTTCAACCAACCAACAAGTACCATGTCCTTTTCTTTTTATGATACTTCAAACTGATTGCTGCAGATTTATGTAGTGTTCTAGACTTCCCATTTTGGATTTTCACTTGAATTCTATTTTTACCGTCTCCTGTGTTTCAGATTCTTGGATGAAACAATGGCATCGAACTTGTCGAGATGGTATACTGGAGCAGACTTCTGTTAGATGTGTCTAAAATTTGACAGCAGAGGCCTTTTTGTACAAAGATTTTTTGTTTCCAGCAAACATGTTGAACTTAATACTTAGCTACTCATCATTGCCTAGTTCATATAAATGCAGCTGTGCTTTTACTCTTCAAATTCATCTTGGCTATTTTTTTACACATTCATCGATACCCCTTAAAAGAAAATACTAGATCCGCCCCTGCTTTGATGTAGTTGTGTTTTTCCTCTTGAAATTTATCTTGGCTTGTGTTTGCGCATAATAAACAATGAGAATAGGGCCTAATCGAATGGGCGAGTTGGTTTGCAAGTCACAAAAGAGCATATTGTCATGACCCGTGCTTACAAGTATCGTGAAAAATTCATGAGTAAGTTATCAAAAATTGCACAAAGCATTAGTGAATGTCTAACTCGCTGTGATAATATATTTAAAGATGTAAATTACAAATTATTTTCATGGATTAAAAAAAATTATTCATATGGGGTATATTTAAACTTTCTCACTTGTTTTTTTCCCCAACAATTTATAATAATCGACTAATTTGAATTTAGTATTTAATGGTCAAATTTATTTATTTTTATTTATTTTATTGTAAAATTTATTATAAATGTCCCAAATATGTTTTTTATACATATATAAACTAAACTACTAGCTACAAAAAAATAATTTATTTTATAGCTTTTTAATCCTTTTCCATTCAAACTTTTTTTCTTTTTATTTTATCCGATTTTATACTAAAAATGAAAAAAAGAAAGTATAAAAAATCAAATAATAATAATCAAAGAAGTCAAAAGAATAATTTATGTGTGAAAAATATAAGCATGATTTTTTAAAAGAATTAAAAATTACAAAAAAGTGAAATTATTTTTTTTCACTTTTGTAACGATAGAGAATTAAGGATATATATGAGTTATTTTTAAATTGAGAGGGTATATATGAGTCATTATTGTAATAGTAAGGGTATATGTGAGTCTAACCATAATGATATATATGAGCTATCTTTTATATATATAAAGGTATTTCAATTATAAATAAATACATAAATATGCCCTTTAATTTGGCTTCAAATCACATTTATGTCTTTTAAAGCTTTGAATGTGCATAAGTAGACACTTAATATAAAGCTGAACAAATAGACATACATTTCCTACATGGCATCCTATATGTCATTTTTTATCCTACGTGGTGTCCTACGTACATTGTGTCATATAGGACTCGTGTGTTTACTTATTCTACTTTATATAAATTTGAGTATCTACTTGTGCATATCTAAAGTTAGAGGACATAAACGTAAAAGGAGACCAAGTTAAAAGATACATTTATGTATTATGCCTTTTAACATATTTGAAACGCTCACGCGCTCAAACTTAGTTTTTATCCACATATATTTAGACTTTTTTAATTTTTTGTAACTGTTTGAATGATTGTATATGCAAACAACGAGAAGTATTCCAAACAGTTCTTTGTAAGGTTGAAGTGTTCATTGAGTTTTCATCTGAAGCATTAATAAGCTTTCATGTATGTAATATTCGTGCATTTTTTGTTCACTTTCAAATTTTTGCCTATTTTTTTACATTGATTTTATCCACAAATTATGTAAGAAATGTTCAATAGTCTTTTATACATTTAGTAGATGTGATAAC
Organism: Solanum lycopersicoides; assembly: GCA_022817965.1. Lineage (NCBI taxonomy): Eukaryota > Viridiplantae > Streptophyta > Magnoliopsida > Solanales > Solanaceae > Solanum > Solanum lycopersicoides. The sequence continues at coordinate 87,324,706 of CM040627.1, forward strand.
AAAAAAAATGATCAAAATAGTCTTTAATCTATATATAATGTTTTATTTTAATCTTTAATGTATTTCACTTGATTGAAATGATTCTCAATGTAGTGCAAATAGAGTTATTATTTCTATAAAATACTCCCTCCGTTCTATTTTATATGTCATTCTTTTCTATAAATAGTTGAATTACAATACTTTTCATTTTAGAAAATTTATGCATAAATTGTCATATTTTGCATATTATACCCTTGATAGAATAGTTAACTAATCTTGTCATTTATTAATAAAGTTTCCTTAAAATAAAACGATGAGAGTATATAAAAAGATGATTGAACATTCGATATATAAAATTGTAAAAAAAAATTATGTTAAAAAATATGTAAAATTTGGAGAGGGATCAAAAGTACACTAATATATTTATTACAAAGATGAGGGGTATTAGTGCTCTATTTGAAAACTCAAAGACTACTTTGAATCTTTAACCCAAAATAAGGGACTACTTTGATTTTTGGCCTTTTTCTCTGCAAACAACTAAAGTTATTAGTTTGAGAATAGTTTAGTGCATAGAAAGAAGATTTTGTGAAGAAGCAAATCCAGCAATGGTAGATCCTGTATTTGCTGCTACTGTTAAAATTTTGCTTGACAAGCTGATTTCTCTTACTATCAAGGAGATCAATAGCTCAAGGGATTTCAACGAAGATCTGGAAATGTTCACACAAAATGTATCCTTAATCCAAGCTTTCCTTCATGATGTTGAAACACCACAAGTTGAGAAGCAACACTCTGTCGAACTGATGAATCATGTAATTAGTAAACTATTCACAAAGTTAGTTAATTAGGTATAGAAGTTAGTTAGAATAAAGTTATTTAGAAAGAAATCTTATTAATTACAGCTCATTCTTTCTTTTTTGTATATATATACAACTTGGATGTAAAGTCACACATTATGAATGAAGACTATTTTTTCATTCTGTCTGAATTCTCTCTTCAATTGATCTCATATCTCCATTAATGGAGATTCTTATCATGGTATCAGAGCACAGTGAAGTATCTTGTGTCTAACACTTAGGTGTAGTAAAGTTCTTTCATCAGCTCCTCAATTTGCTGATACAAGAATCTCTGTGTTGGTTATCATCTTTGTTGGATCTCTGTTCGTGATCTGGAAATTTGTTAGTGAATCAATCATGGTGCTTCCTGATGAAGTTGTTGTAACTGGTGAAGTGCAAGTACAGGGAATGACTTCTACTCAGCTTGAGCGGGTGGATCACAATCATCCCTTATTCATCCATTCATCAAATACTCAAGGTTCAGTTCTTATCTCAGTTCAGCTTCTAGGATCTGAGAGTTACTCTCTATGGAGTAAATCCTAGAAACTTGTACTTCTAGGAAAAAACAAGTTAGGATTTCTGTTAGGAACTTGTAAAAAGGACATATATCCTTCTCCATGCACGATCTGTGGGATAGGTGTAATGCTATTGTCTTGGGATGGATAATGAACTCTCTTTCTAAAGGTTTACTTAGTACAGTCATCTATGGATATGATGCACATATAGTTTGGGAAGATCTTCGTGAGAGGTTTGATAAAGTCAATGTATCCAGGGCCTTTTTTCTACATAAGAAATTGTTACGTTGTCTCAAGGTACTGCGTTTGTATCAAATTACTTTTCTAGGCTTAGGGAGTTGTGGGATGAATTTGAAACTCTAATGCCTCCTCCCTCATGTGCTTGTAATGAAGCAAAACTGTATGTTGAACACTTCAAATATCATAAGCTATGGCAATTTCTAATGGGAATAAATGAGACCTATGCTCATGCTAAGAGTCAAATTTTGATGATAGTTCCTATTTCTAATGTCAATCAAGCTTATGCTATGATCATTAATGTTGAGAGTCAGAGGTTAAATGCTGTAAGTATTGGTTCCTCTTTAGTTGATCCACATTCAGAAGTTGGTCTTATGAGTAACAAAGTGTCTCAAGGTCAATACTCTGGTTCCAGTAATCATAATGGGAACAATGGTGCTTTTAGTTCAGCGTTTGGAGGGATCAATACTTTTGGAGCTGGTAATGGATCTAATGGTGGCTATAGGTAGAGAAACTATGGTGATGGTAGATCTAATGGGAAATCTCACTTGTTTTGTGACTTCTGTAATTTTAAAGGTCAAAACTTCATGGATATCCGAAGAGGAACGGGACAACCTCTAATTCTCATGCCAACATTGCTGCTACTGGAGAAAATCAATTTAGTGAGGTGAGAGCATCTGATCATCATGCCTTCTCTACTTATACTGCTCCAACAGGTACACATGGTGGTCTGTCCTTATTCACACCTGAGCAGTACACACAGATTCTCCAGCTGCTAAGTAAATGAAAAGATGTAGATCCTGTTGCTAATGTGGCTACTACTAGCACTGCAGGTATGATAACATCTCTTATGTCTAATGTGGTTAACAGTAATTGGATAGTAGATACTGGAGCTTCTAACCACATGGTTCATAATGCTAGCCTAATGACTCAATATAGAGATCTTGGTGATAAGAGTAATATGCATATCAATCTTCCTACAGGAAGTCAAGCATTTATTAGTCATATTGGTGAATCCTTAGTTTTTACAGATAAAACTGCAAAAGATGTGTTGTTCATTCCAGAGTTCAAATACAATCTTCTATCTGTATCTCAGTTGACTAGGCAATTACAGTGTGTTATGCTATTTTTTTCTGACTTCAGTGTCTTTCAGGATCTCTCAAATGGGAAGGTCCTGGGATTGGTAGAGAAGATCAAGGTTAATATCTACTTCAGACTGTATTTTGTACTTCTTATGATACTGGTGGTTTTCATGCTCATAATTCCACTAGTGTAGTTCCTACTATAGACAAGTCTAGTGCTGCTACTACTAGTTGTAATTCTTCTGTATCTTCTCTGAGTAATCTCTGGCATAAGAGGCTTGGTCATGCTCCTCTTAATGTGCTCAGTAGAATATAATTTTTACTTCCAAGGATCATCATTGTACTGTGTGTCCTTTTGCAAAATAATCCAGGCTTCCATTTCCTGTTAGTGTTACTACTTCTGCTTCTTCATTTGATATTGTACTTGGGGATGTTTGGGGACCATACAAAGTTTCTAATGATGATGAAAAAGTATATTTTCTTACATTGGTGGATGATAAATCTCGATATACTTGGATCTTTTTGTTACATACTAAGTCTGATTCTCTTGTAGTTCTGAAATATTTCCTATCTATGGTGAAGACACAATTTGGTGTCAATGTTAAATGTGTTCGAACAGATAATGGGACTGAATTTTGTTAACTCTCAAGTTTCTAGTCTATTCAAGGAGTTTGGGGTCTTACATAAAAGTTCTTGTGTCTATTCCCCTCAACAAAATGGTGTGGTTGAGAGAAATCATAGGTCTATTCTTGATATGGCCAGGGCATTCAGATTTCAAGCAAGTATACCTTTGAAAATCTGGGGTTGTTGTGTTTCTATAGCAATCTATATCCTTAACAGATTACCTTCTGTAGTATTGCACAATAGGTCTCCTTTTAAAGTGTTATTTGGCAAAGTTCCTTCCCTCATATACTTCAGAGTCTTTGGTTCATTATGCTATGCCACCACTCCTAAACATCTTGATAAATTTTCTCCTAGAGCTCTTCTTGCTGTCCATCTAGGTTATTCCTCTTCTAAAAAGGGCTATATATTGTATGATTTAAGCTCCCATTCTTTTTTTGTCAGCAGAGACACAGTGTTCAAAGAAGATATCTTTCCTTTTAAGGATCTTCAATCTTCTCCTTCTCTCTTATTTCCTGTTATGCATTTTTCTGATGATTCTCCTATTCTTCTCTCTTCTTCTGAGTCTGTTCTTACCTCAGATACTTCACCTTCTACTCCTGCTTCCGTATCATCTCCAATTGAGTCTCATTCACTTTCTACTCCTTCTGAGGTGGTTATATCTACTGAGAGTCAACCTCCTCCTAGAAGATCTACCAGACCCTCTAAACCTCCTGTTTGGTTGGACAACTATGTCACTCCTAGTGCTAAAAATGTCTGTCTATATCCTCTTTCGCATTATGTTTCTTATTCTAGACTGTCTCCTTCCTATAGATCTTCACTTGCTGCTTATTCTACAATTACTGAACCCAAGTCCTATCAGGAAGCATGTCTAGATCCTCACTGGGTAAAAGCCATGCAAACAGAAATTATTGCTCTAGAGAATAATTGTACTTGGTCTATTGTTCCTCTTCCATCTGATAAAACTCCTATTGGTTGTAAATAGGTGTTTAAAGTAAAATATCATGCCTCAGGTGCAGTTGAAAGGTATAAGGCCAGGCTAGTGGCCAAAGGGTATAGTCAGCAAGAAGGTTTGGATTATACTGAGGCCTTCTCCCCAGTAGCCAAGATGGTTACTGTGAGGTCAGTTGTAGCCTTTGATGCTTCTCATGGCTGGTTTTTGTTCCAAATGGATGTTCACAATGCCTTTCTTCAGGGTGATCTTTTTGAAGATGTGTATATGCTGATTCCTAATGGCTTTGCTACCCAGGGGGAGAAGTCTATGGTTTGCAAGTTACATAAGTCCTTGTATGGCTTGAAGCAAGCACCAAGGCAATGGAATTTAAAACTGACTGGAGCTTTGATTAATATGGGTTTACACAGTCTCATTATGACTATTATTTGTTCACAAAAAAGGTAGAAAAAGAGTTGCTTGTCATTCTGGTATATGTTGATGATCTCTTAATAACTGATAGTAATTTGCAGCTCATACAACAGGTTAGAAAAGATCTGCAACACAGGTTTAAGATGAAATATCTTGGTGAGCTAAAATACTTCCTTGGAATTGAATTTTCTAGAACTACTGATGGTATTCTCATGAATCAGATGAAATATGCTTTAGGACTTGTGTCTGAATTGGGACTAGCAGGATGCAGGCCTTCTTCTACTCTGTTAGTTCAAATCTGATTTGAAAAGATAACTCAAACTTGATATGAAGTTTTGATGATTTAACAAACTTATCGATCTAACAAGGAACCAGATCCTTGTTATTGAAACTGCTGATAGTGAGATGAATGATAAACTCAATGTGAGGTATATTTGTGTGCTATCATCAAAAATGGGGAAAATGTTATATTCTAGGTGTTTTGATGATCCTCACAAATGCGGGGACCTGGTCCCTGGCAGAGTGCTCTCGTCCAGATACAAATGGGGTACAACTGTAAAAGCTGTCATGCCAGGTGGTAGGTGAAAAGTGCAGTGTCCTACACCAATAGAAAGAGCGGACGAGATTGTATGTTTCGGTATCTCACAAATGCAGGAACCTGGTCCCAAGCAGAGTTTCCTCCATCAGATACATAATTGGTTACAATTGTAAAGCTGTCACGTCAGAGGTTGGTGAGGCGTCAGTGTACTACACCAATCAGAATAGAGGAGGGTGTTTGTCCAGCAGATAATAACTCTTTATGTTTGATATTTTTAGCATGACAAACACCATATTATATTCATTCATCCAAAGAAGGAAGTCAGTCAGCAAGCCTTTTCAAGAACTCACAAAGAAGTTTGTGAGGGACCTGGTCCCTGCAGGACTGCGACGTGAAAAGACAGCTGTTAGAAAAGCTACTACCTCTGATGCGGTAGGTGCACAACTTTTCCAATAGCAGGCCTTCAACCAATGGGATGGTTTCAACGAATTTGTGGGGAATTATATTATCTCTTTCCAACAAACACAAATTCAAGAATTGGCAAACTAAACTTGGATTTTCTCTGAAAAATTCAAAGTCTTGAAAAGTGAAGGTCATCTTCAAGGAAAAACACTGTTCATATCAACAAGGGACTAGATGGAGTGCTAAAGAGTTTTGTTGTATTTAGAGCTTTGTGTCTATGTTCTTACATTGTGAATCTGATCCTAATCTATAAAGGATTCAGAACTTGTTTCGGATTCTAGAAGTCTAAGTCATCTAGAGTTAGGTGATTTAGTGGGCAACATTATTGTTGCTTAGTCAAAATCTAAATCATCCAAAGGGTGGGGGTTTAGTGGGCGGTGTGGTATCCGCTTAAGAAAATCTATATTAATCCGTGAGGGTTAGTATAGTGGGTAGAGTTGTATCTACTCTGGCTCAGCTAAGTGATAGGAAGTATTACTTAGCATAGAGATTAGCAGGCTAGTCTCTTGGTGTAAAACTGGTTTTACTTTTGCTTGTGAGAAGATTAGTGAAACGCAGTTCTAAAAGTCCTGTTGATACAGGTCGTGGTTTTCTTCCCTTGAGCAAGGAGGTTTCCACGTAAATTTGCTTGTTCAATCTTTACTTTCAACACTTATTTTAATGTCTGTTATTTTAACTGTGCTGATGACCTGGTCCCATTGAAACATGTGGACGCAACTTTTAGTTATTGTTCTTGTTGAGTCAAGGAACCTGGTCCTTGACTAATTGATAAGTGGATGCATACATTCCAACATACTCCTGTAGAATCCAATCACAAGTTAACTTCTACTGTATTTGATGAATGCACAGGCAGAGTTAATAATTCAGAAGATAAATTGTTAGATGACTTTCGAAAATATCAAAGACTTATATGAATGTTATTGTATTTGACTATGACTAGGCCAGACATAGCCTTTGTAGTTCAAGTGTTGAGTCAGTATATGCACTCACCAAAATTATCTCACATGGAAGCTGCTCTTCGAGTAGTGAAGTATATCAAATGAACAACTGGGCTTGGTTTGTTTATGCCAAGAAGTAAAGGATCAAAATTAACAGCATAATGTGACTCATATTGGGCTTCTTGTGTTGAGTCTAGAAGATCTGTGACTGGATATGTAGTGAAACTGGGAAATGCAGTGATATCGTGAAAGGCTAAGAAGCAAAGTACTGTATCTAGAAGCTCTGCAGAAGCAGAATTCAGAAGTATGGCCACCACAATTGCAGAGATAGTATGGCTGAAAGGTTTATTCAAGGAGTTGTGAACAGAAATTAGTTTGCCTATAAGGTTGTTTATTGATAGTAAAGCTGCAATTCAGATAGCAGTTCATCCTATCTTTCATGAAAGAACTAACATTTTGATATAGACTGTCACTTTGTTAGAGAAAAAATTCTGAAAGGACTCATACAGACACACTACATAAACACTAAGGCTCAGCCAGCAGACTTACTCACAAAAGGGCTATGTAAGCCTCAGCATGAAGCTTTAATTCACAAGCTTGGAATGAAAAATGTATTTTCTTATTCTCAGCTTGAGGGGAGTGATGAATCATGTAATTAGTTAAGTATTTGCAAAGTTAGTTAATTAGGTATAGAAGTTAGTTAGAATAAAGTTAGTTAGAAAGGAATCTTCTTAATTATAGCTCATTCTTTTTTCTTTTTTTTATATATACACAACTTGGTTGTAAAATCACACATAATGAATGAAGACTATTTTTTCATTCTCTCTGAATTCTCTCTTCAATTGATCTCATATCTCCATTAATGGAGATTCTTATCACGAACAATGGCTCAACAGGCTTGAGAGAGTTGCTGAAAATGTGTTTGATCGATTCAGATATGAATCTCTCAAAACAAAAGTGATGAACAGCCCAATGAAAAAGGTCAGTGGTTTCTTTTCTCATATTGCTTTTAAGAGCAAAATGTCTAGAAAAATCAACAGCATCAATAAAGAGTTGACCGCTATTAACAGGGTAGCCAAAGACCTCGGTCTCCACACACATAGTTCCTTCTCGGAAAATACTACCGATTCGAGAAATAGATTCCTTAGTAGTTGCTTCTGATGTTGTTGGTAGAGATTTGGATGTTGCTGAGATAAAGGAGAAAATTTTGAAAATGAGACAGGAGGATGTTGTTCTGTCCACCATTCCCATAGTGGGTATGGGGGGTTTAGGGAAAATAACTGTGGCTAAGAGGATTTACAATGATAAAAGCATCAAGCAAATATTTGAAAAGAGAATTTGGTTGTGTCTACCTGAAATGTCTGAAACAAAGAGCTTTCTTGAACAAATCCTCGAATCACTGACGGAGAGAAAAATTGAGGTTCAAATGAGAGATATAATAGTCAAGAAGCTACAAGATGAACTGGGAGGAAAAAAACTATTTGCTAGTCCTGGATGATTTGTGGTATGTTGACTCTATATCATGGCATGAGTTCGTTGACACCTTGAGAGGAATAAATACATCCAGAGGGAACTTCATTCTTGTGAGGACTCGTATGAAGCGGGTGGCATCCACTGTAGCAACAGATCTAAACATCTTGGCAAGTTAACAGAGGATCATTGTTGGTCTATTTTCAAACAAAAAGCATTTGTTGATGGCAGGGTTCCATAAGAATTGGCGAGCATGGGCAACAAGATTGTTAAAATGTGTCATGGTCTACCGTTGGCTGCAAGTGTGTTGGGAGGCCTCTTACACAACAAGGAAACACATGATTGGCAAGCAATTCTTGATGGCAACCCTGCTGTTGCAGGTGAAGATCATGATAATGGAGAAAATAGCATAAAGAAAATCCTAAAACTCAGCTATGTATATCTACCATCTCCACAACTGAAAAAATGCTTTGCTTACTTTGCAATATTTCCAAAAGATTTTGTGTTTGAAAAGGAACAACTTATCCAACTCTGGATGGCAGAAGGCTTTCTTCGTCCAAGTTAAGAGACCATTATGATGGAATACGTTGGGCAAAGGTTTTTTCAAATCTTGTTGCAAAATTCCTTGTTGCAAGATGTTGTGTTAGATGAGCATAACAATATACCACACTGTAAGATGCACGATCTTGTACATGGTTTGGCTGGAGATATCTTTAAATCTAAAGTATTTGATCCGAAGGGAGATGATGGAGAAAAACTTTCTCAAGTTCGATACTTTGGATGCGAGTCACCAAGGGATAAAATAGATAAGATAAATGAGCCAGAACGTCTGTGCACACTGTTTTGGAGAAGCAATTATATATCGGAAGATATGCTATTGAGCTTTAAGTTCTTGAAAGTTCTAAATTTTTCTAGTTCAGGAATCATGGAGTTGTCAGCAAAAATCGGGAAGCTAATTTACTTGAGGTATCTTGATCTCTCGAACACTAAGATCATAACCTTGTCCAATTCTATTTGCGAGCTCTATAATTTGCAAACATTTAGAATCAATGATTGTGATTCACTCAATGAACTTCCATATGAGATGGGAAATATGATAAGTTTGAGGCACATTTACGGCAGTTTTCAGTGTATTAATAAAAAACATTTTCAGATGCCACCTAAGATGCGACAGTTGACTAGTCTTCAAACCCTCCAGTTTTTCAAGGTAGGTTTAGAGAAAGGTCGTCAAATAGAAGAATTAGGTCATTTGAAAAACCTAAAAGGTGAATTGACGATCAATGGTCTACAATTGGTCGGTGATAGAGAAGAAGCTCGAACAACATATTTACAAGAGAAATCGAATATCTACAAGCTGACATATGTGTGGTTCCATGACGAACCAGAAGAAAGTGAGGCAAATGATGAGTATGTGTTGGATGGTCTTCAACCTCATCCTAACTTGAAAAGCTTAGCAGTAGTGGACTATTTAGGGATTAAATTTCCTTCATGGGTCCGTGAAAATTTGCTACCAAATTTGGTCAAGTTGAAATTAAGTGGTTGCAAATGATGCAAAGAAATTCCATCATTTGGTCAACTGAAATTTCTTCGGCATCTTGAGCTGTCATGATTCCACGAGGTGGAAAGCATCGGGCCTAGATCTTATGGTATTGATGGTAACAATAATGGATCAAGCAGCAATATCCAAGTGTTCCCGTCATTGAAAGAACTAATATTGGAGGATATGTCTAATCTTACTGAGTGGAAGGGAGTTTCTTGTTCAAATTCAAACCTTTTCCCGAAAATGGGGGGACACCCTTTCTGAAAATTTCGCCCCATTCCGAAAATGGTAAGGGGATATGGAAGGACGTGATTGATCTAATGTCCTTGAGAGCTACGTGTCTCAATCCTAAGACGCGAGGATGATTCCGCGTGCTTTTTTTGCTACTCCGATGGCAGATGAGAAAGAGACGTTGGAGGAAGAGACAAAACGCCAGCACCCTGCTGTTTGTCGTTCAGCTGTACCTGGGCATCGTTGTTTTCCCTCATGCCATCTGAACGTTGGTTCTCTTTTGGAACAAGAATTGGGCCGGGTATGGGAGGCGGGTGGGCTGGAGAAGGAAAAGTTGGGCTGGAAAGGCTACTGTAATTGGGCCTGCAAATTGCAACTGATGGATTGGGGATGGGCTGAAGGTTTTGGTGAATGGCTGCTTAACGGATAATCTAATTCACCAATCAAACTATGGCGTGAATAAAATGAATCAACTAAAAACTAATCAACGAGCCTTTTTATTTAAGAGATAAAATAATTGACTTAGTAATAAACTAAAAATTCGGAAAAAAAAAGTAACATAAACTATAGACAAGATCAATTTCATAAATTATTAAGCAACC
>CM040627.1:87335141-87525805 GCA_022817965.1 Solanum lycopersicoides
GAGTTGAAATTGGGGTAAGATTGTTTCCTGAAGCTTGGAGAAGTTGAGCATTAGCAACTGTCCATTGTTAAAAGTACTCCAAGTCAATTTGAAATCCTCCATAATTAAGTATTGATAGAGTTGATAGTAAAATGCCATTGTTGAACTTGTGCAGCAACTTGACATCTCTCGTAGAGCTAAGTGTCTTTCTGTGAAGAGCTCACTTGTTTTCCAGATGAGATGCTACGCAACAACGTTTTCTTCAATATTTATGTGGAGAGTTTCGTGAATTGCACAGGCTTGTACAATCTCCATTCTCTCAAGAGCTTACTAATACACTTCTGCCCCAATTTCAGTTCTTTTCTTGTTCCCAGTGGAGAGAACTATTTGACTAACCTCCAATTGTCTTTGAGTTATTGAATTGGTGATGAATTGACCAGTTTACCAAGGATGGAATGCTAGGGCAATGCCAGTCTCTACAGAGATTGTCGGTCAGCAGGTGTAACAACTTAGTTTCCTTGCTTTACATATGTGGGAAATGCCTTCACTTGTTCCATTTGGGTTTATTAAATTGTCCCAAATTCATTAGTATACCCGCAGGGGGCCTTCACCGTCTCACCAGGTTAAGGAAATTGGAAATTGGTCCTTTCCCAAAGATGGTAGATTTTGAAGCATTCCAATTGATTTTTAATGGCATTCAGCAGCTGTTGTCCTTCGTAAATCTGGCGGTGACTGGACTTGGACACTGGAATTCTGTGCCGTATCAGTTTATGCAACTCTCTTCCTTAATACATATCCACATACGTGATTTCGGAATTGAGGCCTCACTCATAGACTTTACAACCTTATTTCTCTTGAGAACATTACATCTGGTGAAGTGCAACGGCTACAAATGTGGCTTCTCAAGATGCCATGCCCAAATTAAGGTATGTTGGATATCCGCAATTGTCCATTGTTAGAAGCTCTGTCAGATGGGCTCGGCAACCTTGTTTCTTTGAAAGAGTTAAGTTTACGAAACTGTGAAAAGCTAGAGCATTTGCCATCCCGAGATGCCATGCTACGCCTCACCAAATTAGGGAGGCCTGGAAATTGAGGGCTGCCCAAAGTTAGAAGAAAGTTGCAACAACCACAGTGGCCAAAACTCCCAGTGGTCCACATTTCCATATTCCTAAAGTTAAAGTTGGTCGAAGCATAATTCAGGACTTGCGTAAGTCTTTTTCTCTTTCCCCATCTGAGTTGCATTTTGAATTATTTTCTACGTTCTAAATATTACGTTATTTCCTATGAATTAGTTAAGTTTAATGATATGTAATTTTTTCTCTGAATGAGCATATCTATCAGCTCAATATACGATCTATCTTTCGTGAGTTCACTGAAACAAATTTTGGTGTCTTCTTCTATTCTTCAAGTAAGGTATCTCTATATTCTTTTAGATATGATTTAATTCATGAAATTTATGTTATTTTCCTATACGGTTACTAGTTAAGGTCATGCTTGAACTGATTGAAAATCATGTGCTAAATCAAGTCAAAATCCACTAGTGGCAGGCAATTACGGTAGGTAAATTTGTTTTTCACTACCTTTTCTCATGACACCTGTTCGTACTGTTTAAACAAGGTTGGTTATGTTTCCACCACCACATTTGTTTTGTTGAAGAACAGAATCTTCGGCGGTAGGCATTACGAGACACTTTCATGAATATTAGTAACGATAACATAATCTGTCAACGTTTTACTTCCATAATGGGGGATACCAACAATTATTAAGTGAACTATTTGTATGTTTTTAAACATGTGCAACAAAAAGTTTTGAAATGGTGTCTCTCTATACTTTTATCAAGCATAGGAAGTCGACTATATCTGATTCATGTCGTGTAGGCCCGATTCAAGGTAAAGCACTCCCACCTAAGATTTTTCATATTCAAGGTTCAAACTCGAGACACTGGTTAAGGGAGGACAGTCCATCAAGCACCTCATATTTTAAGTATTCTACTGAAGAATTGCATCAAACGATGAATATATCCTCTTAGATGTGTCTAAATTTGACAGCAGAGGCCTTTCTTGCACGTGTACATGCCTTTTTGTACAGAGAAGTTTTTGTTTCCAGCAGCATTTTGATTTTACACTTAGCTGCTGCATCATTGCCTAAGTTTAATGTAGTTGTGTTTTTCCCTCTTTAAATTTATCTTGGCTTGTGTTTGCGCATAATAAACAATGAGGATAGGGTCTAATCAAATGGGCGAGTTAGATTGGCAAGTCACAAAAAAGAGATTATACTATAAATATGTAATCACAAATTATTCAAATGAATTTTTTAAAAAGGATTAATATAGGGATATATTTAATCTTTCATGGTTTTTTTTTCTTTTTGACTTTTATAATTAATATTTTAGTAATTTTAATGGTCAAATTTAATTTTTCACTTATTTTATATAAAATTTATTATAGATGTTCCAATACTTTTTTATATATAATAAAAACCAAATTGCAATATAGCTTAAAAGAAAAAAGTAATTTCAGTTTATTTATTTTTTAACTTTTTAATCCCTTCCCATTCAAAACTTTTTTCTTTTTATTATCTGATTATACGTTAAAAATGAAAAAAATAAGAATAAATATATCAAATAATAATCATTTTGAATTATTTAATAGTATTTATTTTTTCCTTTATGTAGTTTTAAATTATATACTTGTAATTTTATTTAAAAATTTAATTATATTTAATTAAATATTGCTTAACTTGATTATTTATTTAGTAGTTTAAATTATCATTTTCTTTATAAAAAAAAATTACCGTTAAAATTTAAATCCTTGATGAAATTCTGACTACGCCAATATATATATATATATAATATATATATAAGGTATTCAAATCTAAAGATAAAGTCAAAACGTATATCAAACCATGTTTTCCTTTTAAAAAAGTATTCGTGCAAATAAAATAAATTTCAAAAAAACTTACCTTAAGTAAATGAATATAAGAGGAAAAGGATCATTTTTACATATTTGAAACTCTGTCTCTCATGCTTTTCATTCACACTAGATTTAATATGCCCGTGCAGGCATGGGCCCACCAATAAATTGAGATTGAGATTGTATGTATAAGAAAATACAGATTATTCATAAAGTATGTGTCATTTCATACGTTTCAAATGAACTTGAAATTGGCGAAATACAAGATAAATTCAAGGGAAATAAAATTGAAAAATTAAAAATACACATTCAATTAATATATGCTTCAAGCAATACAACAAGAATGATAGAAAGATTCTCTGTGGATAAATTTCTCGGCTGCTCTGCACATTACAACTTATGTAAACAACCGCTCATCTTCAATAGCAGAGACACATGTTAAGAAAACATGACAACACTAATAAAAAGTTAAGTTTTTTGTGTTCATATCAATGTTAAGAGTTCCATATTTAGTAAAGCGGTTACTACTCATTGGTGACCAACACATGTGAAGAACTCCATATCATCCCCATGTTCAGTTTATTTCTTTCGCATTAAGCTACAAAAGGAAATAGAAGTTTGTGCTAGTGATTTTGCCATAACAGGGAGGTAAGGGGACAATTCCAAGATCTTAAGCGAATTGAAGAGACGACATTACATTCAGCACAAAAAAAAGATGATGAAAAGAATCAGCTAATTAAATTGACCAGCAAATTCATTATAACAAGAAAACAACAAACTAATACATTAGCTAGGAAAATTGGTGGTAATCCTGAGGTTTAACCAACGGAAGCATCACATAAGCAAAGGGAGGTATGTTTCTAACAAATTTGCAAATTTACTCAATTTTTTCATGGCCCGCTGTAGTTAATTTAGGAAGGCTCTGGCGGAAAGGATGAATAGAAGGAAGTGGAAAGTGGTATGAAAATAAAAGTAAGGTGATCAATAAGAGATACGTGTCCGTTCAATCTTAATGAGATGCCACGTTGCATTTAATGTGAAGTGTCCAAAATAACCTCTAATGAAATTTTAAAAGACTAATAACTGACAGGTTGATACCTCATAATTGAATTGACATTTCTAATATAGTAGAATATATTTAGACTTTTTTTAATTTTTTAATTTTTTTATAACTGTTTGAATGATTGTATTGCAAACAAACGAGAAGAAGTCCAAACAGTCCCTTATAAGTGTTACTTGAGTTTTCATCTGAAGCATTAATAATCTCTCAATTCTGTAATATTGGTGGATTTTTGTTCACTTTCAATTTTTGCCTATTTTGACATTGATTTTATCCACAATTTTTTTATAGAAGAGTGAAGTGGTAGGACGACCAAGGGTAAAAATATAATTTCATTCTAATAAGAATCTATTAAGAAGACAGTAATTTCTAGAAACATTATGTGAAGAATCATATAAGAAATTTCGTTGAAATCTTTTGAGACGATTTTTCGAGTATTTATAAATAAACTAATTATATATAGAATTATATAAGAAAAATCTATTAGCTAAATTATAACAGGATAAACTAACAAATTTAACTATAAACTAAGGGTCCAAACTACAAGTTACATAAATGATTTAATAAATCGTTAAATAGAGCTAAAATCTTTTGCGACGGATTTTGAGTATTTTATGAAATAAATTAATTATATAAAAACTTAAGAGTACATATTGTTTGAAGGTTATAGGAATCGAACTAAAGCTACTTTAAGATGACTTGAAAACTTTTAAATCTTATAAAGTCAACTATTTCAAACTCGTTTGGAATTTAAGGAACTCGCGAACTAATTTTATCGAGGGGGGTCAAAATTGAATGTCAACAATCATTATCCTTTCTTGCTTTCTCTTGTAAAGCAATAACTTTGGCCCTCAGTTCTGCATTTTCCCTTTTCAGGGCTTGAACTGCCTCGGTACCATGTCCCTCAGTCTGCGCAGTGAGTAGCTCGGCTTTAAGAATAGCAATTTCTGCATCCTTGCCACTCAGCCTCATAGTCATTTCTTCTACCTCATGCTTGAGCTGGTCCTGGCCTTCAATGAGTTGAGCCATTTTGCTCTTGGGATTTTCTTTCCCTTCAATGCACTCGCATTCAGCCAAGGTAGTCTCTGAAAAGGCTTGCTTCACTGTACCGACTTTCCCAAGACCAAGCGGAATGTTAAAGTATTTGAATACTTTAGTGAGAAATTATCCATACCCCATACCATGTATCCCTTTCCGCTCAATAATAGTCTTGTAGATATGCTCAAGCATGAAACCTGGAAGATCCAGAGGTTCGAACTTGCACAATAATTCCATCACATACAGATCAGCAGAAGTTGCTGAGGTCCTCTTTTCTGTTCGAGGAAGGAGGATTTTGTTGACAAATTCAAAAACTAACTGATATTCACTTTTCATCACTTTCTTAAACAACCCTGCGCATTTTGTAGTAGGAAGTTTTGAACACAATGTTACAAATTCAACAGAACATGTCTTCCCTACCATAGACCTGATACCTTCACGAGGTACCCCAAGGATCTTTCCCAGCAGAGTCTCGTCAAGATGAATAGCAATGTCGTTTACTCTGGTATTGATACTTCCATCTTCCTGAAATTGAATGTTGTAGTAGAATTCGCGCACTTCCTCCTCATGAAGAATGGGAGATGTGTGGTTGAAAAGATACATCCACGACTGAATCTCAACCATGTCATGAAGTGAGTCCATCCCAGGAAGATTAATTATCCCCATATGAAAAACCCTATCAGCCAGTACAGACTGCTTCCTCAGATTGTCAACAATCTCTTGTTTGTTGACCTGCTCGTCATTTACATGCACCTGTGTACCCGGTCCCTGTGACCTTTTCCTTTTTCCTTTAGCAGTTTCTTTTGTCGATTTTGTTTTCTCAGCTTTCTTCGTTTCTTTTGGCTTGGTTTTTCCTGACCTCTTCTTTGTATCCCTTTTCTGTCTCTTCAGCAGACACATCTACCACACCGACTCAGGCAGTTTAAAATTTGACACTTTGAAAGTTTAGCACTCCTGTTTTCTGTGTAGACTTCGCACTAGCTTTCAGAGCATCAGCCATCATCTTTTTGGCGTCAGATTAGTAACAGGTCTTCTTTTAGACACTTCTCCCACCTTTCTCTTTTCCTTTCGAATACACTTACATCTCTCTTTTCAACCTTCCACTGTGTAGGTTGGTCATCACCTGCTGAGTCAGAGGAATCAGAGGATGGATATCGCCCAAAATCTGGAGTTCTATCAAAGATAGGTTGGGTCTCTCTGAGTTCTTCATTTTGAAAAGCTTCACTTTCCTCAACCCTGACTTCCTCTCGCATCATAGCCAGACTCTCGATCACCAATTCTTCACTCGCAGCGAGAATATTTGACTCAGAAGTTTTGTTCCTTGGTAAGTCTCCTTCAAAAAGAGCATCTGAAAGCATTTCATGATGAGGACCAGGTCCAGTAGGAAGACTTGGACTGTTCAGATCTATGGAGTGAAAAGGATTTTCGGGAATATCTAAGGGAGAACTTACTTTTGAACTTGTTGGGAGATTAGATTTTGACCCTGTGGATGACGGAGAGTAGAAAGAAATTGGGTCGATCTCACTAAGTACTGTAAGCATTTGCTTAGAAGCAGAAGAAGGGTCCGACATTTTATCAAGAAGAAGGAGATGAGAAGCAGTAGTGAAAGATGAAGAAGGTAGTGAGTGAGAAAAACAATTTAGGGTTTTTCGACAGAGAGAGGGAATATTGCAAGAAGAGTGAAGGATTAATAGAGAAAAAGAGGGTTTAAAAAGAAAAAGAAACGGTGCCAGGTCCCTAT
Organism: Solanum lycopersicoides; assembly: GCA_022817965.1. Lineage (NCBI taxonomy): Eukaryota > Viridiplantae > Streptophyta > Magnoliopsida > Solanales > Solanaceae > Solanum > Solanum lycopersicoides. Next base: position 87,341,872 of record CM040627.1, read on the forward strand.
TGATTTGACGCGTCGCTTGAAATTAAGCGATGGGACTAACGGTCAGAATAACCGATGACTGACACGTGGCTTGATCAAACGATCACTTTATCTCAGTTTAAAATTAATGTATCGAATGCTAACCTCAACTAGGACCAGGTCCCATAATGCAGTTTTATCACCATTCCTCAACTGTTCTGGCCATGTCTTTGCTTTGCTAATCCTTTTATGAATGTATACCTGCAATAGGTACAACAGTGATCTATCTTAGACAAGAAATTATTGACAAAGAGGATACCTACACTACAAGTTTAGCCATCAAGAAAATTTCATGATTGAATGACTTTGAAATCAGTTTGAAGTCATCATGCCCAACTTCAACCTATTACTCTCAAATTGGTCTTTGCTAAGAGCCTTGGTGAAGATGTCTGCGATTTGTTCCTCTGTTGGGCAATATGTAAGCACAATGTTTCCCTTTTCAATATTATCTCTCAGAAAATGATGTCTAACATCAATGTGCTTGGTTCTCTTGTGATGAACATGATTCTTTCCCATACTGACTGCACTAGTATTGTCACACATAAGAGGTATTGCCTTGATGCTTACTCCGAAGTCCTCTAAGTGTTGTTTGATCCATAACAATTGTGAACAACATGCAGCAGCTGCAACATGTTCAGTTTCAGCTGTTGAAAGAGCTACTGAATTATGTTTCTTCGTTCCCCATGAGATAAGTGAAGAACCAAGGAAATGAGCCATCCCTGAAGTGCTCTTCCTGTCAACTTGATAACCAGCAAAATCAGCATCTGGAAAGCCAACAAGATCAAAAGTATCACCTGCTAGGTAGAAGAGTACCAGGTCCCCTGTTTTCTTCAAGTATCTTAGAATTCATTTAGCAGCCTTCAAATGTGAATCACGAGGACATGCTTGGAATCTAGCACACATTCCAACACTGTATACAATGTCAGGTCTGCTAGCAGTCAGATACAACAAGGATCCAATGATTCCCCTATACATGGTTTGATTCACAAGAGAATCAGATTCATCTGCTACAAGCTTGGAGTTTGTACCCATAGGAGTATCAATAGGTTTAGAATCAAACATATTGAATTTTTTCAACAGCTCCTTAATATACTTCTCCTGACTGATTGAGATTCCATCTGATGATTGCTTGATTTGTAGCCGCAAAAAGAAAGTCAGTTCACCCATCATGCTCATCTCAAACTCCTTTCCCATTAATGATGAAAATTCTTCACACAAAATGCTCCGATGTAGCTCCAAAGATAATGTCATCCACATATACATGTATAATAAGCAATTCCTGTTCTCTTTTTAGTAAGAACAAGGTATTGTCAATTTTCCCCCTTTTGAACCAATTCTTCAACAGAAACTTCGACAGTCTTTCATACCAAGCTCTGGGAGCTTGTTTTAAACCATACAGGGCCTTATTCAACTTAAACACATGATCTGGTAGCTCAGCATCTTCAAACCCAGGAGGTTGTTTGACAAACACCTCCTCATTTAAGTCTCCATTAAGGAAGGCACTCTTGACATCCATTTGATATAGCTTGAATCCCATGAATGCAGCAAAGGCTATAAGAATTCTGATGGCCTCCATCCTTGCAACAGGAGCAAAGGTTTCATCATAGTCTATACCTTCCTTCTGATTATATCCTTGAACAACTAATCTGGATTTGTTTATAGTAATCACACCATTTTCATCAAGCTTGTTTCTGAAAACCCATATGGTTCCTATAACAGTTCTGTTAACAGGTCGAGGAACCAGGTACCACACCTTACTTCTTTCAAACTGATGGAGTTCTTCTTGCATTGAATTAATCCAATCTGCATCACCTAATGCCTCTTTCACATTCTTAGGCTCGATTGAAGATATAAACACTGAGAATGCAACTAGATTTCTTGTTTTTGATCTAGTGTGAATTCCAGAGTTCAAAGGTGAAATGAGGTTATCAAGTGGATGTGATAAACTGTGTTTCCATCCTGGTCTTGAAGTCAACTGGTTTAGCTGATCAGTATTCTCTTCTTCATCAAGGAAGTCTTCATTTTCTGGAGAGTGAGTGATATTCTGACTAGAGTTCAGAATGGTACCAGGTTCCTCTTCAGGTTTATCAACCTCATCAGCCTTTTCAGATGAACCTTGATCAGCATTGTCAATCCCCAACTGGTTATTAATTTCAGCTTCACTTCTTTCACTTTTCTGAGATTTAAACAACTCAATCAACTCATCTTCATCATTTGATGCTGCCCCTTTCAGATTTCCATCTTCATCAAACACAACATGAATACTTTCTTCAATGCATTGAGTTCTCTTGTTGAAAACTCTGTATGCTTTACTTGATGAAGAATATCCTACAAACACTCATTTATCACTTCTAGGGTCAAACTTTCCGAGATCATCCTTCCCATTGTTCAAAACAAAACATTTGCATCCAAAAGCCCTAATGTAGCTCAACATAGGTTTTCTGTTGTTGAGTAGTTCATAGGAAGTCTTATTCAGTAAAGACCTTATCAAGCATCTGTTAGTGACATAGCATGCTGTGTTGATTGCTTCAGCCCAAAAATTTTGAGGAAGATTTGACTCAATAATCATGGTTCTTGCAATATTTACCAAGGTTCTGTTTTTCCTTTCCACTACTCCATTTTGCTGGGGAGTTCTTGGAGCAGAGAAATTGTGACTAGTGCCATTTTTCATACAGAAATGATCAATTTTTGAGTTTTCAAACTCAGTTCCATGATCAGACCTAATTCCAGCAATCACTTGATTCAATTTAGTTTGAATCATTTTGAAGAACACTATCAATTTTTCTGGTGTTTCTGCTTTTGATCTTAAGAATCTTGTCTATGTGAACCTTGAGTAGTCATCAACTATCACCAAAATGTATTTCCTTCCACTTCTACTTTGAACCTTCAAAGGCCCACATAAATCCATGTGTAGCAGCTCTAATACTCTCAATGAGGTTACTTGCTTATTTGGCTTGAAGGATGATCTGATTTGTTTTCCTTTGACACAGGCTTCACAAATTTTGTTTTCACAAAATTTCAACTTTGGCAGACCTAGGACCAGGTCCTTAGAAATCAGTTTATTCAATAAAGATGAGCTCACATGCCCTAGTCTTCGATGCCACAGATCAGCATTTTCATTCTGAGCACTAAGACATGTCAGATCATCTCCATGAGATGTTTCTAAGTTAGCCACATACATGTTTTTGCTTCTGTGAGCAGTGAGAATCACTTTCTTTGTAGTTAGATTAACTACAGTACACTTCTCAGATGTAAACTTTACTTCATTTCCCTTGTCACAAATTTGAGACACACTCAAGAGACTATACTTCAACCCACTAACATGATACACGTTTTCAATAGATTCCCCAAGCGATTTTCCCACTTTACCAACACCTAAAATATACCCCTTCTTTCCATCACCAAAAGACACCTCCACCTTGAAGTTCCTTGAGTGAGATGAAGTTTTTGATATCACCAGTCATATGTTTAGAGCATCCATTGTTCATGTACCAACATTGACTGCTGCTCCTCTCACTCACCTGCAGCAAGAGTCACTTATTAGACTTGGGAACCCATTTCAATTTGAGTTCCCAGAAAGCAGACAAAGGGGTGATCAAGGTATTTCTAGCCCAATGAGGTAATTTCAGATTCTTTTCGACAAAGAATTTTTTAGCAGAACCAAGTCCTCCCTTTGAAATCCTTTTGGTTGAGAATTGTTTTGTAGGACCAGGTCTCTCTTTTGAAAACCTTTGCTTTCAAGTATACTTCGAAATTCTCTCATGTGACTTTCTCCAGGCTGTACACTCTTCTTTTGAATGCCCATTTTTACCACAATGAAGACACAACAAATTGTCAGACACAAATACATATTTGTTGTGAGGATTGAAAGGAGGAGTAATATTCAAACTTCCTAGACCCTTTTTGTTGAAATTACTTTGATTTGTTACATTTGAAAGCAGCTTAGAAGATTTTGTCCACTTAAGGGATTTTTCAAGTTCATCTTTAAGTTTGACAATATCTCTTTCTAAGTTGTTGCTCCTTTCCAAAGCTAAAACAAGATTAGTCTCAGAGTTTTTCAGTTTTTCTTCAAGTTCAACTTGTAAACCACTAGACTTTCCTTTTTGTTTTTCAGCTTTCTCATTCATCAAATGTAATTGTTCTTTAAGTTCTAGTTTTTCAGATTCTATAACAGCCATTTGATCTTCAATTTTCAACATTTTCTCACCCATTTTATCTCTGTTTTCATTTAAACTTTCAAACTCAGCATTCATAGTATCTCTTTCAGAAGTTAACTCAATCACTGAATCAATCATAACATTTGCTAATGTTCTCAATTTTTTAAGAGAATAGGTATTCAGATCATGTTTCAAATCAAGAAGAGTTATCTTATCCTCATCATCTTCATCCTCTGAATGAGCCATGAAAGCAAACATCTCATTGAATATAGTTTGATCCTCATGAACCACCACCATTGATACATCGTTTGATTCATCAGGATCTTCTGAATCACTCGAAGAGTCACCCCAAGCAGCAAGGGCTTTCTTGACCACATAGTCAGCAGCAGCTTTCCGATCATTCTTATCGAGTACCAGGTCCCTGCGCTTTTCTTTATCACCTCTTGGTTTTTGATATTCTTTGTTTCCAGCCTTGAGTAATGGACACTCTCTTATAAAGTGTCCAGCCTTTCCACACTTGTGACAGGTATCATTTTGAGTAGCAGTTCGAGGAACATTTGCTCCCTTTCTAAAACCTTTGTTTTTCCTCACAATCTTTTGAAACCTCTTGATAAGGTAAGCCATGTCATCATCATCACTGGAGTCCTCTTCAGATCTGTATTTCAGCATCAACGACTTATCTTTCTTGGCTTCCTTCTTTGACTGATCATGATTTCGGTTCATCTCATGAGTCTTTAGATTTCCAATGAGAGCATCCATTGTTAACACTTTCAGGTCCTTTGCTTCAGTGATAGCATCAACCTTACTTTCCCAAGACTTGGGAAGAATTCGAAGCACTTTTCTGACTTGCTTACTCATGCTGATAGGTTCTCCAAGACTTCTCAACTCATTTGTGATTAATGACAGTTTAGTGAACATTTCATGAATAGTTTCACCTTCTCTCATTTTGAAATTTTCATACTGAGAGGTGAGCATATCAATCTTTGACTCTTTTACTTGTTAAGTTACTTCATGGGCTGTTTTTAAGCAATCCCAGATTTCTTTTGCAGATTCACAAGCTGAGACACGATTGAACTCGTCAGGTCCTATACCACAAACAAGAAGTTTCTTGGCTTTGTATCCCTTTTCAATCTTCTTCCTATCAGCTTCATCATATGTTCGTCTAGGCTTTGGAACAAGCCTAGTGTTTTCACCATCTTTCTCTTCCATCATGGGAATGAAGGGTCCATCTAAGACAATGTCCCATAGTTCACTATCTTCATCCATAAGAAAGTCATGCATTCTCACTTTCCACCAACTATAGAAGTGGTCATTGAAACGAGGGGGTCTAGTTGAAGACTGACCCTCTTCCAGATTAAGTGGAGCAGCCATTCTAGAACAGGAATCACTCTCTTGGAGTTAGCCGGATAGAGATTACCCGCTCTAATACCACTTGTTAGAATCTGTGCGTCCACCCAGTCAATGGACCAGGTCCCTTGACACACAATCATAAATATATCAGACAGTAAATGCAGTAAAAAGACAGAAGAGTTTTATGTGGAAACCTCCTTACTCAAGGGAGTAAAACCACGACCTGTCTCACAGGATTTTCAAAAACAGTTTCACTAATCGTCACAAGCAATAGGAAACCGGTTACAAAAATGTGAGAAAAAGTTTTTAATCTCACTATCAAGCAATAGCTTTATTGCTTGATGAGCCTAAGTAGATATTACTCTACCCACTAAGCTATCTCCCTAGACAACTTAGAATTTTCTAAGCAATCTCACAGATTGCCCACTAAATCACTAACCTTCTAATGATTTAGAATTTCAGATCAAACCACACTGATTTCTTTATAGATTTAGGATCAGTTTACAATGTAAGATCGAGAGAATATATTCTCAAACAACTACACAATATACGACTGAGTTTCGGTTGTTCTTGAATAATTCTTCTTCTTGATGTTCTTTAGCCTTTGCAAGAGTTCTTGAATGTGCTTTTTCAAGTTGCAAAAACTGAAAAGAAAGTGTAAGGAAAGATGACATTGTATAGACAAGCCACTTTCCTTACACCCATGCCATTGGTTGGAAAGGTCTTACGTTTCTGACGCAGTTGGGAACTGTGCACCAACCTTTTGTACTTTCTCCAGCTGGCAGTCAACGAACACTTCATATTGAGAACCAGGTACCTTCAAAAGGTCCCTGAGTTTGTTACATCATCAAAACTGCAAATAACAACTCCAAAAGAGTTTAAGGGAAATCATATGATTCTAGATGAGTTAGGCCTTGGATTTCATTTTAATTGTGTTGGTTTCATATATTTTGGTGCAAATTGTGTGTTCTAATCCTCTCGAAAACATAACATTGTTGCAATGTCAAGAGTAGAAGCTGAGTATAAGGCCTTAGCTGCTACAACAACTGAGCTCACATGGCTTGACTTACATTCTGCAAGATATTGGAATATATATATCCTAGAACCAAACATGTAAAATTGAATTACTCCCTCCGTTTAAAAAAGAATGGCCTAGTTTGACATGGAACGGAGTTTAAGAAAAGAAAAAAGATTTTTTAATCTTGTGGTTTTAAATTAAAGTTATGTCAAATGTACCAAAATGTCCTTTAATCTTGTGGTCTTAAACATGCCACGTGGAAAGTTAAAGTTAAAGTGTTAATAAAAAAGGAAAGGGGTAATTCTTTTTTAAACAAACTAAAAAGGAAATAGGGACATTCTTTTTGAAACGGAGGGAGTATCATTTTGTTAAAGAAAAAGTAGCTCAAAGGCATTTAATCATTCAATTTGTTCGATCCAAGGCATTGAATCATTAAAGTATAACTCTATCTCTAGATAGTTGTCTTGTATTAGAAGTATTATTCTCTAGCCTCTATACGACTTGTAAGTGTATAAATACACTATGATATACTTTGTCTTTTTTATCACCTAATACAAAAAGCATTACGTATACATTAGCCACATATTTCTCGTCCACCACTTAGTCACCCGTATATACACGATATTTCTTGAAATTACATCAGGAGTTCGTGACCCATGGCGACTCGCGAGGTTCATATACCGACACGAATGATCTTCACGTGTCTGTACGAACGATCTCAACGCAATATCATAAAATTAAACAATACCAGCAAGGACGATCTCCACGTGTCCAACTTATAATCATATACATACATGCATAATATATATATATATATATATATATATATATATATATACTATTTGTACAATATCAATACATTACATATATATGCCACAATTTTTAGATGTTTTTTTTTTCGAATGTAGATTTTTGTTTAAGGGACCAATTGTCTTATTCTCCAGACTTATTTTGGTGTCACATGTCAAATGACATGTCATACAAAGTTAAATAAGATATCAATAGAATCATGCCACATATAAAAAATGCAATAACATGTCCAGTCAAATTAAAGTCTGAGTGCGTTATTGTACAATACATATATATTACGATCTCAAATGAATATTGTCATGTTAACTTAAATGTAATTGTCCAAAAAGGAGAGAGAAATTGTTTACAAAATTCACAAAACACTAGTTTTATTAAATTGCTGACTAAATATGCTATAAATAGGACAAAAAGTAAACTAAATATCATCATCAAACACACACACAAAAAAAATTACTTTCAAGTGGCTTATTATATTGAGTATATCATGAAAAGTTAAGATATGACTTTCAAAGCATTGACTTTTCTATTCATCTTTATGATGATAGGACTCTCTGTAAGTCTTTTACTTGCTTTATTTTAGTAGCTGAATATCATACACTTTTCCACAATTTTTTTCTAAGTTCATTTTATAAATCTTCTTGTTCTTAGATATGAAATATATTTATTTATTTATTATATAGATGATAAAATATGAAAATTTATTTAATAGATATTTCGCCACAGGCTGAAGTAAAGGGTATTTCCGTTTGTTGCTGCGACAAAAATCTCAATATTTATAAATCATTGTGTGGCTTTGTACCTGACTATTACTGTGACGGTATATTCTGTCAATGTGGGAGTAAACCACTTGTAGCTCAAATTGCACGCACTAATAAACCACAATTTGAAGAATTAAAATTTCTTGGGAAAAAATAGAAATAGATCTCAATTCTTGTTTCTATGTAACTTACAACAAGGCATTAGCCTAATAAAGAAGTTTATTGTTCTCTTTTTTGTCTTCTATTTTGATAAATAATCTTCGATTAGAAGGATATTTACATACAACAATCAAATGTAATTAGAAAAACATAACATTCTTTTACTGTATTGTATTTAATTATACATCTCAATCAACTTAATATATTAACATGTAAACTGTTATAAAAAAAATTCATAAAACAATTGAAATATTGGGACATGAATATAGTTTGTCTATTTTTTTGCGGCTGCATAGCGATATGTTTTTTTTTTTATATGAGATTAATTAAGATTAATTTCCAAATGTTGTAGCACGTCTTTATTTTTTAGCATGAGCGGATATGTACATGAGAGTCACATTTACCTTTTTTCCTGTATTTCATTTTAATTAAAATTTTGAGATTTTTCCATTGTTCGAAAAAATTAAATTTTTCAAAGTTTAAAATGGATTTTTGAAGTTTTATCTATATTTTTCCTTTCTTTTAATGAAGTTTGGCAATTCTAGGAGATAAATTATCATACCTGCAAAGTTATGTTTATGATTTCACAAAGGACAAAATGAAAAATATTGTTTAAATTATATTCTTGAATGATTTTCTTAATAATTGTGGATTGCCTTACAAATTGAGTTAGTATAGAATAGATGAAGTATTAACCAAACGTTAAATCAAACAAAGTAATTATGTTTTGAACTAGTTAATTTTATGGGATCCTTTATTTACTTCATGAATAATTGTTTCTTGTAAAATGAGTCTATATTATTATTTCCTATTATGTTTTATTTTAAAATAATTATTTTTACCCAATAAATAATTTAATCAAATTTATATAAATATATTTAAGATTGTTATATTGAGCCCATAAAATGGCTCTTTCATTATCTAATTTCTATTACATAGAAATGAGAAGAAACAACGATCAAGGGTGTATTTTTCCATAACGACATCTATTATGTCGTGATTTTATTATCTTTAGAAAAATCACATTTGAAATGTTCTAATTACAAATTAATTTTTAAAAAAAATACTTGATAGGTTAAGAAAACATAATTTAAAAAGGTCTTGGAAGATGAATCTTAAAAATTTAGAGAAAATAGGTACGAAATTCTTATTTCTACTTTAAGAAGATATAAGCACTTAAAATGACCGCTAACACGTAGCTATCCAATAATTTCAATTAAAACATTTGACTAACTTTTGAGAAAATAATCAAGTAAAGATCATTCTTTAAGGGAAAAGGGTCAAAAATGCCCTTAAACTATGTGAAAGGAATAAAAATGACCTCCGTTCATAGTTTGGGCTAAAAAATGTCATTATCGTCAAAACTTTGGCTCAAAAATGCCATTGCAGTCAATACTTTGATCCATAAATGCCCCTATAGTTACAAAATGGGTCAAAAATGCCCCTTTTTCGAATAAATATATTATTTTTTTCTTTTAAAACACATCTTATTCCTAATTAAAATATTATTAAGGAACACTATTCTTGTTTTCTTTCTTCTAAAATCACTTTAACAAATTAAAATGTATAAATATTTTTTTTCTTCGTAATCTCATTTTATCAATTAAAATAGAATAATTTCATGTACCCTTTTAATAGATATATATAATATCAAAGTATATCTATCATTAATTTACATTTATATAACGATAAAAATTATTTTTATTTTTTATTTTTTTCTGAATTAAAGTAAGATAAACATTTACTAATTTAAAAAAAAACAATAATTGAAAAAAATGTGTCAGAAAGAAAATAATAATGTATTTATTTGAAAAATGAACTTTTTTTACTCATTAAATAACAATAAGGGCATTTTTGGACCAAAGTATTGATGGCAAGAACATTTTTGGACCAAACTATAAACGGGGGGCATTTTTGAACCAAAGTATTGAAGATAAAGGCATTTTTTAGTTAAACTATAAATGGAGGGCCATTATCATTTAAATGATCATAAATTAAACCAATTTAGTCAATAAAGTCCAAAAAAGAGTTTGAGTAAAATATTTGATTAAGTAAAACAAAAACATGAGCTGATAAAATGGAATTCATTAAACAAAACAACACAAAAAAAATAGTTCATCTTTTGAAAAATTCGACTAAATTAATTAACAATTTTAAAGTTATAGTTAATTAAATAAAATAAAGTAAAAGAAAAAATGAATTTGATTCCTTTCTTGAGCCTAAATTCGTTCTTGTATTTGGGCTTCCACTCAATTCTCATTTTGTATACCCCTTATATATATCATTGTATATGACGTATATTATTCACAAATTTATTGCATATATCCCTGAATTTCAGCTTTTGAGGCCTGTGCTTCATCAAGATTGACTTGCCAAGCTAGGAGTCTGACTCATTTGAGCATCTTACTGGTCATGTATATTTCAGGGAAAGTGTGTGCTAGCAGATATATTGTTAGATGAACTACCACCCAAAGATTATCAACAATATATATATCCTAGAACCAAACATGTTGAATTAGATTATCATTTTGTTAAAGAAAAGTAGCTCAAGGGCATTAAATCATTCAATTTGTTCGATTCAGTGTTCAACTAGCTGACATTCACTCGAAGGCACTGGCAAAAGACCAATTCATATTTTTCAGAGAAGCTAAGAGTAGTAAATTTACCTCCAATTAGCTTGAGGGAAAGTGTTAAAGATCGAGATAAGATCAGTTAAATATACTTATTAGTTACTAGTGATAATCTTAACTATAGAGTTCATGTTAAAGTATATCTCTATCTCTAGATAGTTGTCTTGTATTAGAAGTATTACTCTATATGCTCTATACGATTTGTAAGTGTATAAATACACTATGATGTACTTTATATTTCTTATCACCTGATACAAAAAGAATTAAACTATACATTAGCCTCATATTTCTCATTCAACACTCTCTTTCGAAATTACATCAAAAGTTTGTGACCTATAGGGGACTCGTGAGGTCCATATATCAACACGAACGATCTCCACGTGTCTGTACGGATGATCGCAATGCAATATCATAAATTAAAACAATCTCAGCAAGGACGATCTCCACGTGCCAACTTATAATCACAAATCGATACATTATAAATATATATATATATATATATATATATATATATATATATATTACTATTTATACTATATCAATACATTACATATATATGTCACAATTTAAATGTTTTTTTGAATGTACATTTAGTATAAGAGACCAACTGTCTTATTCTTGAAACTTATTTTGGTGTCATGTGTCAAATGACATGGTATACCAAATTAAATAAGAAAAATCAATAAAATCGTGTCACATATAAAAATACAATAACATGTCCGGTCAAATTAAAGTCTTAGTGTGTTACATGTTCAATACATATATGTTACGATCTCAAATGAATATTGGCATTTTAACTTAAATGTAATTGACCAAAAAGGAGAGAGGAATTGTTTACAAAATTTACAAAATATTAGTTTTGTTACGATCTCAAATGAATATTGGCATGTTAACTTAATGTAATTGACCAAAAAGGAGAGAGGAATTGTTTACAAGATTTACAAAATATTAGTTTTATTAAATTGTTGACTAAATATCCTATAAATAGGACAGAAAGAAAAATGAATATCATCATTAAACAACAACACAAATTACTTTCAAGTGGCTTATTGAGTATTACATCAAAAGTTAAGATATGACTTTCAAAACATTGGCTTTTCTGTTCATCTTTATGATGATAGGATCCTGTAAGTCTTTTTTACCTGCTTTACTTTTTAGTAGCTCAAATATCATACACTTTTCCACAATTTTTTCTAAGTTCATTTATAAATCTTTCTTGTTCTTAGATATGAATTATATTTATCTATTTATAATATAGATAATAAATATGAAATTTTATTTAATAGGTATTTCGCGAAAGGCTGAAGCAAAAGATATTCCCGTTTGTTGCTGCGACAAAGATCCCAATATTTGTCAATCATTGTGTGGTTTTGTACCTGACTATTACTGTGACGGTATATACTGTGAATGTGGGCATAAACCACCTGTGGCTCAGATTGCACAGACTAATGAAATCACGAATTGAAGAATTAAAATTTCTTGGGACAAAAATAGAAATGAAATTCAATTCGTATTTCTATGTAACTTACAACAAGGCATTAGCCAAATAAAAATGTTTGTTATTCTCTTTTTTTCTGTCTTTTATTTTGATAAATAATCTTCAATTATAAGGATATTTACATACTATAATCAAATGTACTTAGTAAAACATAACCTTCTTTTACTCTATTATATTTAATTATCCATCTGAATTACGCTTTATGAATCTACGTTTTTAATTTATGCTTCAGAGCGTTTTTGGTACACCCTTAGGACTCGCCCCAAAAACGTTTTTAAAAACACTGACATCTATTATGTCGCGATTTCAATATTTTAGAAGATCACTTTTGAGATGTTCTAATTACAAAACAATTTAAGAAGAATACTTGAAAGAAAGTGGTCCTGGCAAATAAATCATTAAAAATTTAGAAAAAATGAGTACGAGATTCTTATTTCTACTTTAATTAAGAAGGTATTATCACTTAAAATGGTCGCTAACGCGCAGTTATCCAATAATTTGAATTAAAATATGTGACTAACTTTTGAAAAAATAATCAAGTAAAGATCATTTCTTTATAGTTTTGTGGGAAAAAGGGAAATATAATTTAAATATTTAATATAAATTGGAAGTGATTAAGACTTCTAAAAGGAATAGATTAAGATTAAAGCTTTAAAAATAAATTACGTAAGAATTTATTAGAATCATTTAAATGATCATAAATTAAACCAATTTAGTCAATGAAGGCCAAAAATAATTTGACTAAGATATTTGATTAAGTAAAAAGAAATGGACAAATTACATAAATACATATCTTTTGTTTCACTTATTTCTATTATCCCTTATTACTTTTAAAATTTTCTAAAAATAAATGAGCCGATAAATAGAATTCATCAACAAACAGCATAAAAGAAAATAGTTATCATTTGGGGAATTCGACTAAGTTAATTAACAATTCTAAAATTAGAGTTGATTAAAAATAAAAAATTATAACTCAATAATTTAAAAGCAAAAGAGAAATCGAATTTGAGCCCTTTCTTGAACCAAATTCGTTCTTGTTTTTGGGCTTTAACTCAATTCCTATTTTATATACACCTGATATATATCATTTTATATGACGTATATTATTCATAAATTTGCTGCATATAGCCCTGAATTTCAGCTTTTGAGGCCTGTGTTTCATCAAGATTGACTAAATAATGGTGTTGCGTTTCATCCCAATTACTGAACTTTTCAGAGGCGATAAAAGTGAATCTTCTCACTAGACTGACAATTTTAACATATAAATTGACCCATTTTTTTTATGTTCTAATATATGAGCTTTGATGATCCAACGTAAAGTGCAAAAAAATAATCATTAATTAAATGGCACATCATTCAAAAACACTTGTGTCAGTTTCTCGATTTCCAATAGCATGCTTGAGTAATAGAGTATATTATTAATTAACAATAAGCTAGATTAATATATAGTACAATACTATTTCGTACATGAAATACACAACAATAAGATAGTCAGAACAAAAATAATCCAGTAATATAAGACAAATAACGAAATATTACCACCAAACTAAGAAAATACAGAGCATGGACTTTAGTATAAGAAAGAGTACAACTCTAACTTCCATGACATGATCCACACCTGAGGATATAGACACATTCACTGGTAATGAACCTAAAATAAAATTGTGAATAATCAATATATAATATAAGAGTTTGTTTCTTGATAAGTTACTAACGTCAAAAAATTAAATTTTAAACTTTATTTTACTTACAATCTTGATCTGCCCAACCAATTCTCTGGTGAGCCAAATCATATACAATGCTCTTATCTCTAAGAGCAATATCTGTGTAACAAGAGAAAGAAATATCTGTTTTAGTCTACGACTAGAAAGTTAAAATACTGAATTAGGCAATAAATTAAATACGAAAAGTAACTACTGTTTAGAAACTAACCTCCTAAAATTGTTAGACTCGGAGATTTTCTTATAAAAAAAACGCACCACTGAGCATTATCTTTCTGTTGAACACATGTAATAGAATAACTTATTTTTGTCGTATGGTTAATATGACTTGTTTATGATATAAATTATAAATTACAAATACAAGTTTGAATACTCACAAAAGAGCCCATACTGGTGAGGTAGTCTGATGGTTTTAAGTCCATGGATACATTACCAGCAAAGTGTAGAGTAACCGTAGGAAACAACATTTCTGTTACATTATGTGAGGAACTGTTCATCAAGTCACAAAAGAGATTAATTAGGTACTTCATAACTTAGAATAAAATAAATTCACTTTCTGAAATACAAAATATTAACCTGGAAGAAATTAGATAACACGGATTTGTTCCTGATGTGATTTGCTTGGCAGAAGATGCAACAGCGGTAGTTATCTGTAAATATATATGTGAAAAGAAAAGATAAGAGAATTAGCCTGGAAGTCCCAAGTAACAACGCATGCAGATTCTATTGGCTAGGAAATTCTACAAGCTTTGGTGGTAATAATTGAGAGGAAGCTGCTGAGATGAACAAGGGGTCATGCTTGACAAACTTAAGGCTGAACGTGAGGGTGGTATCAATATATTGCTTTGTGGAAGTTTGAGAACACTAAGTACTAGTGCACTATGATTGATGATCACTGCTACTTCCCAGGCTGACTCATGTGCCCATCTCCGGTTTTGAAGGAGATAACATGTGGTACAAGGGCCCAACCCTTGTCGAGGCTCTTGATCAGACAAACCCCTCTGTCTTCCCCTTGATCAGGATGTTTACAAAAATTAGTGGTACTGGAACTGTTCCTGTTGGACTGGTATGGTTGTGTAACAACTCAAGTTACCAGCACAACCATGATACGTATTATAATAGCTGAAAAACACAAAATACAATTGGGGAATGGAAACAGCAAGCTAATAATTAATTTTGTGACCCTGCTGGTATCCACATTGGGAAAATGAAGAGTGCATTTGATGAGCATGGATGATATGGCTACAGAAGGTATATATTGTCATGGTTCTCTAGCCTCTTTTTGAGGATATATAGTTGATGGGCAATGACATATAGCTCTGGTGGTTGTTCCTTTACCTGGTTTTATATCACTTTTATAGTCTTAATTAGTCACTGCTTAACTTATTTAACTTTGACTATATTTCCTTCTCAAAAAAAAATACTTATCAATTTTCCTTACAAAAATTTCCACCATTAGCTAGCATGGAAATATAGTTATTAAAAATGTGAGGAAGAAGACTAACCGCGCTGATAACGGAGTCGTACGCCTCTGCGACAAGATGAATCAAGCTCGTACCCGAGTCAAACATGGTTCCCCGATCTTCATTTTCTGAGGTTGCAAATATGGCTGGATCAATATGTAGAAGTTTTCCATTCACAGCTATGCTCTGCAAATCCACATTGTAATGGTACCTGCAAGAGTAAACAAATTAGATTCTATTTTACAAGTATCACTACTTTGAAAATATATATATATAAAACTACACGTACGTTGATGGAACAAGAGGAGTATAGACCATGCTCGGATTCAGAATTTCACCGAGAACTAAAATACCTCCTCCTCCTCCTGCACTGCCGCTCTCTCCTTTCAAGCAATGTGAAAATACTCTTGGAGAAAGTCCATGTGAAGAAAGCTGAGAAATTATTGAAAGACGGTGTCGATCTAACCCAATAATTCCATCAATTGCGCTGTCTGTCAGGACCGAACTGCCAAGTTGAGAGGTGCTGCAGCTGTTTTGATTTCAAATGAACATAATTATTATAATCCCTATTTAACATTCTATTTTGGACCTTCAGGCATAATTTTAGTTAATTAGTATTCTAAGTTTCTTGAATTTCAAATAAAATTGAAGAATTATTTGTAAAAGTCAAAAATATTTTTCATTCTTCATTGATTTGAAAGTTCGAGGTGGAATCGAGTTCGTTGAAACCATTTTGGTATCATACTAAGACAAATGGACATCATGTGCCTCTTTGTATTTCAAATTCTTTAGCTAAAATCACACATCTTCTACTCTAAAGGATTGGAAATTTGTTGTATCTTTAGGTTTTATTTGAATTATATTTGAGGTCCTCTTCCTTTCTCAGAATTATTAAAAAATAATTTTCAATTTTTTTAACACTCTTGATGCATAGCATAAGTTCCAAGTATATTTAGATAATTAATTCTTTCATTTCTCGGATGTGTAGTTTTATCATATAAATTAATAATCGAAATTGGGCAAACGCCCAAATCCTCAGTCACGGCAACAGCCTGGGCCCTGGATTGTTCAAATTTAGGCCAGAAACCCATATTCTATTTCTGTTTTCATTTCCTTTATCTTTATATTCATTACATTGAAATTGTTTATCAAGTTTAACCTGAATCTGAACATGACCTCGACCCGAGACCCCAACCTGACCCCAAGTCTAACCGCTTTTGAAGAAAATGACAAAAGTAGCCAAATGCGTAAAAACTGGTCAGATCTATTAATCTACAAATTTACGATTGGTTTTGTCATAACTGAAATTGAAAAATGTGGGCACTATACAAGCAAAACTTGAAGGAAATTTTTTTGTTTTTCTACTCAATTGCCTAGACAATGTCTAAGGGTGTTGTATTAACCAAAAAAAAAAGTCTCAATACAACACACATTTGTATCTAGTTTGACTAATTTTCTAGGTTTGAAAGCGAGGCTCAAGCTATCTACACCATTTGAGGTATTTAATAAGAAATTCTTAATCCTTTTACTTTTATTCTTTAATTTCTTGTTTTGTATTGAATATTCTTGATATATTTAGTTAAATTTCAGATTTGCATATTATATTAGTAGACACTAATACCTAGGGTTTTGATTCTACTCTTGTTGCTTCTGTTTTTGATCATTTCTTGCAATTTAATAATTTATGAAAAAGGCTTTTATTTATTTGATTAATATTATTTTTTTATAAAAAAAATGTATTGATTTCTAAGGGAGTAGCTAAATCTAGCTTATTACCAAAAAAATGTATTGATTTCTATGGGAGTAGCTAAATCTAGCTTATTACCAATCGATTTTAATTAAATTCGAGAAAAACTAATATTAGACTTAGATAATTAACGTGATATGGGGTTTTAAATTTAACCTAGAGATATGAAGTATATATATAATTGTAGCTTAAGTGGTGATTGATTACTTTACTCACTTTATAGTTATTATTTTGATCAGTATTTATATCAAAAATTAAAATATCATCGATTGTTTGACTTAGAGTAGAGTAATAATTTCTAATTACTCGTTTGACCGCCTCTATATTGTTCTTTATGAGCTTTAAACCCCAACTCATAATTAAATAAATTATATTACATAATTAAAGGGAATTTGGACGCTATCAACAATAGATATTGAAAATAGAATTTTTTTGCACATTATTAATGTATATATATTGTATATAAGAAAAAGAAGACATTGATAGAAACATAATTTGAACTTTAAAAGACTATATTGATCAAACTAAAAATAAATTATCTTTCCATTTCTTTTCTTTTAAACTTGTTCCCCCTCGCATATTAGTTATCATGTTTCTGTTTTACATGACCTTAAAATTTAAATTATAAATAAAAAATATTTATTTACTGGTTTATCCTTATCCTATAGATCAAATTATTTGTTAGTTAATTATATAGATAATTTAGTTTTTTCGAGAGACGGAATATCTATAGTTCTATTTTCATGTTCCCTCTTTCTAAAGGATATCATTTTTACTTTTATGTTGTAATAGAAAGTTATGGTCAAGTCCCCTATATTGTGCTTTCTTTCAAATTCATATAATATTCTAAAATGATTTGAGAAAAATTCATAAATAAAATTACTCACCCAAAAATGATTCTTGCTGAAGAGCTTGAGGTTGACGAAGTGCTTAAAATTGTGTCCAGATGCCATACATCGGACACAAAATAACCTGTTGTACTACTCTCATCCACGTAGCTCAGGGTGAAACCACATTGATTTGTCTTGGTACATTTGCACCCACGTGTTGAACAAGAAATGGAAGAGGCAGTTGTTGAGTTACCGATGTCATAAAAGTTCAGTTTTACCTGCAAAAACATAATAATAAAGTAAGAATTTTTAAAAAAAACTAACTTCTATATCAAATTTGTATATGAAACTAACAAAATAACTAGAGGATAAATTTATTTTTTACCTCGAATCCATTGGTCCGAGGACAAGTGTTGCAAGAACTGCATGTAATCCAGGAGACCTCGCTCCCAGTATCAATCAATAGATTGTATTCTTTGGGCGGCGATCCCACTTTCACTCTCGTAGAATATATGCTAAATTTATATAAAAACATGAAGAAAAAAAAGTTAGTGATATACAATGGTCAATAACATTGGTTGTAAAACATTAAGAATGTAAAAAAAAAAAATTAAAAAATATTGTATTATATTAAAAATGAAAAATACTCTCACTGTAAAGTTAAATTATCAAAATAATTCTTAAATATTGAACCTTTTTTTTACTCCTCATCTAAATACCACTATTTGTAATATATTACTACTAATTAGTAAATTCATTTCAATTAAATAACAACTTAATTAATTAAATGAAAAGTCATTGGCATGTAGTTCATGTATATTCCACTACTTATAAAAAAATTCATTAATTAATCATCGTCATTCAATTGAAAGAATCTTTATTTTTTTAGAAATATTAGATTTTTAATGTCCGTGATACGGATTCAATATAATCGATTATTAATCGTTACTTAACAAATATTAAAAGGTAGTTCTATAGCATTTTGATCAACATTAATTAATACTAATTCTGGTTTTAAAAAAAAATATAAAAAATATTAAAATAACCATCAAAGAACATAGTGCATCACTGCATTGAACGGTGTTGCTCCTACCTTTATTAAACATCATAATTTTAAGTTTTGGATATGAAATAAATTCATAGTAGGAAGCACTATATTCGAATAGGCCCTCTTTCGGCGCACATTAGAATAAATCGAACTCTAATATAACTAACGAATACTGAATAAACAATATTAAATTAAATTAACCCTATAATGTTTATAAGTATAATTGGTATTAACGATGGGTAGACTCATTCTTAAATTGTAAAACACTCAAGTCTAATATTTAATTTATTTATTTATTACTATAATGCCACAAATTTATTAGGATCCGAAGTTAATTTGTCTGATAGATTGAATTATATCTTATATAAAAATCATGAATCTTTATGTGATATCATCTTGAAATCTATCCTATTCATTTCAATTAATTTGTCATATATTTTTTAATATGTTAAAAAGTAATGTTCCTTTTCTTTTTTTTAGTTCCAGCTCCATCGAGCATATTTAATATCACAAGATTAAAAGACATTTAATGTATTTAATATATTTTTAATTTAAAATTATAAGATTAAAATTTTTTGCTTAATTTCTTAAACTTCATTTTAAGTTAAAATAGAACAAACAAATTGAAATAGAGAGATTAATATTTTTTTTATCACTCACATAAAAATTAGAAATAAGAAGCATCTTTCATTATCACACGAAGTTCAATATATGTATAATTTATCTATATTATTCTTTTAGCATGATACAATATATATTTTCTATTCTCTTTTTTCATGCACAATAAGTATTGTTTTTTTAAGCAGGAATAAGTATTTTTGTTATTTTTATCAGTTTAGTGAAAAAATTGCAAACAATCGCAAAACATAAATGCATTTTCTCTTCTTTCTTTTCTAAAAAAAAAAACAAATCTATTTAGAACTAAATGTAAAATTAACATGATACTTGAATACATAGATCACTACATATCTTATTGATTTCTTGCCCAAATATTGTTATCTTATTCCAAAATTTAATCATAATTTTTAAAATTACTATTAGGCATTTGCTATTTTGTCATCTCTTTCTAAATATTAATCTACTAAATTTATTTATTTCTCTAATTAATGTATTGATTTTTTTGTGTTTCGATTCTTAATTTCTTATTTGAGACAAAAAAATAAAAATATTAAGTAAATAAAGTAAATAATCTACTATAATTAATTTAATATTAGTCAACTTAATCTTAAAATTTAAATATTCTATTCTCAAGATATTCTTATCATCAATATGCACAAATTGAACACGAATAATACTTATCATTTCTCTTCAATGTTTGATTCACAAAATTTTAAAACTATTTATTTTAAAATTTAGTTTACTTTAATTTTATCTATCCATTTTATTTATTAATTTTTAATTTTATGCTCCCTAATTAAAATATTTTATTTTTATACACTTTAAATCATGATTATTATTTTTTATATTTATTTTAGTGTAAAATAAATTGAATTAAAAATGGGTCCCTGACTATTTGTGATATTTTTATGCTTTTCATGATAGGAATTATACGTGGCCATCATAATTATAGCAATTTGATTGGTATTTAGAAAATTCAATAATTTTGTAGCAGAAAGTACAATTGTTTTAAGTTGGTAAAATGACAAAAATGCATTTGAAAAAGTGAACTAAATTTTTTATGTGTTTTTTAAAAAAATATTTTAAATTGTTAATTTATGTATTTTTTATGTTATTTTCGAATAATATATGTTACTCCATCTATTTTTTACGTGATACAAGTGATTTAGGAAAGTAAACGAAATTTCTTATATGATTATCACATATTTTTAGTTGTCATTATACTGTGATTCATAGTACTTTTTAGTTCTTACGTTTTTTTCAAATAATATATACAATTTTTTTTTGTTTCGATAAAAATAAGGGAGTCAATCAAATTTCATTATGTTTTTGAACTATATTTTTCTAAAAATATCTTAAATTGTTACATTGGGTTTTTAAGCTTCTTTTTTTTATGTTGTTTTCAAATATGTAACAAATTAGGAATCAAAACGAAGAATTAAAGTTTTCAAATCATTATATTTCTATATTAAAATGTTCAAATCTTTAAAACTCCACATATATGCACAACTTAATAGAAGGAAGCCAAACGATTTTAAAAAAATAATAATATATGAAAGCTCATTTCAATAATAACACATATATATTTCATTTTTAATATATGACTCCCTCCTTTTCAATTTATATGAACTTATTTTTATTTCATTTCAAAAAGAAAATAGCTTCTGAATTTTAATTTTTTTATATAGCATATTTAAGATCACAAAATAAAAAAATATTTCAATACACAAAATTTAATATATATATAAATTTTAATTTTAATTTTGATTGGTTCCACCTAATATTATACTCTTGATATAAAATTATTAAGAGCTAAGCTTAATTATTATTTATTTACTTTCATATAATAAATAGATATCACAATAACTCATAAAAAAATGAAGAACTAACAAAAATTAGGTAATACTAATAATAATAACTAAAGATGTTTCTAGAATTATTTAAGTTTCTTGTTATCATTCTTGATAGATTTTTGCTTGCATGAAGTTACATTTTTACCTTTGATCATCATTCACTTCATATATAGAAAAATGTTTCTAGAATTATTTATTCTTGATATATTTTTGTTAGAATAAACTTACATTTTTATTCTTGGTCATCTTTAATACAAATATATCATCCTATTCATTTTTATTTGTAAAGTTACTTTTTAACATCTTTTTCTTTAATTTCAATCTAATATATATTATTAATTTTATCACACTAATTTATTTTCAAGTATATTAATTAGAGGCAAAATAAAGATTGAAATAATTAATTCATGATATTTTTATATAAAAAGTAAGTTTTTTTATAAGCATAATGAATAAAGGTTTTTTTATAAGCATAATGAATATCACAATAACTCAAAAAGAAAAGAAAAAGAAAGTGAAGTAATAACAAAATAAGTTAATGGTAATAACAATAACTTAAGATGTTTCTACAACTATTTAATTTTTTTGTTATCATTCTTGGTAGATTTTTGTTAGCGTGAAATTACATTTTTGTCATTAATCATTATTCACTTCATATATAAAAGGATAATTCTAGAATTATTTATTATCTTTCTTCATAGAGTTTTGTTATCGTGAAATTACATTCCTCCCACTTCACTCTTATATATAATAATAATAAAATAATACTAGATTCTTATGGCCCGTGATACGGGCCTGACATAACCGATTATTAATTATTATTTAACAAATATTAAAGGGAAATAGTCAAAAATACCCTTAAACTATAAGAAAAGGTCTAAAAATACCCTTCATCCATCTTTTGGTCTAAAAATACTCTTTCATTCATCTTTTTGACTCGCTTATACCATTAAAACTAACAATTCTTTCTTTATTAAAAATATTTATTATGTGTCATTCTCCTATTGGATAGTATAAAGAGTCCACCTCAATTAGATTATATATCATTATTTATCCAAACGAAAACAATATACTTCTTCAAGACCATAATTTTTTTTATAAAAAAAATATTGTAATTTTTTATTATTAATTTATTTTTGGATCCAACTCCTCTCCATTTTCTCAAATTTTTACTTGGATTGAAGACTCACGACAAAAGAAAAAATTAACGGCTAATATTTAATTAATTAAATCAAGATTCTAAACATGATATAGATGATTAATATTTTATAAAATAATTTATTATGTCATACTCATAATAATATATTATTCTATCTACAAATACATTATACACATTTTCTCTATTTTTCTACTTAAATTTTTTCTATGCTACGACCATTCATCTGCTTTTTCTTTTCTTTCATTTTTCTAATGAGTTAATCTTTTAAGTAAAATTGTTTGTGAAACTTTTCCTTTAAAAAGTAGTTATCACATATTAGCAAAAAAAAATCAAGTTAACAATTTTTTCTATTTATTTATTTTTAAAAAGAAAGATATATATTGTGGCACTATTAATATATTATAATATATTAATTATTTAAAACAAAAAAATTTTAAAAAATAAATAAATTAGAGAAAATATAAAAATTACTAGATTTTTTTAAAAAAAAATTGGGGTCTTGAAGAGGTATATATATATATATATATATATATATATATATATATATATTATTTAAATATATATATATATATATATATATATATATATATATTTAAATATATATATATATATATATATATATATATATTATTTAAATAAATTATGGGGAAATAATTAATAGAGATGAGATTTTTATTTTCTCTAATAAGAAAATGACAAATAATAAATATTTTTTTTTAAAAAAAAACTTTACTTGATAGTAATAAAGGTATAAGTTAGTCAAAAAAGTGAATGAAAGGGTACATGTGAATCAAAAAGGTGAATGAAAGAATATTTTTAGACCAAAACATGAATGGAGGGTATTTTTAGACCTTTTATTATAGTTCAAGGATAGTTTTGGCTCTTTTCCGAATATTAAAAGGTATTCTATAGCAGTCTATTAAAATTGATCCTGATTCCTGGTAAAAAATATTAGTATAAGAAAATAATAGCTATACTGATTTGATATAGTGTATCACTGCATTGAATAGTGTTGTTCCTTTCTTATTAAATATTTTTGAGTTTTGAATATGATTTTTTTAAATATGGAGCACTATATCCGAATAGGCCCCATTTCAGTGCACATTAGAATTAAAATTAATCGAACTCTAATATAAATATTGAATACTAAATAAAAAAATATTAAATTAAATTAACCCAAGAAAACTTTTTAAGTGTAATTGGTTTTAACAATGGGTAGATTCAATTTTTAAGTTGTAGTGTTCAAGTCTAATATTTTATTTATTTATTTTTACTATAATGACACAAATTTATTAGGATTCGAGGTTAATTTGTTTGTTAGATTGAATATTGTCTTATATAAAAATCATGAATCATTATATATTATCATATTGAAATATATCCTATTCATTTCAATTAGTCTATCATATTTTTTTTTATAATTTGTTAAAAAATAATGTTTTTTTTTCTTAGTTCTAACTCCACATAATATATTTAAGATCACAAGCTTAAAAGACATTTAGCATATTTCACATATTTTTAATTTCTTAATTTCTTAAACTTCATGCCAAATCAAAATAAAACAAACAAATTAAAATTAGAACTAACATGCATGTTTCATTATCGAATGAAGTTAACAATTAAAATTAGAACTAATATGCATGTTCATTATCACATGAAGTTATATATATCCATATATAATTTATCTTAATGAACATAATTTTTTTTAGCATGGTACAATGTGTTTTTGATTCTCTTTTTTCATGCACAATAACTTATAGGATAATATATTTAGAATCAAACGTTAAATTAACATGATATTTTCATACATTGGTCATTACATATCATATTGATTTCCTTGCCATTCACAATTTTTAAAATTACTATTAGACATTTGCTATTTTTGTATCTCTTTCTAAATATTAAATTACCTAAACTTTTGTAATTAATATATTGATTTTCATGTATTTCGATTCTTAATTTCTTATTTCAGACCAAAATATAATAATATTAAGTAAATAAAGTAAACAATCTACCATAGTAAATTAAATATTAATATGGTTAATTTTAAAACTTAAAATAATCTATTATAAAAAATGTTACTTTCATTAGTGTACGCAAATTTAAAAACGGAAAATATTTAATATTTCTATTTAATATTTGATTCGAAAATTTTAGAACTATTTATTTAAAGTTTGTGAGTCTTAATTTACTTTAGTTTTATTTAATTTATATATCCATTTTATTTATTAATTTTTGTTTTTATGTTACCTAATTAAATTATTTTTATTTTCATTTAAATATTAATACATTTTAAAAATCATTTTTGTTTCTTTTTATATTTATACTCGTGCAAAAGTAAAGGTGTTAATGTAATATAAATTGATTTAAGAAATGGGTCCCACCATTTTTAGATATTATGATTACTTGTCATTTATCCTGCTTTTTATAACCAGAAGTATAAGTAGCCATCATTTGGTTGGGTATTTGGGAAATTCAATACTTTTGAAGCAGAAAGTTCAACTGTTTTAAGGTGGTAATTTTACTAAAATGGCAAAAGTATCGAACGTCGTCCTAGACTTCACTCTACTAATAACAATAACTAAAGAAGTTTTTAGAATTATTTAATTTTTTTGTTATCATTCTTAGTAGATTTTTATTAGTGCGAAATTACTTTTTTATCCTTGATCATATTCACTTCATATGTAGAAATACGTTTTTAGAATTATTTATTCTTGATATATTTTTGTTAGAATGAAATTACATTTTTATTCTTGGTCATCTTTAATACAAATATATCATCCTGTTCATTTTTATTTGTAAAGTTACTTTTTAACATCTTTTTCTTTAATTTCAATCTAATATATATTATTAATTTTATCACACTAATTTATTTTCAAATATATTAATTAGAGCCAAAATAAATATTGAAATAATTAATTCATGATATTTTTATATAAAAAGTAGGTTCTTTTTTTATTATAAGCGTAGTGAATATCACAATAACTCACAAAAGAAAAGAAAAAGAAAGTGAAGTAATAAAAAAATAAGTTAATGGTAATAACAATAACTTAAGATGTTTCTAGAACTATTTAATTTTTTGTT
Organism: Solanum lycopersicoides; assembly: GCA_022817965.1. NCBI lineage: Eukaryota > Viridiplantae > Streptophyta > Magnoliopsida > Solanales > Solanaceae > Solanum > Solanum lycopersicoides. Next base: position 87,367,793 of record CM040627.1, read on the forward strand.
ATCAATCTTGATAGATTTTTGTTAGCGTGAAATTATATTTTTGCCCTTGATCATTATTCACTTCATATATAGAAAGATAATTCTAGAATTATTTATTATCTTTCTTTATAAATTTTTATTAGGGTAAAATTACATTTTTGCCCTTGATCATCCTCCAACTTCACTCTTCTATATAATAAAAATATAATAATATATATATAGTATATAAACTTAAATTAAGAAATGGAAATAGCACACAGCTGAACATCAACGTGACTGCTTCAGCTGTGTGCTTCCATCATAAGTGTATCTTGGCTTATTGGCCAAAGGTTAACTTTTCCTCTTCAAGGTCCCAGACTCCCAGGTTTGAACCTAGGTGACAACCTTTTTCTTCAATTTCACTTTTTAATTTCTTTCACCTTTAATATTTTTATGTAAATATTAATAATTAGATTTAATTTTTTATGTATTACTGTATAATTTTTTAATTTCTTAATTTCACTTTTTAATTTCTTCCACCTTTAATTTTTTTATTAATAATTAAAATTTAATTATTATTATGTTTACCAATTCCTATGCAATTAATTATTTTACTTACTTTAATATTTACTCACTTTAACACTTTATAATAAAACTTACTAAGTACTTATCAAAATAATAAATAAAATTAATTAAGTGATAATTTAATTTAAAAAACTCCTAATAATATTGATAAAAAAATAGTACTGAGAAAAAAATATGAGGAATAACTTATTCAAATTACTTTAATACTTAATAAAATTAAATTAGTTTCATTGTCAACACATATAAATTTAAGGGAAATTTTAACTCATGCTCATTAACACGATTGAAATAGTACAAATTTTCTTTTTGAATTTTTAGAAAAAAACTTGGACCACCTAATTCATAAAGATTTTTATAATAAAAAATATATTTTAAATATTTCTCATATATTATTGGGCTCGTGCATAGCACGGGCTATCTTTTACTAGTATATATATAAGCGGTTAAGGAAGTAGGTTATAGACGACATGTTTTCTTCCCGTCAGAAATATTAATGATTGTTTTTATAATATTTAAATTTTAAAAAGGTATTTATTTGCTTTATATGTGTATTTTTTTTTGGTTGAACTTAAAATTCATTTTTTTAAAATTTCTTTTTTATCTATGTAATTGAGGTTCATTTTTTATTTCTATTTTTTGAATTTGGTTTTTAACGTTTGTGGACCCCATCAACTTCCATTTACATTTACCACACCTCTTTTTATTTAAGTTTTTCAAAGTTTTTACCATAAGCCTTCAAATATAATCTTACTTGATTAATTGATATTTAATCTATAAAACACAACACAAAAGATTATATTATTTTTTTAATTTGTTTGATTTATTTTAAGTTGTTGTGAAGTTGAAGCCGAAAAAAATTCAATCTTTACATCAAAAGTTATAATTAAAAGAATTGTTAAAAAATATATAAAATTGTTCTTTTTAAATAGACTAAAAAAGTAGATCAAATAAATTAAAATTAAAGAAGTAATATTTTAGAAATAAAATATATTTGCTATTATTAGAAAAAGTGAAAATTAAGTTATATTTTCAGTTTTCTATATTATGTTTTATATAATTATGTATATAATTAATACATTTTATGAATATTCGAAAATTGTCTCAATTTATTTTGCATTTACTTAAATGTTTGGTTATTTAGTATCATTAATTAATAGTTCATATTAATTTATAATTATGTTAATTATTCTATTTTATTAAGATCAATAAGCTTATTAATTAATTAATACTAATTCATCTCATTTATATTTTAGCCATTTTTCTAATTAACTAAATTTAGCTAACTCCTCAACTTTGATTGGCTATAATATTATAATTCATATGACCATTTCCCAATATTTGCAAGATCTAGCCTATTTTTACTCCAAACGTTTACCAATTTTCATTCAACCAAATTAAACCCAATTCTTTCTACCTTTTCAGTCCAGCCCAATTCACAACTCAACAACACAATTACTAGACTCAACCCACCATACAACTATTTTACAACTCAAATATTATGCTAAATTATTAGTAATTTTTTTTAAGGAATTTTTTTGTCCTTTTAACTCCGAACTGCACTGGAGCTATTTGGCTAAAACTTAGGCTAAATATAACTCTAAAACTCAGTGCTTCTCACTTAGTCATGGGTTATGCTCTTATGTTGTCTTAAATGTAGGTTATTTAATCATAATATATATCTTAATGCACTAGCTCTATTTGGCAAGGAATGATAATATATACTTTTATTCGTTTTCTTATGCATAATTTGTTCCTTGAATGAGTTCAATTGGACTCATGGTGCCCCGCATCTTTCATCGAGTCAGCCTCATCACTCATCGAAAGGAAAAGAAACTGATGAACAGGTCTTGGAAGCAAATATACAAGTCTTGCACACTAATATACAAGAAAAGTAGGTTGTATACAGATATATACATTAATGTCAAAAAAATGAGATAAAATTGGCCCAATGTTTCTAGGCAGCAGCAGTTTAGGTCCAAAAGGCCCAAAATCATTTTCTCTCTCTCTTGATTATTGAATTGTTTGTTTTTGTTTTGATTAATTCTAACTTTGAATATTTAGATTAGCTTAATTAAATCTCTTAAACACAAATAATCCTTTGATGAATATTTTCATTTAACCTATATTTGCTACGACCCTCATATTGCGACATACTCCTAAATTCTTTCATTTCAATTCTCATTTTCCCTCTTTCATATTAATAGAAATGAATCTTTAACTTTCCTCCCATTTTCTCCTTTGTCTTAAACTTATTTATATAATGCGTACATGAAACAACATAAAGAAATAGTACTCCGGTAGAAATTATGAATTTTTAAAAAGTTAATTATAGTAAATAAGATAAATACCCGATATTATTGAGGTCGAACAAGCTATTGAGTGGAAAATTGACGAGTCCACTAGTGGTTGTTCGCAGAATCCGAGCATGTCTAGCTCGGTCTCTAGCCACTAATGCATCAATAGTCGTGACATGAGTCTCCGGCAGTAGTCTCTCCAGGTGGAGTACTCCCGCAATACCTGAAAACAAATTTAAAATAATATACATTATAAACGTTAAAAAGGTACTTATGGCAAGACAAGATCATTCTATAACTCTAATTAGAATGTCTAAATATTACTACAAATATATATATATAAAAGCAAAATGTTAGACATGATTATATGGCATGTCTTTAAGGGCTAGAAAAATATTTATTTATTTTGTGATTTTTTGACCTTGTTTCCTCGTTTTAAAAGACAAAATACTGCAAAATATTAAAGTATAATGTTGATTCTCTACTTATTTAAGAATAAGCAGAAGTAAATGTATTAATATAGATAGTATTTATTAATAGGTTTTAAATGTTACACCTTCACATTCCTGGACTCAATAAAATTAATAAATGTTGTACTATTTTAATTATTAATATATAATATATAATACAAAATATCATACCTGAAGAGTAGTATTCTTCTGACTTCTTGACTGATTCATTAAGTTTCTGCACATGTGAGAAAAATAAATTTAATTTAGTTAAGGTTAATAAGCTCATTAATTGTTAAATTTTATGAATTAAATGAAGGATCAAAATCAGTTTTATTTTAAATTTTATTAAAATACTAACAATCATGAAATAATATTGTATCAAACGAAACCCTAAAGCACATGTTTCCTATAAACTTGGCAAAAATACAAAAATAGAATCACTAGTGGTCCAAACCCCAAAGTGGAAAAAAGGAATTTAATATACTCTTTTATTTTTTTAAAAAGTTACATACTATAAAGTAAAGATTATTGATACATGCATATTTTTTATTCAATTTACGGTTAAATTTAAATAAACATAGTAACCTAATTAAGTAATTAATAAAAAATCTTTTTGAATATAATTATAATTACGATAAAATATAGTAAAAAAAGTTACGTATTCTTTCTTCTCTAATCAAAATTAATTCATAGATATCTTCTTAATTAATCAAGTTTATTTGTTTTTTTACATCTAATTCTATTTAATCAAGATTATTGATACATGCATATTTTAATTCTTTCTTCTTATATTTACGGATTATGACTTTATAAAAATTTTAAAAGAAAAAACAAAGATAATTAAGAAATTATTTTTGTCATTGAAAAATATTTCAGATGAAAAAAAATAGATGTAGAAAAAGCAAATAAACTTGCGAAAATAACTCTGAATTAATTTTGGTTAGAGAAGAAAGAGGACTTAAATTTATTTTACTATATTTTACCGTAATTATAATTATATTAAAAAACATATTCTATTAATTACTTAATTAAGTTACCATGTTTATCTAAAAAATAACCTGATGGTGTAAAAAATCTTATATACTGACAGTGCACAAAACTTAAATTGATAATTGAAAATAATAAAAAAAAATAGTGTCATACTCCAAAATAACATCTAAAATGAATCTCAAAGATAATTAATTATAAGTAACCAATCTAAAGTATCATAGTCTAAAAAATATTTCACTTATTGATTTCTTTCGAATCAGTATAAAATGTCAAACCCAAAATTTAATTTCTTTTTAAAAGTTAGGGTTCTAATTTTTCCTATACTTCATTGTTGTTGCTTGTTGTCAAGACCTCTGGCCCGGTAAGTACTATTTACTCTTCTCAGTTCCTCCTCGACTCTCACTTTTCTATTTTTTTTATAATTTGTCTTTACATTGCATAACAATTTATTCAAAGATCATATTTTTAATCTTTAATATAAAAACCGTTCCACGTATTAATAATTTTGATTATATTAATTAAGTTATTGTTTGCTTCTCGGAACTTCAACTTTCAAGGCTAGGATGACTCAAGGGTGAAGCAAGTAAAACCTTCTCTTTAGGTCTCAAAAATATTAATGATGAATTTAATAACTTTATAATTTAAGGCAACATCAAATGCTGGCTCCGCTTCTAAATACAACAACAGTACCTACCGACCCTTATACGCTTCTTCTTCCTTCTTTAGCAACCAGTACAAGAATATGAAAAGAATGTTGCTTTTTTTGCATCAAATTTGAATGATCGACTTAGCATCAAAGTAGTTTAATCCTTTCCATGGTTTAAAATTAGAAGAATACAGAGAATAGTTTTGAATTATATTACCATAGCGGAAGAATGTGAGAACTGGCTATAGAAAGCCAGCAGAAGTAATATCCAGAACGTGCAATTTCCCATAACCATCGAACTGCAATTATTTTATTTTTTTAAAAAATATTAAAAGAAAAGTCTAATAAAAAAAAACTCAAATTATATATAACATTATATATAACAACTTACTTAATGAAGAAACTGAATCAAATATTGAAGAATCCGCAGATGAACTGAAAGAAGCTTTTGCAGGATAAAGAAGTATTAGGAGGTGTTAATCTAACCAAAAAAAAAAAAAAGCTCTTGAAATAATATTGTATCAAATGAAACCCTAAAGCACATGTTTCCTATATAAACTTGGAAAAAATACAAAAATAGAATCACTGGTGGTCCACAACCTAAAGTAGAAAAAAAGGATTTATTATGCTCTTTTGTGTTTTTAAAAAGTGAGGTTGAAGGTTAATTAATTAGAACCAGTAATTAAAGTTATTGTGTGTCTTTTTATTTGATACTATAATATATACTCTCTTTTCTTATAAAGTAAAAAAGGATACATGCATATTGTTTATGCAACTTACGGTTAAATGATTCATTTGTAAATTAACTAGCTATTGCATGACGGTCAATCCTTTAAAAATACTAATGATTTTTAAAATTTCCATGAGTCATACTTCCATTTATACGACAGAATCACATTTAACTACTACTACTTATTATCACATTAATAATATAGCCAATTCTAATTTAACCTTACACTATAACTTGTACTAGTGATTTCTTCACGAGTTAACATAATAAAAATAAAAATAATAATACGGTAAAAGGTTAGAAAATGAATGCAATTATATAGTATCAAATTGATGGCTAAAATTTCTTTGCTTTGTGGACGGAGGTCCTACGGTAGGTAACAGTAGACACAAACAAGTTGATCGAAATCACTACTAGAAAAAGATGATCACATGTAACTTAGTTACAAAGGGATTTTCCTACAAAACAAAATTTAATGAAAATACCTATGTAGGTAATTATTACCTGCCGATTTAAATTTCCTGAGTAAATTACATGGAAATTTCGAATTCGCATGAAATTACTTGTAAATGTTTCCGCAAGAAATATGAAAAAATCGTCTAAAATAATTGGAATGTAATTCTTTTTTTAATATTTCTCCATTCTATGGAGACTCCAGAGATATTTTCAAGTCTGAAATTCAAGCTAATTTTCATTATATATATTAGTATAATAAATTCAAAAATATGAATTCAAAGAGAAGATCAAATAATTAGCCTTGTTGCCGAATTCGAACCGTCTCTATTACCTATGACTTATAAGGGTATAACATATCAAATTATCTTTTGTATGAGAAATGCCTTAATTAAACACATTTTACCTGGCTAAGTATTCCGTAATAACAAATACAAGATCTACAAGAGTCAAAGACTTATCACTATTTATTAATGTAACTTCTAATCTGTTTTGATAGATTTATATCATATGATTTATAAGCTAAAAATTAAATGTTAGAATATCTAACTCGTGACTTTTAACTTATTTTCATTAATCTAACTTAAAAATAAATACTTACAAATCACTTTAATCCTATACAAACACTATAAAAGTACTTTAATTTTTTTTTATTAAAAAATGCCTAAAATAATCTGTAACTAAAATTTCAATAACAAATCCTCAAGTAATTTTATATGTCATAAAATCTTCATGTAGATCCTAAAACAACAATTCAAAGCTTAAATCATAACAATAAAATTTCCATGTAATTTTCTGTTTAATAAAATATGAAGAAATAATTCTCATGTGATTCCCTAGGTAATTAAATCCATGAATAAAATTCCCAAGAAAAAAATTGATCAACAAAATACCTAGGTAATTCAATAGACAGTAGGTAATAAAATTTCTAGGTAAATTCCTAAAAACTAATGTTGGATTTGAATTTGATGAAGAAACGATGATGAATTATTTTCAATAAGTCAAAAACTAATTATTTGTACAAAATAAATTAAGAATCCTAGCTGTGTTATACTACTATCTTACCTTATAAAGAGAATTGAAATTGATTTGGCTTGGAAGCAACTAGCAATCTATACATGTATATATAGAGAAGGGGAAGATTAAACAAGTGAAGCAAACTTAGTAATGAAGCAAACGTAGCTATTTAGATATCAACATCTTGAATTCTTCAGTTTTTATTTATGAAAGAGTGTAATAACCCTATCCGAACCAAAGTAAATAGCTTAAATTTAGTGCCTTCCACCCAACATTACTATATTTGTTCTTACGATTTACTGGCTTCTTTTTTATTAGTTTATTCAAATTGAATGTGTTTATATTTTGCTATGTTTATTGTTGGGGAAATATTATAAATTTCATAATAATTATAATAATAAATAACTTTATTATTTAGCAAAAAAGTAGCCCGAGAAATAAGATAGAAAATTACTACGAAGATATATAAATATTAGTGTAAAAAATAGATAAATACTTGAATTGTGCTGGACACTGTCCTAAGAAACTATTTTAACGATGTGAAATGTTTCCCCAGGATTAAACAAGCATTTCCATATCTTAAATACAGGTAACAGGAATCAGCAAATTTATAACATGAACAAGTAATTTAGAAAATAAAATAAATAACCAACAATATGATAAAGTAATTAAACTAGAAAGTCAAAGAGGAAAAAGGATAGAACCAGAGGGAGGGAGAAACAGTAAAACAAAAATTGTGATAATGTTGCAAAGTGAAAGATAATGCCTATTTATAGGGCAAAATGTAAGCTTTCGGTTTTTAAGAAACTGCTGGCCAAAGTTGTCATTTGCCCAAGTAAAGCAAAACTTTCCAATTACACTTTTAAATATTTTATCTTAAGAATATAAATTCTTTGAATAAAATACTATCATAATTTTACTTACATTTATAACTCACTAATTTAATGTATGTATTTTTGCACGTCAATTACGGCAAAAAAATAAATAAATCAGATCAATCTTAAAGGTGAATCACGAGAGGGATATGGAACACAAGCACAAACAACTTAATACTAAAACATGTAATTATAAGAGATGTTGTGGAGTATGATCTATAATGGACATTTATTGAAATTTTTTATCTTTAATTCTTTTATGTTCAATAAAGTACTATAGTTTCTTTAGTCACTATCAATAACCAAGTTTGACATTAATAATGTTGACACTAATATTTTTTTCAATGTTGAATTGAAGAAGCTTTTACAGGATAAAACAAATATTAGAAGGTGTTATTGATAGAAAATATAAAATTGTTAAATTTTATGAATTAAATGAAGGATTAAAATGAGTTTTATCTTGATATTTATTAAAATACTAACAATCATGAAATAATATTGTATCAAATGAAACCTAACGCACATGTTTCCTATAAACTTGGCAAAAATACAAAAATAGAATCACTAGTGGTCCAAACCCCAAACTGGAAAAAAAGGGATTTTAATATGCTCTTTTATTTTTAAAAAAAGTTACATACTATAAAGTAAAGATTATTGATCATACGTGCATATTTTTTATGCAATTTACGGAAACATAGTAACCTAATTAAGTAATTAATAAAAAATCTTTTTAAATATAATTATAATTACGATAAAATATAATAAAAGAAAGTTACGTCTTCTTTCTTTTCTAACCAAACTTAATTCATAGGTATCTTCTTAATTAATCAAGTGTATTTGTTTTTCTACATGATTTTGTTTAATCAAGATTATTGATACATGCATATTTTAATTCTTCTTCTTGTGTTTACGAATCATGACTTTATCGAAATTTCAAAAGCAAAAAAAAACAAAATTAAGAAATTATTTTTGGCATTGAAAAATTCTTGTGATGAAAAAAAAAATAGAGGTAGAAAAGCAAATAAACTTGATTAATTAAGAAAATAACTATGACTTAATTTTGGTTAGAGAAAAAAGAGGACTTAATTTTATTTTACTATATTTGCCGTAATTATAATTATATTCAAAAAAATATTTTATTAATTACTTAATTAAGTTACCATGTTTATCTTAAAAATAACCTGATGGTGTAGAAAACTTATATACTGACAATGTACAAAACTTAAACTCGATGATGTAGAAAATCTTATACACTCACATTGCACAAAACTTAAACTCTTTGTTAATTAACAATTTTTCTCTAGTAAATTAACTACATATTGCATGGTTGTCAATTCTTTAAAATAATGATTTTTTTTTTAATAAAGTGAATAAGGTACGTTACTTACTGCATCCTTAAGTATCTAAAAAAAAATGTGCAACCGCTTAAATTTTTTTTTCTCACCACTACACTTTTCTTGTGCGCCTGTGTACTAGGAGTGAGAGTTTCTGAATCCACCAAACACATATACAACATGTTCATTAATAGAAAAAATTACAAGTGAAAGTAGACTATCAACATCCGTTATATATCAACCAAACACAACAAACAAATCTATATATATCTATAAAACTGATAATAAGCACGCTGATGTGACATGCCTTATTGATCAGCATCAATATTTATCTATTTTCTCATAATTTTAATTTTTTTTTCTATTTTTAATAATTAACCTTTTTTGTCATTAATAACATTTACTACATTTAGACTTTTCCTTCCAAATGAATATTTGCAAAGTTTAAGTACATGATGGACAATTAAAATTCCTGTCCCACGTAGCTTCAGTTACTTTTGAGTTTTGATACTTTTAATCACCAATCATTCCTTTACTTATGCATGCTATATTTTTGTATATATATATATATTATATATACCTTTGCTTTTGAGGTCTTGGGTAAGGTTTTTCTTGCTGTCAATCTTATAAAAATTAATAGAAGTGAAAATGGTTTGCAAATATAAAAAATAAAAATAAATAAGAGGAAAGAAGTAAGATTATTGTATTTGGCTTCTAGCTTAAATTTAGTGCCTTCCACTAGGAATGTGTATTCATTTTTCCGATTTAATTTTGTATCGAAATTTCAATTTTTGATTATGAAAAAGTGTAATAACTCACTAGTTTAGAGTACATGTTAAATTTCTTGCTATTTACTAACTTCTTTTTTAGTGTACTCAAATTGAATGTGTGTGTTTTGCGGTGTTTATATATAACTCCCTAATTTAGAGTACATGTTTTTGCACGTCAATTAGAACAATAACAAGAGGAAAATGCAAAACAACTTAATACAACAAGGAAAATGCAAGCAACTTTACTTTTCTTTATTTTATAATTAGTGTTTGCTTATTTTTGGATAGTTTCACAAACAATGGCTATTAGGGCTTCTTTTTTATTTTATTTTATTTTATTTTAATTCATAGAATTGCCTTGTGGAACACAAAAAAAAAAACTTTTCTTCATGTGATGAATATATAGTACAATATTCATTATGATAACAAGGTTTGAAATCTATGCTAATTTTAGAAAAGGCTTTATATCTGAAAGTGATTTGGTACCTTTATATCATTTACAAGTCTACTCACATGCATGCATGCAACTCTAAAGTTTAAAATAGTGCCAAAACTATAACTCTAAATTTTGGGGAGTGAGATGAGCACAAATATAGGTAACTCGTTCAAAATTTTATAGATTAAGTTCAATATCAATTTATTCAAGTCTTGACACATTTTTAAAAAACTTTAATTGAGCTTAATTTAATCTCCAGTTTCAATCCCGTTCTTTATTTGCACTAATGTAATGTATGTTCATATATTAAAGGTTTAAATCACTATCTATTTTATATATTCTAGGATTTATCATCAATTTGTAATGTTTTTTTTTAAAATTAATTTTATTGATTTAAAATTCAAATTGTGGTTATAAAAGTTAAATAATATATATGTTATAATTATTGAATTAAGCAAATCAAATTAGGCGGATCATATATTCAACATTTAAATTACTATCTATTTTATATCTTTTATGATTTATCTATCCATCTGTAACTTTTTAATTTTTATTTTATTAAGTTAAAATTTATATTGTAATTATAAAGTTAAATAACAATATGTTAAAATTATTGAGATTAAGCGGGTTAAATTAGTCAGATCATGACCCAATTTGTTTTTAGATCATATTTGAGTCTAGGAGTGTGCATCGGTGGTTCGGTTCGATTTTATGTATTATCGGTTCGGGTTATCAGTTTTGATTTTGAAATATGCTAACCCGATAACAAACCACTAAGATATTCTTTATCGGTTTTCGATTTATCGGTTTTGATAGTTATCGGTTCGATTTACCGAATAAGAAAATATCCGTAAAATATTATGACTTCTTGCTTATCTAAATATAGTACGAAAGTTATAATTACATGTGTAGTGTACTCAAATTGAATATGTGTTTAGCGGTGTTTATAACTCACTAGTTTAGAATACGTGTTTTTGCACGTCAATTAGAACAACTTTTTTTCCCCAGAAATAACGTAACCTTAATACAACAAGGAAAATGCAAACAACTTTACTTTTCTTTATTTTATAATTAGTGTTTGCTTATTTTTGGACAGTTTCACAAACAATGGCTATTAGGGCTTCTTTTTTATTTTATTTTATTTTATTTTAATTAATCGAATTACCTTGTGGAACACACACAAAAAAAAACTTTTCTTCCTGTGATAAATATATAGTACAATATTCATTATGATAACAAGGTTTGAAATCTATGCTAATTTTAGAAAAAGCTTTATATCTGAAAGTGATTTGGTACCTTTATATCCTTTACAAGTCTAGTCACATGCATGCATGCAACTTTAAAGTTTAAAATACTGCCAAAATTATGAGGCTCTAAATTTATTTAAGTCTTGATTCATTTTTAAAGAATTTTTAATTGAGCTCAATTTAATTTCCAGTTTCAATCCGGTTTTTGTTTGCACTAATGTAATGTATGTTTATATATTGAAGGTTTAAATTACTTTTTATTTTATATATTTTAGGATTTATCATTAATTTGTAATATTTTTTATTAATTTTATTGAGTTGAAATTCATATTGCGGTTAAAAAGTTAAATAATATATATGTTATAATTATCGAGATTAAGCAAATCAAATTATGCGGATCATATATTCAACTTACTATCTATTTTATATCTTTTATGATTTATCTATCCATTTGTAACTTTTTTATTTTTATTTTATTAAGTTAAAATTCAAATTGTGGTTATAAAGTTAAATAACAATATTTAAAATTATTAAGATTAAGCGAGTTAAATTAATTGGATCATGGTCCAACTTGTTTTTAGACCATATTTGAGTCCAAAGTAAATTTAAACGGGTCATAATCTAACTCAATTTTTATTTTAATTTATTTTAATATCTCTAATTTCAATTAAATCCCCACATTTAACACCTCTAATCAAAACATTTGGGACCATCTTGTCCTTGAAGGCCAAAACATCCTTTTTAGGTAGATCGACTTTCAAAAGTACAAAAATAGAATACAAATAGGACTTCACCCAAAGTGGAAAAAGGAACGGGAATATGGATAATTAATGTATGTGGGGCCATCCTTCTTTCTCTTTTTACGTGTCTAACTTTTTTAAAAGGAAAAAGGACATAAATCACATATTTTTAAAGCAAAATTATCATTTGTCCCTTATAAGTTTATAATTACAGAAATCACTCAAACTGATACAATAATATAAGCGCTGATACATTAATCTGATGCGCGAGATACCTTAATCGTTAAGTAAGTTACATTACATTTTATACATGATACACTAATCTGATATACATTTTATGCATGATACACTAATCTAATGCGCGAGATACATTAATTTGATGCGCGATATACATTAATCTGATGTGCGAGATACATCAATTTGATGCGCTGATACATCAATCTGATGCGCGAGATACATTAATTTGATGTGCTGATACATTAATTTGATGTATGAAAATAAGGGATTTTGGGGATTTATAAAACTAATAGGTGATAATAGTAATAAGAGAACTTAAATGTGAGATTTCTGTTATTTTTCCTTTTTAAAATGTGTGTCTAATTGTTCAATTATATTTATACTAGATGACACGGGCCCAACGCATAAAAGTAATTTAGGCTTTTAGATATGCCAAATATATTTTGTATATGATCTATTGCACGGTTTGAAATTTTTAATCTATGTGAATTGAGATTATAGACAAAATAAATTTGGATGGGTCATAACCCAACCTAATTTTTATTTGGGGAACTTTCACATATAGCCACTAAAAATTAGTCTAATTACTCTCCATAGCTATAGTTTGATATTTACAATTCGTAGCTACATGTTATAAGGAGGAGATAGGTGAGCGAGACTTGGAGAGAGAGGAGAGAGGAGAGAGAGAGGGCAAAATGTGGGAAAGAGGTAAATCGTATATGTATATTGATTAGATAATTGTATATTAGACATATGTATTTGTATATATGGAAAGCGAGATTGGGAGAGAGGAGAGAGGCGAGCGAGATTGGGAGACAGAGGAGAAAGGCGAGCGAGAGAGGACATAGAGTGGGAGATAGGTGAATTGTATATGTATATTGGTTAGATAATTGTATATTATACATATGCATTTGTATAAAAAACAAGCGAGATTGGGAGAGAGAGGAGAGAGGAGAGTGAGATTGAGAGAGGGAGGAGAGAGGCGAGAGAGAGAGAGAGGAGAGTGGGAGAGAGGTGAATTATATATGTATATTGATTAAATAATTTTATATTTTACATATGTATTTGTATATACAAATGTAGTTAATCACACAAACTCAAAGTTAGCCCACATAATTAATGTATAATGTTAGTCGTGAGTAATAATTATAGCAAACTATAACTATAATGAGTAATTAAATAATATAAATTTGCTTAACCGCGTAATTTCTCTTTTTTTATTTTAACATATTTTGATATATTCAGTTTCAATCTGATCAACATATTTAACACCCCAGCTCAAAACATTTGGGACCATCTTGTCCTAGAAGGCCAATACATCCTTTTTAGATAGACTTGGCAAAAGTATAGATAATAATAATAGAATACAAATGAGATTTCACATCAAAGTGGAAAAATGAACGGGAATATGGAGCACTTTCTATAACTAGAATTCATATTTTTTTTATTAGTTAATTGCAATAATTGTGATATTTGATTTTGAATATAGTGGATGATATTATATTCCAATATCAATATTAGTTTATATCTATAACTTGAATTCATATTTTTTTTTGTTTTTGCTTCAATTAAAATTTGGCTAATGTGTTTTTTTGGGAGTCTTTTTATTATATTTTATTAGTTAATTAGTAATTAATTAATAATGAGTCTATTAGATTTTTTTTGCAGGGTCTTAGAAACTAAGAAAACCAAGCAAAAAATGTATTTACATATAGAAATTAAGTCTTCTTTTCTTCTGTCCTAAAATTAAATTTTAACAAAATTTATATTCTCTTATATAAAGAGTATAATTAAGTTGATTACTTTAGGATTAAGTTAAATGAATTTCACATTCAATAGCTTGATTTGTAATAGTATTCTTTTTAATTTTTTTCAATTTTGTCAAAGGAAGGTAAATGAAATCACAAATATTAAAGAAGAGTGATGAGTAGGAAAGGAGTCATGAAAAGGAAGAGAAAATTTTGTTATACTGATTTATAAGGGCTCTATATCGAGTGTATACAACCTTCTTTTCAGCTTCTACGATCTGTAATTTTAGTTTTTAACCTCATATTTATCATTTAACTTGTGACTGTTGCGTTTTTACCATGTATATCAGCATATATAATTGTATATTGGTGTATACAAGTTGATTTCAGTCTGCTTTCAACTTTTCGGAACCTGAGAGTTCAATTTTCAGCGTACATTTATCATCTTCAACCCGTGCATTACACGTGCATTTTTTGTCAATTAAAAAATTTATTTTAAAAATCGCAGATATAATAAAAGTAAATAAATATAATCTCTATCTCGTGACAAAAATCCGAACTCCGCCACTATTTATAAGGTCCTTAATTATTATTATTTTCAAAGATAGGCTTTCAATTATTTTACATTTCTCAAGTAACTAATTTAAGATAAGTTTGATGGAAAAAATAATATTACTCCCTTAGTCTATATTTTATTTGGATAATATGATTTTTGTTTGTACATTTTTAATGTATGTATTGTAATATAAGAAAAGGAAGGCATTGATAGGAACGTAATTTTAACTTCAAGAAGCCATATAGAAAAAATTAAAAAAATCTTATCTTTCCTTTTTTTTTTTAAAACTTATTCCCCTCGCTATCAGTTATCATAATGTTTCTGTTTTACATGCCCTTAAAAGTTAAATTATAAATAAAAATACTTATTTTCTAGTTTACCCGTATCCTATAGAAAATTATTTGTTAGTTAATTGTATAGTTAGTTTAATTTTTTTGAAAGATGGATATCTATCGTTCTAACTTTCTGTTCCCTCTTTCTGAAGGATATCTTTTATATTTTTATGTTGTAACGGAAGTTATGACCAAGTCCTCCTATATAATACTTTCTTTCAAATTATATGATATCCTAAAATGACTTGAGAAAAAAATCATAAAAAAAAATCTACTTACTCAAAAATGATTGGTGCTGAAGAGATAGAGGTTGACGAAGTGCTTAAAAATGTGTTCATATGTCAAACATCGGACACAAAATAGTCTGTTGTACTACTTTCGTCCATGTAATTCAGGGTAAAACCACATCGGTTTGTTCTAGTACATTCGCACGCACAGGTTGAACAAGAAATGGAAGTGGCGGTTGTTGAGTTGCCACTATCATAAAAGTTTGACTTGAGCTGCAAGAACATAATAATAACGTTAGAATTTTTTTTAAAAACAAAATAACTTCTATATCATAATTTGTACATGAAACTAACAAAATAAATGAGAATGAGCTTTCTTTTTACCCCAAGTCCACTAGATCGAGGACAAGTGTTGCAAGAACTACATGCAATCCATGAGATCTCACTCCCGGTATCAATTATAAACTATATTCTCTAGGCGGTGATCCACTTTCACTTTTGTATAATATATGTTAAATAGTATAAAAACATGAAAAGAAAGTCTGTGAAATAAAATGGTCAATAACATTGATTGTAAAACATTAAAAAATAAATCATTGTATTATATTAAAAATGAAAAAACTCTCAGTGTAATGTAAAATTGTCAAAATATTTCTTAATTTTTCCGGAGTTAAAAGGACAAGAAAATTAATCGAAAAATTCAAAAAGACATCAAGAACAGTTAAAAACCTAAAGGGCAACATTTTAACCAAAATAGTATCATCTTCAACCCATTCTCTACATATTGGATACCTCCAAAAGAATCTTATTCTTACATGTCACCCTTCCATTTTTCTTCATTAAATAAAATACTTTTATCCGTTAATTATGTAGTATATTTTTTAAATATCACATATATTGAATGAAATTAATTAATAGCTTATAAAGTCAACCTTTAGTAAAAAATGCAATCATATTCAATAGAACTATTGTTTAGTGCGTCACATGTGCATTACACGTGCATTTTTTGTCAATTAACAAATTTATTTTAAAATCGCATATATAATAAAAGTAAATGAATATAATCTCTATCTCGTGACTAAAATCCTGACTCCGTCACTGCTTATAAGGTCCTCAATTATAATTATTTTTAAAGTTACATTTTCAATTATTTTACATTTCTCAAGTCACTAATTAAAGATAAGTTTAGGGGAAAAAATAGTATCACTCCCTCAGTCTATATTTTATTTGGAGAATACGAATGTTTTGTACATTTTAATGTATATATTGTATATAAGATAAAGAAGGCATTGATAGGAACATATTTCAACTTAAAAAAACTATATAGATCAAACTAACAAAATCTTTTTTTTCATTTTTTTCTTTTAAACTTATTCCCCTCGCATATCAGTTATAATCATATTTCTGTTTTACATGCCCTTAAAAGTTAAATTATAAATAAAAATACTTATTTTCTAGTTTACCCTTATCCTATAGATCAAATTATTTGTTAGTTAATTATATAGTTAGTTTAATTTTTTTGAAAGATGGATATCTATCGTTCTAACTTCATGTTACCCTCTTTCTGAAGGATATCATTTATATATTAATGTTGTAACAGAAGTTATGAACAAGTCCCCCTATACAGTACTTTCTTTTAAATTTATATGATATCCTAAAATGACTTGAGAAAAATTCATTAAAAAAAACTACTTACCCAAAAATGATTAGTGCCGAAGAACTAGAGGTTGACGAAGTGCTTAAAAATGTGTCCAGATGCCAAACATAAGACACAAAGTAGCCTGTTATACTATTTCCGTCCATGTTTGGCTTGAGCTGCAAGAACATAATAATGACGTCAGATTTGTTTTAAGAAATAAACTAACTTATGTATCATAATTTTTACATGAAACTAACAAAATAAATGAGAATGAGCTTTCTTTTTACCCGAAGTCCACTAGATCGAGGAAAAGTGTTGCAAGAACTGCATGCAATCCATGAGATCTCACTCCCGGTATCAATCAATAAACTATATTCTCTAGGCGGTGATCCACTTTCACTTTTGTATAATATATGTTAAAATAGTATAAAAACATGAAAAGAAAGTCTGTGAAATAAAATGGTCAATAGCATTGGTTGTAAGACATTAAAAAAAAATCATTTTATTATATTAAAAATGAAAAAACTCTCAGTGTAATGTAAAATTATCAAAATATTTCTTAATTTTTCCGGAGTCAAAAGGACAAGAAAATTAATCGAAAAATTCAAAAAGACATCAAGAACAGTTAAAAACCTAAAGGGCAACATTTTAACCCAAATAGTATCATCTTCAACCCATTCTCTACATATTGGATATCTCCAAAAGAATCTTATTCTTACATGTCACCCTACCATTTTTCTTCATTAAATAAAATACTCTTATTCATTAATTATGTAGTATCTTTTTGAAATATTTCATATATTGAATGAAATTAATTAATAGCTTGTAAAGTTAAATTTTAGTAAAAAGTGCAATCATATTCAATAGAACTATCGTTTAGTGCGTCACATTTTCATTACATGTGCATTTTTTGTTAATTAACAAAGTTATTTTCAAAATCGCATATGTAATAAAAGTAAATGAATATAATCTCTATCTCGTGACTAAAATTCCGACTCTGTCACTGCTTATAAGGTCCTTAATTATTATTATTTTCAAAGTTAGGTTTTCAATTATTTTACATTTCTTAAGTCACTAATTTAAGATAAGTTTAGGGGGAAATAGTATTACTCCCTCAGTCTATATTTTATTTGATAATATGAATTTTTTTACATTTTTAATGTATATATTGTATATAAGAAAAAGAAGGATTGATAGGAACATAATTTCAACTTCAAAAAACTATATAGATCAAACTAAAAAAAATCTTATTTCCTTTTTTTTTTTTAAAACTTATTTCCCTCGCATATCAGTTATCATCATGTTTCTGTTTTACATGCCCTTAAAAGTTAAATTATTAATAAAAATACTTATTTTTAGTTTATCCTTATACTATAGATCAAATTATTTGTTAGTTAATTATATAATTAGTTTAATTTTTTTGAAAGATGGATATCTATCGTTCTAACTTCATGTTCCCTTTTCTGAAGGATATCATTTATATTTTTATGTTGTAACGGAAGTTATGACCAAGTCCCCCTATACAATACTTTCTTTCAAATTTATATATATCCTAAAATGACTTGAGAAAAATTCATAAAAAAAAATTACTTACCCAAAAATGATTGGTGCTGAAAACTATAGGTTGAGAAGTGTTTAAAAATGTGTCCAGATGCCAAACATCGACACAAAATAGCTGTTGTACTACTATCCATGTAATTCATAAAACCACATCGGTTTGTCCTAGTACATTCGCACCCACGGGTTGAACAAGAAATGGAAGTGGCAGTTGTTGAGTTGCCACTATCATAAAAGTTTGGCTTGAGCTGCAAGAACATAATAATGACGTTAGAATTTTTTTTTAAAATAAACTAACTTCTATATCATAATTTGTACATGAAACTAACAAAATAAATGAGAATGAGCTTTCTTTTTACCCAAGTCCACTGGATCGAGGACAAGTGTTGCAAGAACTACATGCAATCCATGAGATCTCACTCCCGGTATCAATCAATAAACTATATTCTCTAGGCGGTGATCCACTTTCATTTTTGTATAATACATGTTAAAATAGTATAAAAACATGAAAAGAAAGTCTGTGAAATAAAATGGTCAATAACATTGGTTGTAAGACACTAAAGAAAAAAAATCATTTTATTATATTAAAAATGAAAAAACTCTCAGTATAATGTAAAATTATTAAAATATTTCTTAATTTTTCGGAGTCAAAAGGACAAGAAAATTAATCGAAAAAATTCAAAAAGACATCAAGAACATTTAAAAACCTAAAGGGCAACATTTTAACCCAAATAGTATCATCTTCAACCCATTCTCTACATATTGGATATCTCCAAAAGAATCTTATTCTTACATGTCACCCAACCATTTTTCTTCATTAAATAAAATACTCTTATCCATTAATTATGTAGTATCTGTTTGAAATATTACATATATTGAATAAAATTAATTAATAGCTTATAAAGTTAAATTTTAGTAAAAAGTGCAATCATATTCAATAGAACTATCATTTAGTGCGTCACATGTGCATTACATGTGCATTTTTTGATAATTAACAAAGTTATTTTCAAAATCGCATATGTAATAAAAGTAAATGAATATAATCTCTATCTCGTGACTAAAATCCTGACTCTGTCACTGCTTATAAGGTCCTTAATTATTATTATTTTCAAAGTCAGGTTTTCAATTATTTTACATTTCTTAAGTCACTAATTTAAGATAAGTTTAGGGGGGGAAATAGTATTACTCCCTCAGTCTATATTTTATTTGGAGAATATGAATTTTTTGTACATTTTTAATGTATATATTGTATATAACAAAAAGAAGGGATTGATAGGAACATAATTTCAACTTCAAAAAACTATATAGATCAAACTAAAAAAAATCTTATATTCCTTTTTCTTTCTTTAAAACTTATTTCCCTTCACATATCAGTTATCATCATGTTTCTGTTTTACATGCCCTTAAAAGTTAAATTATTAATAAAAATACTTATTTTTTACTTTATCCTTATACTATAGATCAAATTATTTGTTAGTTAATTATATAATTAGTTTAATTTTTTTGAAAGATGGATATCTATCTTTCTAACTTTATGTTACCCTTTTCTGAAGGATATCATTTATATTTTTATGTTGTACCGGAAGTTATGACCAAGTCCCCCTATACAATACTTTCTTTCAAATTTCTATAATATCCTAAAATGACTTGAGAAAAATTCATACAAAAAAAATTACTTACCCAAAAATGATTGGTGCTGAAAAACTATAGGTTGATGAAGTGTTTAAAAATGTGTCCAGCCAGATGCCAAACATCAGACACAAAATAGCCTTTTGTACTACTTCCGTCCATGTAATTCAAGGTTAAACCACATCGGTTTGTCCTAGTACATTCGCACCCACGGGTTGAACAAGAAATGTAAGTGGCAGTTGTTGAGTTGCCACTATCATAAAAGTTTGGCTTGAGCTGCAAGAACATAATAATGACGTTAGAAATTTTTAAAAAATAACTAACTTCTATATCATAATTTGTACATGAAACTAACAAAATAAAAGAGAATGAACTTTCTTTTTACCCCAAGTCCACTGGATCGAGGACAAGTATCGCAAGAACTGCATGCAATCCATGAGATCTCACTCCCAGTATCAATCAATAAACTATATTCTCTGGGCGGTGATCCACTTTCACTTTTGTATAATATATGTTAAAATAGTATAAAAATATGAAAACAAAGTCTGTGAAATAAAATGGTCAATAACATTGGTTGTAAGACATTAAAAATAAAAAAATAAATTCATTGTATTATATTAAAAATGAAAAAACTCTCAGTGTAAAGTAAAATTATCAAAATATTTTTTAATTTTTCTGGGGTCAAAAGGACAAGAAAATTAATCGAAAAATTCAAAAATGCATCAAAATGAATTAAAAACCTAAAGGGCAACATTTTAACCCAAATAGAATTATCTTCAACCCATTCTCTACATATTGGATACCTCCAAAAGAATCTTATTCTTACATGTCACCCTTCCATTTTTCTTCATTAAATAAAATACTTTTAACCGTTAATTATGTAGTATCTTTTTTAAATATCACATATATTGAATAAAATTAATTAATAACTTATAAAGTCAAACTTTAGTAAAAAGTGTAATCATATTTAATAGAACTATCGTTTAGTGCGACACATGTGCATTATACGTGCATTTTTTGTCAATTAACAAATTTATTTTAAAAATCAAATATATATAAAACTAAATGAATATAATTTCTATCTCGTGACTAAAATCCTGACTCCGCCACTGCTTATAAGGTCCTTAATTATTATTATTTTCAAAGTTAGGTTTTCAATTATTTTACATTTCTCAAGTCACTAATTTAAGATAAGTTTAGGGGGAAAATAGTATTACTCCCTCAGTCTATATTTTATTTGGATAATATGAATTTTTTGTATATTTTTAAGAGAAAAGACATAAAGACACCATCAAAGTTGTCATGTATTTGCATAAAGACGCCTTAACTTTCAAAGTGTCCTATCACCCCACCGAACTATTTAATATCGTTGTAAATGGGCCATTTTGACCCATTCCCTAGTCTATGTAGTCGTGCGTGTTGCTCACTCCCTATAATAGAGTTCAACCTGACCCGACCCTATTGTTTTAAGAAAAATCATCTTCTCCTTTTCTTTTCTTCTCTATTTGGCATGCTCCTTCACTAGACTATCATCAATCTCTCCTCAAAAAGAAATTTTCATTAATTTTTTTTTATTCCGAGTTTTTTATTCAACTATGGAGTTAGGTGATTACAAGATTTTGAGTGTGGGATTGCTTTTAGTTGCAACCCTTTTGGTAGCAAAGCTCATATTTGCACTAATTATGTTCAGATCTAAGAAGTGTTTGCCTCCAGTGATTAAGGTATGACATATTTTTGGTGGGTTGATTCGTTGCTTAGACAAGAGTATCCAAAGCTTGGGAGTGTGTTTACTCTGAATTTTTGAACAAGAACATCACATTCTCCATCGTCCAAAAGTTTCTGCACATCTTTTCAAAGCCGCAGAAATAGATCTTAGCCAACAGTAGTATCTTATTTTCTTGGGGAAGATGATGAAGTCGTCAAAAAGAGAGCACCAACGTTGATCTTGCTATGAAAATAATCATGAAATCAAAAAAATTAGGGCTACCAAGAGTTATTTTTGGGTTTAAATTTGGGGAAGATGACATAAATTGATTAAATAATTAATAATAATAAAAAAAAATGACATATGACACTTTTAAACTGGTCCATGACTGTGAAAACAGTGCATGACGCGCCTCATGTGCGTGGTAACAACCTAGATGAGGGAATGGGTCAAAATGGCCCATTTACAAAGATATTAAATAGTTCTGTGGGGTGATAGGACATTTTGAAAGTTAAGGTGTCTTTATAAAAATACGGGACAACTTTGATGGTGTTTTTATGTCTTTTCTCTATTTTTAATGTATATATTGTATATAAGAAAAAGAAGGCACTGATAGGAACATAATTTCAAATTCAAAAATCTGTATACATCATACTAAAAAAATCTTATTTTACTTCTTTTTTTCTTTTAAATTTATTCCCCCTCGCATATCAGTTATCATCATGTTTCTGTTTTACATGCCCTTAAAAGTTAAATTATAAATAAAAATACTTATTTTCTAGTTTACCCTTATCTTATAGATCAAATTATTTGTTAGTTAATTATATAGTTAGTTTAATATTTTTGAAAGATGGATATCTATCGTTCTAAATTTATGTTACCCTCTTTCTGAAGGATATCATTTATATTTTTATGTTGTACAGGAACTTATGACCAAGTCCCCCGATACAATACTTTCTTTCAAATTTATATGATATCCTAAAATGACTTGAGAAAAATTCATAAAAAAAAACTACTTACCAAAAATGATTGGTGCTGAAGAACTAGAGATTGACGAAGTGTTTAAAAATGTGTCCAGGTGCCAAACATCGGACACAAAATAGCATGTTGTTCTACATCCATCCATGTAATTCAGAGTAAAACCACATCGGTTTGTCCTAGTACATTCGCACCCACAGGTTGAACAAGAAATGGAAGTGCCAGTTGTTGAGTTTCCACTATCATAAAAGTTTAGCTTGAGCTGCAAGAACATAATAATGACGGTAGATTTGTTATAAGAAATAAACTTATAACTTATGTATCGTAATTTGTCCATGAACCTAACAAAATAAATGAGAATGACCTTTCTTTTTACCCCAAGTCCACTAGATCAAGGACAAGTGTTGCAGGAACTACATGCAATCCATGAGATCTCACTCCCAGTATCAATCAATAAACTATATTCTCTAGGCGGTGATCCACTTTCACTTTTGTATAATATATGTTAAAATAGTATAAAAACATGAAAAGAAAGTCTATGAAATAAAATGGTCAATAACATTGGTTGTAAGACATTAAAAAAAAACTTATTGTATTATATTAAATATGAAAAAACTCTCAGTGTAATGTAAAATTATCAAAATATTTCTTAATTTTTCCGGTATCAAAAGGACAAGAAAATTAATCGAAAAATTCAAAAAGACATCAAGAACAGTTAAAAACCTAAAGGGCAACATTTTAACCCAAATAGTATCATCTTCAACCCATTCTCTACATATTGGATAATACCTCCAAAAGAATCTTATTCTTACATGTCACTCTACCATTTTTCTTCATTAAATAAAATACTCTTATCCGTTAATTATGTAGTATCTTTTTGAAATATTACGTATATTGAATGAAATTAATTAATAGCTTATAAAGTTAAACTTTAGTAAAAAGTGCAATCATATTCAATAGAACTATCGTTTAGTGCGTCACATGTGCATTACATGTGCATTTTTGTTAATTAACAAATTTATTTTCAAAATCGCATATATAATAAAAGTAAATGAATATAATCTCTATCTCGTGACTAAAATCTGACTCTGCCACTGCTTATAAGGTCCTTAATTATTATTATTTTCAAAGTTAGATTTTTAATTATTTTACATTTCTCAAGTCACTAATTTAAGATAACTTTAGGGGGAAAAAATAGTATTACTCCCTCCGTTTATATTTTATTTGGATAATATGATTTTTTGTACATTTTTAATGTCTATATTGTATATAAGAAAAAGAAGGCATTGATAGGAACATAATTTCAACTTAATAAAACTATATAGATCAAACTAAAAAATTCTTATTTTCCTTTTTGTTTCTTTTAAACTTATTCCCCCTCGCATATCAGTTATCATCATGTTTCTGTTTTACATGCCCTTAAAAGTTAAATTATAAATAAAAATACTTATATTCTAGTTTACCCTTATCCTATAGATCAAATTATTTGTTAGTTAATTATATAGTTAGTTTAATTTTTTTTAAAGATGGATATATATCGTTCAAACTTCATGTTACCTTCTTTCTGAAGGATATCATTTATATTTTTATGTTTTAACGAAAGTTATGACCAAGACCCCCTATACAGTACTTTCTTTCAAATTTATATGATATCCTAAAATGACTTGAGAAAAATTCAAAAAAAAAAACTACTTACCCAAAAATGATTGGTGCTGAAGAACTAGAGGTTGACGAAGTAATTAAAAATGTTTTCAGATGCCAAACATCGGACACAAAATAGCATGTTGTTCTACTTCCATCCATGTAATTCAGGGTAAAACCACATCGGTTTGTCCTAGTACATTCGCACTCACGGGTTGAACAAGAAATGGAAGTGGAAGTTGTTGAGTTTCCACTATCATAAAAGTTTAGCTTGAGCTGCAAGAACATAATAATGACGTTAGATTTGTTTTAAGAAATAAACTAACTTATGTATCGTAATTTGTACATGAACCTAACAAATTAAATGAGAATGATCTTTCTTTTTACCCCAAGTCCACTAGATCAAGGACAAGTGTTGCAGGAACTACATGCAATCCATGAGATCTCACTCCCAGTATCAATCAATAAACTATATTCTCTAGGCGGTGATCCACTTTCACTTTTGTATAATATATGTTAAAATAGTATAAAAACATGAAAAGAAAGTCTGTGAAATAAAATAATCAATAACATTGGTTGTAAGACATTAAAAAAAAATCATTGTATTATATTATAAATGAAAAAACTCTCAGTGTAATGTAAAATTATCAAAATATTTCATTATTTTTCCGAAGTCAAAAGGACAAGAAAATTTAATTGAAAAATTCAAAAAGGCATCAAGAACAGTTAAAAACCTAAAGGGCAACATTTTAACCCAAATAGTATTATCTTCAACCCATTTTCTACATATTGGATACCTCCAAAAGAATCTTATTCTTACATGTCACCCTTCCATTTTTCTTCATTAAATAAAATACTTTTAACCGTTAATTATGTAGTATCTTTTTTAAATATCACATATATTGAATGAAATTAATTAATAGCTTATAAAGTCAAACTTTAGTAAAAAGTGCAATCATATTCAATAGAACTATCGTTTATTGCGTCACATGTGCGTTACACGTGCATTTTTTGTCAATTAACAAATTTATTTTTAAAATAGCATATGTAATAAAAGTAAATGAATATAATCTCTATCTTGTGACTAAAATCTTGACTCCTCCACTGCTTATAAGGTTCTTAATTATTATTATTTTCGAAGTTAGATTTTCAATTATTTTACATTTCTCAAGTCACTAATTTAAGATAAGCTTAGGGGGGGAAATAGTATTACTTCTAAGTATATATTTTATTTGGATAATATGATTTTTTTGTACATCTTTAATGTTTATATTGTATATAAGAAAAAGAAGGCATTGATAGGAACATAATTTCAACTTCAAAAAACTATACAGATCAAACAAAAAAAATATTTTTTTCCTTTTTATTTTTGCTTTAAACTTATTTTCACTCGCATATCAGTTATCATCATGTTTCTATTTTACATGCCCTTAAAAGTTAAATTATAAATAAAAATACTTATTTTCTAGTTTATTCTTATCCTATAGATCAAATTATTTTTTAGTTAATTATATAGTTAGTTTAATTTTTTTGAAAGATGGATATGTATTGTTCTAACTTCATGTTCCCTCTTTCTGAAGGATATCATTTATATTTTTATGTTGTAACGGAAGTTATGACCAAGTCCCCCTATACAATACTTTCTTTCAAATTTATATGATATCCTAAAATGACTTGAGAAAAATTCATAAAAAAACAACTTACCCAAAAATGATTGGTGCTGAAGAGAAATGTGTCCAGATGCCAAACATCGAACACAAAATAGCATGTTGTTCTACATCCATCCATGTAATTCAGGGTAAAACCACATCGGTTATTCCTAGTACATTCGCACCCACGGGTTGAAAAAGAAATGGGAGTGTCAGTTGTTGAATTTCCACTATCATAAATGTTTAGCTTGAGTTGCAAGAACATAATAATAACGTTAGATTTTTTTAAAGAAATAAACTAACTTATATATCATAATTTGTACATGAAACTAACAAAATAAAAGAGAATGAGCTTTCTTTTTACCCCAAGTCCACTGGATCAAGGACAAGTGTCGCAAGAACGGCATGCAATACATGAGATCTCACTCCCGGTATCAATCAATAAACTATATTCTTTGGGCGGTGATCCACTTTCACTTTTGTATAATATATGCTAAAATTGTATAAAAACATGAAAAGAAAAAAGTGTGAAATAAAATGGTCAATAACATTGGTTGTAAGACATTAAAAAAAAAATCATTGTATTATATTATAAATGAAAAAACTCTCAGTGTAATGTAAAATTATCAAAATATTTCATTATTTTTCCGAAGTCAAAAGGACAAGAAAAATTAATTGAAAAATTCAAAAAGGCATCAAGAACAGTTAAAACCTAAAGGGCAACATTTTAACCCAAATAGTATTATCTTCAACCCATTCTCTACATATTGGATACCTCCAAAAAAATCTTATTCTTACATGTCACCCTTCCATTTTTCTTCATTAAATAAAATACTTTTAACCGTTAATTATGTAGTATCTTTTTTAAATATCACATATATTGAATGAAATTAATTAATAGCTTATAAAGTCAAACTTTAGTAAAAAGTGCAATCATATTCAATAGAACTATCGTTTAGTGCGTCACATGTGCGTTACACGTGCATTTTTTGTCAATTAACAAATTTATTTTCAAAATCGCATATAGAATAAAAGTAAATGAATATAATCTCTATTTTGTGACTAAAATCTTGACTACGCCACTGCTTATAAGGTTCTTAATTATTATTATTTTCGAAGTTAGGTTTTCAATTATTTTACATTTCTCAAGTCACTAATTTAAGATAAGCTTAGGGGGAAAATAGTATTACTTCCTCAGTATATATTTTATTTGGATAATATGAATTTTTTTGTACATTTTTAATGTATATATTGTATATAAACAAAAAGAAGGGATTGATAGGAACATAATTTCAACTTCAAAAAACTATATAGACCAAACTAAAAAAATCTTAATTTCCTTTTTTTTCTTTTAAACTTATTTCCCCTCACATATCAGTTATCATCATGTTTCTGTTTTACATGCCCTTAAAAGTTAAATTATTAATAAAAATACTTATTTTCTAGTTTACCCTTATACTATAGATCAAATTATTTGTTAGTTAATTATATAATTAGTTTAATTTTTTTGAAAGATGGATATCTATCGTTCTAACTTCATGTTACCCTTTTCTGAAGGATATCATTTATATTTTTATGTTGTACCGGAAGTTATGACCAAGTCCCCTTATACAATACTTTCTTTCAAATTTATATGATATCCTAAAATGACTTGAGAAAAATTCATACAAAAAAAACTACTTACCCAAAAATGATTGGTGCGGAAGAACTAGAGGTTGACGAAGTGCTTAAAAATGTGTCCAGATGCCAAACATCAGACACAAAATAGCCTTTTGTACTATTTCCGTCCATGTAATTCAGGGTAAAACCACATCGGTTTGTCCTAGTACATTCGCACCCACGGGTTGAACAAGAAATGGAAGTGGCAGATGTTGAGTTGCCACTATCATAAAAGTTTGGCTTGAGCTGCAAGAACATAATAATGACGTTAGAATTTTTTTAAAAAACAAACTAACTTCTATATCATAATTTGTACATGAAACTAACAAAATAAAAGAGAATGAGCTTTCTTTTTACCCCAAGTCCACTGGATCGAGGACAAGTGTCGCAAGAACTGCATGCAATCCATGAGATCTCACTCCCGGTATCAATCAATAAACTATATTCTCTGGGCGGTGATCCACTTTCACTTTTGTATAATATATGTTAAAATAGTATAAAAGTATGAAAAGAAAGTCTGTGAAATAAAATGGTCAATAACATTGGTTGTAAGACATTAAAAATAAAAAAATAAATTCATTGTATTATATTAAAAATGAAAAAACTCTCGGTGTAAAGTAAAATTATCAAAATATTTTTTAATTTTTCTGGGGTCAAAAGGACAAGAAAATTAATCGAAAAATTCAAAAATGCATCAAAATGAATTAAAAACCTAAAGGGCAACATTCTAACCCAAATAGTATCATCTTCAACCCATTCTCTACATATTGGATACCTCCAAAAGAATCTTATTCTTACATGTCACCCTTCCCTTTTTCTTCATTAAATAAAATACTCTTATCCGTTAATTATGTAGTATTTTTTTAAATATCACATATATTGAATGAAATTAATTAATAGCTTATAAAGTCAAATTTTAGTAAAAGGTGCAATCATATTCAATAAAACTATAATTTAGTACGTCACATGTGTATTACACATACATTTTTTGTCAATTAATAATTTTATTTTAAAAATCACATATACAATAAAAGTAAATGAATTTAATAGAGTAGCAAGATGGATTCACACTCACAAAGGAGGCGGAAGAGAGATCTTGGAAAGTTGAATTAAAAATGGGATGTTGTGATCATGAGTTCTTTCCTAATTATAAACAAGGTTTAGGCTTGAATTTTGTAATATTTGGGCGTTTTGGCCAAACTGATTTGGCTATTGCTAGTTATTAATAAAACTAGGGAACATAGCCGCACGAAAATATATTTGTTAGAATTAATTTTTTTCCGATTAATTATATGTTTACTGTATTATATTGTTTGACCTTATCGTTATCTCTTGATTTAATACATCTTTGTTTAATAGTTGAATTTATCATCAGTTATACTATTTGGTCATTCATACCAATCATCTACACACTTTTGATTCGTATTCTTCAATTGGATAGAAATTTCTAAATCAAATGAAATTATCCATTTTAAAAAAAAAAAAAATCCATCATACAATTTAACTCGTGTCTGACATCTAACTATCTTAACTCAAACAAATTAAATTTATATCCGACCCATCTAAGTTTATCTTGTAATGGATAGTAATGCATGAACATAATGCAAGTTCATTATATTTTAGTATTTGAATAAAAGAAAATGGTGAATACAATGGAGCAGGTAAGAATTATGTTATACTCCATTAAAATGAAATATGAAAGGGTGTGTTACTTTTATTAATGTGTAATATGAAAAGGTTAGCCAAATATTGACAAACTTATAACCACTTATTAGACTAATTAATTAAATTAGAATTAATATCAAAATAAGTTACTATCATTTCTTAAAATTGAGAATTAATTATAGAAAAGGTAAAATGAAGTCTTTCGAGTTTTTGGCCAAAAACATTCTTTAATTATACCCCAAATTTAAACTACATCCTTAAAGTATCATTTCTAGCCGAAAACATTCTTTAACTATACCCCAAACTTAAACTACATCCTTAAAGTATCATTCTTATCATAAAACATCCTTCAAGTATTTTAAAGTGGGCAATTTTCATCTTTCTACTTGAATTTCTCGTAAAACTACCCGATATATCCCACAAAAATTAAGTCGTCCCTTTCTAATTATTATTCTTAGATATGCCAAGAATATCATCGTGAACTTTTTCGTAATTGAGTTAATAATTATGCAAAACTTTTAATTTGACCATTTTTTTAATTCATTTTTCATGTAATTTTAATTAAAAATATTATTATTTTAAAATGTTTCTTCTCAATTGAATATACTAGAAGCGACATTTGTTGGAGACTTCCGCTTCTAATAATGTAGAATGAAACTCAAATACGAGACATAATCAATATTTTTGTCACTTCAATATTAGATTCACCTAAAAATCTATTGATTTAATTGGTTAAGAAAAAGATAAAAATAATTAATCTCCAACTTCTTTCCGTTATGAAAAAGGCAAATTATGTACGCTCCCACCCTCCAATCATTTTTAGTTTCCATAAACAACAATGTCTAAGATTTTTTATATTTTCCAAGAACTTCTTGTAGCAAGTAATGAAATTATGTAAAATAACTTTTGTTTGATATATAGTCACGTTAACTGCTCATGTTTTCATAAGATCCATTAGTTTTTTGACAATATCTATACAAAAGAATGAAAGTTGTTCATTTACAAATACTTAAAGGATATTTTCTGCTAAAAATGATACTTTAAGAATGTAGATTAAGTTTGGGGTATAGTTAAAGGATGTTTTTTTGCTAGAAATGATACTTTAAGGATGTACTTTAAGTTTGGGGTATAGTTAAAGGATGTTTTCTGCTAGAAATGATACTTTAAGGATGTAGTTTAAGTTTGGGGTATAGTTAAAGGATGTTTTTGGCCAAAAACTCGAAATCTTTCATATTGTGAGTTGTGACTACTAATTAACAAATTAAACAAATATAAAAGTTCATTTTTCATTACACCTTTTTAACTGCAATAAAAAATTTAAAAAAATGAAGAAAAAATCAAATAAAAAAGAAAAGAAAAAAAATAATATAAGATTGATAATTAATATCATACCAAATTTTAGAAAAGAAAGCAACGTAACAAAACAAATCAATTTTATAGTTCTTTCAACATCCTATTTTTTAAAGAATGAATATGAAAACATATTCCATGTTAAATAAAAATAATCAATTTTACTTCGGATTATAGGAATAACATAAATAAATAATTAGTAAAATATATATGATAATTGAAAGATATGAGTTGTAACTCACTTTTTTTCTTCACTAAAGTCTCTTATTGGTATTTATTTGTTGGAATGTATGTGTTGGTTGGTTGTATTTTTAAAAATATTACACTTTATTTAAATGGTTATTATTTGTTATATTATATTGTTAATTAAAATTATGTTTGTTTTAGTTTTTCTATAAATTTATTGTATCATATTTTTTAAATTTATTGTTAGATAAAGACAAAATATAAATAATATATATAATTATAAATTGATCATCGGATAATGAATTTGAAGGGAAAATATATAAAATATTAATTTGAATGCACTTAAGGGTCATGATGTTAATAAAAAAAACAATCATAATTGTATATATTAACTTTTAATGGTTGAAAATGAAATGAATAGATTTTATTTGATTTCTAAATAAAAAATATGAAAATATTTTACGTGATTTTTCCCCTTATTTAAGACTCACAATTATATAAGATTTTTACTGATAGTATGTTAGACAAATTTATTTAGGGCGAAAAAAAGAGAGGAGAAAATGATACTGATAAATTTAAGAAAATGAAATAAAAGAGGAAACTTACATTTTTTATTTAGAAAAAGATGGAAGAAACAGAGAGAATTATATTTATTTTTTGTTTAAGGAAGATTAAAGAAAGAGAAGAAGAGGGATAGATTTGAAGAAATGTAATAAATATTAATAATTAATGAGGAAAGAAATAATTAAAAAAATTACAAGTTTTTACTAATCAAAAAATTAAAAAGAAAAGTTTAAAATTTTAAGAAAAAAGGATAAATAATAATACTGTCCAATGAGACATGTTACCTTGTTTTTTTTATCAGTTAAATTTAATATTATATATAGACATAGATTTTTAGCAGAAGAAATTATCTAAAATAAAATTAAAATGTTAAATTAAATTTTGTTAAAAAAATAAAATACAATGCATATAAAGTTATATTACCTAATTCCTTAAGTTGACAAAATCTTTTAAAAAAACAACAAAGAAATAAAAATGAGTGATTTAAGTATTAATGATGAGATTGAGAAATGGAAAAGAGATTTAATAGCATTGAAGATGAAAAGAATTAAAATATGACTACCTTAAATATAAAATAGTAAAGTAAAATTTTCAATTTTTAAAATTAAGAAAGAGGTAAAAACAAAATTATAAAAAAGAAAAATAATAATTTTTTTATTTATAGTTTAAAATATTGCACCAGTAAGTATAGTGTCTATATTTTTTTAGTTGCTAATTAAAAATATCGTTAATAGTTTTTTTTTCTTGCTTTTAAAATTTTTATTGAATAATTAGAACATTGATAAATTCAATAATAATGGAATTACCCACTATATCTAACACACAAAAGAATATATTCCTTTTAAGGTGAAATTCAATCAATTAATAAATAAATACAAAAATAAAATGTAATTCTAACATTTTTGAGTTTACTTTTGAAAACGTTTTATATATTAAACTCTATCTTCTTTTTTTTTTTTTACTTATTTAAGATTTTAATTATTTTACTAGCCATGTATAATAAAATGATCTCAAAATATGTATATGCACACATGTTCATTTATCATGGTATTATATAACATAAATATTAGATTTCTTTCTTATAACTAATATTTGTATGATATCATATCCTAATACGTTTATACAACATCTTAATAAATAATATATCCTATTAAAAAAAGAATACCTACATATATATACTATAATCTATTAGAAAAAAGCTCTTTCCAAATGAGAAAACACATTTTTTCTAATCCTTCTCATAATTTGATATGAATTCCATAAATATATTAATTATTTCTCCAAATAATTCTTCCATATTCTCCTCATAATTTGATATGAATTCCATAAATAAATGGATTCTTCTTTTAAATATTCCTCTTGCCCTTTGAACACTCTTTACTCTCATAAAAATCTCAACCACATGAATTTTTTCCCCAATAAATATCTCTTTGTACGAAAAATTATAGTAAAACACTCTTCCAAAAAGTCTTGTATTTTGAAGAGGTAAGTTTGAATTTCTTAATCAAATGAATATTTTTTTCTAACAAATATCCTTTTGTAGGAAAAATTATAGTGCAACATCCTTTCAAAAAGTCTTTTATTTGAGGAGATACACTTGTTGCATGACCTTTCTTTTATAAACAACATGATATTCAAAAATTGATTGACGTGAAGAAAAAGAGGCAATGAGTCTATTGTTGTTGCTTATGGATGATCAATATTTCTATTTTATAGGCTAAATATATACAGTTGTGAAAAATGAAAAGTTTTGATCTATTCATCTTCCATTCACTTAAAATGTATATTAATTTGAGGAACTTTTAAAACGGATGTGATTAATTGGGTAATGCATTTAAACACTTTCCGTTTTTTAAAGTATAAATTTAAAAGTAGAAAATAAATAAAAAAAAGTCAAAAAAGAGATAAAAAATAAATAGGTAAATATAGCTAATTGTAAATGCTGGTCATTGGAGGGTGCCACGTTAGCAGATTTAGATTCAGTTTTATATATATACTCCCTCCGTTTAAAAAAGAATGACTTCCTTTCCTTTTTAGTATATTTCAAAAAGAATGACCTTTTTCTTTTTTTGCTAACAACTTTCCACGTGGCATGTTTAAGACCACAAGATCAAAGGGCAATTTTGTACATTTGACCTAACTTTAATTTAGGACCACAAGATTCAAAAGTCTTCTTTATACTCTTAATTAACTCCGTGTCAAGTTAAACTAGATTATTCTTTATAAAACGGAGGAAGTATATAGATGCCCACCAAAAATTTGACCTTAAAAAAAACTGTGAAGTTCCTACTAATAACCCTAACTCCTTTCTGCCCTACCCACTTGGGATTTAGACTTAAACTTAAGTTTTTCTTTTTATCTACTCTTTCCAGCATCATTCTTTTAATAGCCATAAAATATCTGTCTTGAATAATACTATTAATAATAATTAACAATAGACATAAAAATAATATCCCATTTTTATTGTATATATACATGAATCAATTTTTATTTTTATTTTTAAATTATCACAATATGGTGATGAGACCTTTATATTGATGAATAAAATTAAAAAAGTTAAGGAGAGCTTAAGCTCAATCTAGTGTTTCAGTAGCTGCTTAGCAAAACTAAGGTTCTGACAAAAACTTACAAGTTTTGCACAAATTTACAAGATCGGTTCTATACAAAATAATTCTTCCTCTGCTTATGCCTTAGGGACTCCATTTGTATGAGATCAAGTTTGTAATGTCCGATGGCTATCGATGGTAGGTGAGCCTGTGCAATAATAAACAACTCCTCATTTGTAATGAATCAATCAAAAATTGATACGCCTAATACATTTTTCCTCTTTCTTTATTACAATCGAGTCATGTGCATCTTGTGTCATTTTTTGCATTATATGTATATTTTTTTTGTTAATTATGCAATATTCTATTTTTTTAAAAATGTCACATATATGTTGAATGAAACTAATTGATAGTTTATCAAGTCAAACTTTAGTAAAGAGTGCAAGCATGTTCAACAAAATTAATATTATGTGTCACATGTACATCTTATGTGCATTACACGTGCATTATTTGTCAATTAACAATTCTATTTTAAAAATCACATACATAATAAAAGTAAATAAATTAATATCTATCAAATGACTACACAATCAATTCATACAACAAGAATGTTAAATCAAAACTTTGACAAAAATTAATCTCTTAAAATCAAAAAGGATTATCTTATGTCCATTATGAAGTAAAGTAGGTAAATATATCAGAAGTTCATCGGACAAAACAACTAATTAAGAAAATCATGTATCATAGTTTACTTAACATCATCAAAGTTCAAATAGGGTGACCGATGAAGGGGATGGTGTGGGGTGTTAATGAGACGATTATGTAACATTTAGATGCATAATTGTCTTTTTTGCATCGCACCAAATAATTTGGTCTATAAATTTTATTTAAATCAATAAATGTTAATTATATTTTTGGAGAAAGAGCATCATCGCATACTTAAGTTTTTTAAAAATATCTCCAAAAAAAAATGCAATCACATTCTTAACTAAATTCAAATTTTCTATCAATTAATAAAGATAGAATAATAAATTCACTATGTGAGTATTTTTCTTAATAATTACATAAAGTGAAGAAGTAAATTTACAAATATATAAAGGAACCACCTTTTCTAGGAGAGAGGTCGGGCCCCCTAAATAGCCTAATTTTCTTTTATGGTCCAACCAAAATCATAATTTCAAATTATTATGTGAAATTAAATGTCCAAATGTACCCAAGTACAAATCTTTATCAAAGCAAAACAAGGTGTCTCGTAGCTGATATTATTATTATTATTATTATTATTATTATTATTATTTATTTATATATTTTATTCCATATTTATTTCTGTATACCATGATTAATGATGAAAAAGGCCAAACAGAATGGTCCTAAAAAACTAGTGCGTCAATTATCTGGTGAATCATCAACATACTATATACTATTTTACTTGTCTTTTTTAATCATATTATAAGTATATTTATTTAAAAATTAAAAAGACCACGTGATCCATGGTATTGATACATGCATTTTTTATTTTATTTTTGGTTGTTTAGCCAATTTTCGGTACTCATATTGGAGTTAAACTAAACTCAAATTTACGTCGAAAAGTTCACATTGTTGTTAATCCTTTAAAAAAAATCTTTATTTGTGTGTAATGAAGTGAAAATGGTTTTCAAATATCAAAAAAGGGGACGGAGGGAGTATTTTATAAAAATAATAACTCTATTTATACTACATTAAGGATCATTTCAATCAAGTAAAATACATTAAAAAATAAAACAAAACATTATATATACATTAAAGACTATTTTGTTCATTTTCTTTGGTATCTCATCAACTAAATATATAAAAAGACTGATTGAACATTTCATATAACTAGATATCAGGTGCCCGCGCTAGCACAAGCCCAACGTATGTTATTTTTTTCTTTCAATTTCTGTGACACAAATGAAATTTGAAAAAGTGAACTAAATTTTGTATGTGTTTTTTTAAAAAAAAATTAAATTATTAATTTATGTACCTTTTGTGTCATTTTCAAATAATATATGTTAGTACATCTGTTTTATTTTATGTGATACAGGTAGTTTTAGGAAAGTCAACGAAATTTCTTATATGATTCTCACATATGTTTCTAGAATTATTTACTATCTTTCTTAATAGATTCTTATTAGAATGAAATTATATTTTTACCCTTGGTCGTCCTACCACTTCACTCTTCTATATAAAAAAAATTGTGGATAAAATCAATGTCAAAATAAGGCAAAAATTTGAAAGTGAACAAAAAATGCACCAATATTACAGAATTGAGAGATTATTAATGCTTCAGATGAAAACTCAAGTAACACTTATAAGGGACTGTTTGGACTTCTTCTCGTTTGTTTGCATATACAATCATTCAAACAGTTATAAAAAAAATTAAAAAATTAAAAAAAGTCTAAATATATTCTACTATATTAGAAATGTCAATTCAATTATTGTGGTATCAACCTGTCAGTTATTAGTCTTTAAAATTTCATTAGAGGTTATTTTGGACACTTCACATTAAATGCAACGTGGCATCTCATTAAGATTGAACGGACACGTATCTCTTATTGATCACCTTACTTTTATGTTTCATCCACTTTCCCACTTCCTCTATTCATCCTTTCCGCCAGAGTCTTCCTAAATTAGACTACAGCGGCCATGAAAAAAATTGAGTAAATTTGCAAATTTTGTAGAAACAATACCTCCCTTTGCTTATGTGATGCTTCCGTTGGTTAAACCTCAGGATTACCACCAATTTTCTAGCTAATGTTATTAGTTTGTTGTTTTCTTGTTATAATGAATTTGCTGGTCAATTTAATTAGCTGATCTTTTCATCATCTTTTTTTGTGCTGAATGTAATGTCGTCTCTTCAATTCGCTTAAGATCTTGGATTGTCCCCTTAACCTCCCTGTTATGGCAAAATCACTAGCACCAACTTCTATTTCCTTTTGTAGCTTAATGCGAAAGAAATAACTGAACATGTGGGATTGATATGAGGTTCTTCACATGTGTTGGTCACCAATGAGTAGTACCTCTTTACTAATATGGAACTCTTAACATTGATATGAACACAAAAAACTTAACTTTATTGGTGTTGTCATGTTTTCTTAACATGTGTCTCTGCTATTGAAGATGAGCGGTTGTTTACATAAGTTGTAATGTGCAAGCAGCCGAGAAATTTATCACAGAAGAATCTTCTATCATTCTTGTTGTATTGCTTGTAAGCATATATTATTTGATGTGTATTTTTAATTTTTTCAATTTTATTTTCCCTTGAATTTATCTTGTATTTCGCCAATTTCAAGTTTCATTTGAAACGTATGAAATGACACATACTTTATGAATAATCTGTATTTCTTATACATACAATCTCAATCTCAATTTATTGGTGGGCCCGTGCCTGCACGGGCATATTAAATCTAGTGTGAATGAAAAGCATGAGAGACAGTTTCAAATATGTAAAAATGGATCCTTTTTCCTCTTATATTCATTTACTTAAGTAGTTTTTTGAAATTTATTTTATTTGCACGAATACTTTTTTATAAAGGAAAACATGGTTTGATATACGTTTTGACTTTACCATTTAGAATTGAAATACCTTATATATATATATATATATATATATATATATATATATATATATATATATATATATATTGGCGTAGTCAGAAATTTCATCAAGGGTTTCAAATTTTTAACGGTAATTTTTTTTATAAAGAAATGATAATTTAAACTACTAAAATAAATAATCAAGTTAAGCAATATTTAATTAAATATAATTAATTTTTTAAATAAAATTACAAGTATATAATTCAAAACTAACATAAAGAAAATAAAGTACTATTGAAATAATTCAAAATGATTATTATTTGATATTTTATTCTTATTTTTTTCATTTTTAACGTATAATCAGATAAATAAAAAGAAAAAAGTTTGAATGGGAAGGGATTAAAAAGTTAAAAAATAAATAAACTGAAATTACTTTTTTCTTTTAAGCTATATTGCAATTTGGTTTTTATATATATATATAAAAGTATTTGGAACATCTATAATAAATTTTACAATAAAATAAGTGAAAAAAATTAAATTTGACCATTAAAATACTAAAATATTATTATAAATAGTCAAAAAGAAAAAAAAACATGAAAGATTAAATATATCCCTATATTAATCCTTTTTAAAAAATTCATTTGAATAATTTGTGATTTACATATTTTTATAGTATAATCTCTTTTGTGACTTGCAATCTAACTCGCCCATTTGATTAGACCCTATCCTCATTGTTTATTATGCGCAAACACAAGCCAAGATAAATTTAAAGAGGAAAAACACAACTACATTAAACTAGGCAATGATGCAGCAGCTAAGTGTAAAATCAAAATGTTTGCTGGAAACAAAAACTCTCTGTACAAAAAGGCATGTACACTGCAAGAAAGGCCTCTGCTGTCAAATTTTAGACACATCTAAGAGGATATATTCATCGTTTGATGCATTCTTCAGTAGAATACTTAAAATATGAGGTGCTTGATGGACTGTTCCTCCCTTAACCAGATGTCTCGAGTTTGAGCCTTGAATATTGAAAAATCTTAGGTGGGGAGTGCTTTACCTTGAATCGGGCCCTACACGACATGAATTCAGAATAGTTGACTTCCTATGCTTGATAAAAGTATAGAGAGACACCATTTCAAAACTTTTTGTTGCACATGTTTTAAAAACATACAAATAGTTTCACTTAATAATTGTTGGTATCCCCCGTTATGAATAGTAAAACGTTGACAGATTGTGTTATCGTTACTAAATATTCATGAAAGTGTCTCGTAATGTCTACCGCCAAAGATTCTGTTCTTCAACAAAACAAATGTGGTGGTGGAACATAACCAACCTTGTTTAAACAGTATGAACGGAGTCATGAGAAAAAGTAGTGAAAAACAAATTTACCTATCGTAATTGCCCGCCACTAGTGGATTTTGACTTGATTTAGCACAGTGATGTTCAACTCAGTTCAAGCATGAACTTGGAACTAGTAACCTATAAGGAAAAAAAAACACAAATTTCATGAATAAATCATATCTTAAAAGTAATATAGAGATACCTTACTTGAAGAATTAGAAGAAGACCAACAATTTGTTTCAAGTGAACTAGCAGAATGCTGGAAGCATAGATAAGATACAATTGACTAAAAATTTTGCATTTTTTTTTATGTCAAAGCAATTGCAGGAAAAAATTACATACATAACTTCTTTTCTAGAACTCATAGAAAATAATAATTCAAAATGCAACTCAGATGGGAAAGAGAAACAGAGACTTACGCAAGTCCTGAATTATGCTTCGACCAACTTTAACTTTAGGAATATGGGAAATGTTGGACCACTGGGTGTTTTGGCCACTGCGGTTGTTGCAACTTTCTTCTAACTTTGGGCAGCCCTCAATTTCCAGCCTCCCTAATTTGGTGAGGCGTAGCATGGCATCTCGGGATGGCAAATGCTCTAGCTTTTCACAGTTTCGTAAACTTAACTCTTTCAAAGAAACAAGGTTGCCGAGCCCATCTGACAGAGCTTCTAACAATGGACAATTGCGGATATCCACATACCGTAATTTGGGCATGGCATCTGAGAAGTCCACATGTTGTAGCCGTTTGCACTTCACCAGATGTAATGTTTCAAGAGAAATAAGGTTGTAAAGTCTATGAGGAAGAGCCTCAATTCCGA
This sequence comes from Solanum lycopersicoides, assembly GCA_022817965.1. Classification (NCBI taxonomy): domain Eukaryota; kingdom Viridiplantae; phylum Streptophyta; class Magnoliopsida; order Solanales; family Solanaceae; genus Solanum; species Solanum lycopersicoides. The sequence goes on from CM040627.1 coordinate 87,407,902, forward strand.
AATCACTTATGTGGATATGTATTAAGGAAGAGAGTTGCATAAACTGATACGGCACAGAGTTCCAGTGCCCAAGTCCAGACACAGCCAGATCACGAAGGGACGACAGCTGCTGAATGCCATTAAAAATCGATTGGAATGCTTCAAAATCCACCATCTCTGGGAAAGGACCAATTTCCAATACCCTTAACCTGGTGAGACGGTGAAGGGCCCCTGCGGGTATACTAATGAATTTGGGACAATTTAATAAACCCAAATAAACAAGTGAAGGCATTTCCTACACATGTAAAGGCAAGGAAACTAAGTTGTTACAGAAGCTGACCGTCAAAAATCTCAGACTTTGGAGAGAAGTCAAATAATTCTCTCCACTGGGAACAGGAAAAGAACTAAAATTAGGGCAGAAGTGTATGTGTAAGCTCTTGAGAGAATGGAGATTGTACAAGCTTTGTGGCAAGTTACGAAACTCTCTGCAGCCTGAGACCGTCAGGTTTTGAAGAGAAACGTTGTTGCGTAGCATCTCATCTGGAAAACAAGTGAGCTCTTTCACAGAAAAGACTCTAAGCTCTACGAGAGATGTCAAGTTGCTGCACAAGTTCAACAACGGCATTTCACTCTCAACTCTATCAATTCTTAAATAATGGAGGATTTCAAATTGACTTGGAGTACTTTTCAACAAAGAACATTTACTAATGCTCAACTTCTCAAGCTCAGGAAACAATCTTACCTCAATTTCATCTCCCTTCCACTCAGTAAGACTAGACATATCCTCCAATACTAGTTCTTTCAATGACGGGAACACTTGGATATTGCTGCTTGATCCATTATTGTTACCATCAATACCATAAAGTCTAGGCCCGATGCTTTCCACCTCGTGGAATCCTGACAGCTCAAGATGCCGAAGCAATTTCAGTTGACCAAGTGATGGAATTTCTTTGCATCTTTTGCAACCACTTAATTTCAACTTGACCAAATTTGGTAGCAAATTTTCACGGAACCATAAAGGAAATTTAGTCCCTAAATAGTCCACTACTGCTAAGGTTTTCAAGTTAGGATGAGGTTGAAGACCATCCAACACATGCTCATCATTGGTCTCACTTCCTTCTGGTTCGTCATGGGACCACACATATGCCAGCTTGTAGATATTCGATTTCTCTAGTAAATATGTTGTTCGAGCTTCTTCTCTATCACCGACCAATTGTAGACCATTGATAGTCAATTCACCTTTTAGGTTTTTCAAATGACCTAATTCTTCTATTTGACGACCTTTCTCTAAACCTACCTTGAAAAACTGGAGGGTTTGAAGACTAGTCAATTGTCGCATCTTAGGTGGCATCTGAAAATGTTTTTCCTCAATACACTGAAAACTGCCACAAATGTGCCTCAAACTTATCATATTTCCCATCTCATATGGAAGTTCCTTGAGTGAATCACAGCCATTGATTCTAAATGTTTGCAAATTATAGAGTTCGCAAATGGAGTTGGGCAAGGCTGTGATCTTAGTGTCCGAGAGATCAAGATATCTCAAGTATATCAGCTTCCCGATTTTGGCCGACAACTCCTTGATTCCTGAACTGGACAAATTTAAGACTTTCAAGAACTTAAAGCTCAATAGCATATCTTCCGATATATAATTGCTTCTCCAAAACAGTGTGCACAAACGTTCTGGCTCATTTATCTTATCTATTTGATTCCTTGGTGACTCCCATCCAAAGTATCGAACTTGAGAAAGTTTTTCTCCATCGTCACCCTTCAGATTAAATAATTTAGATTTTAAGATATCTCCAGCCAAATCATGCACAAGATCGTGCATCTTACAATGTGTTATATTGTTGTGCTCATCTAACTCAACATCTTGTAGCAAGGAATTTTGCAACAAGATTTGAAAAAACCTGTGCCCAACGTCTTCCATCACAGTGCTCTCTTGACATGGATGGAGAAAGCCTTCTGCCATCCATAGTTGGATTAGTTGGTCCTTTTCAAACTCAAAATCTTTTGGAAACATAGCAAAGTAAACAAAGCATTTTTTCAGTTGTGGAGATGGTAGATAAACATAGCTGAGTTTTAGGATTTTCTTTATGCTGTTTTCTCCATTATCATGATCTTCACCTGCAACAAGGGGGTTTCCATTAAGAATTGCTTGCCATTCATGTTTTCCCTTGTTGTGCAAGAGGCCTCCCAACACACTTGCAGCCAACGGTAGACCTTGACACATTTTAACAATCTTGTTGCCCATGCTCGCCAATTCTTCTGGAACCCTGCCATCAACAAATGCTTTTTGTTTGAAAATAGACCAACAATGACCCTCTGTTAACTTTCCCAAGATATGAAGATCATTTGCTACTGTGGATGCCACCCGCTTCATACGAGTAGTCACAAGAATGCAGTTCCCTCGGGATGTATTTATTCCTCTCAAGGTGTCAACAAACTCGTGCCATGATGTAGAGTCAACACACCACAAATCATCCAGGACTAGCAAATAGTTTTTTCCTCCCAATTCATCTTGTAGCTTCTTGACTATAATATCTCTCCTTTGGACCTCAATTCTCCTCTCTGTCAATGATTCGAGGATTTGTTCAAGAAAGCTCTTCGTTTCAGACATTTCAGGTAGACACAACCAAATTCTCTTTTCAAAGATTTGCTTGATGCTTTCATCATTGTAAATCCTCTTAGCCACAGTTGTTTTCCCTAAACCCCCCATACCCACTATGGGAATGGTAAACAGAACAACATCCTCCTCTCTCATCTTCAAAATTTTCTCCTTTATCTCATCTACATCGTTGTCTCTACCAACAACATCAGAAGCAACTACAAAGGAATCTGTTTCTCGAATTGGTAGTATTTTCCGAGAAGGAACCATGAGTGATTGTAGAGCGAGGTCTTTGGCTACCTTATTGATAGCGGTCAACTCTTTATTGATGTTGTTGATTTTTTTAGACATTTTTCTCTTAAAAGCAGTATGAGAAAAGAAACCACTGACCTTTTTCATTGGGCTGTTTATCACTTTTGTTTTGAGAGATTCATTTCTGAATCGATCAAACACATTTTCAGCATCTTCAGCAACTCTCTCAAGCCTGTTGAGCCACTTTTCGACAGACTGTTGTTTCTCAGCTTGTGGTGTTCCAACATCATGAATGAAAGCTTGGATCAAGGATACATTTTGTGTCAACATTTCGAGATCCTTGTTGAAATCCCTTGGCTGTTGAATTCCTCAATAGTGAGAGAAATCAACTTTTCAAGCAAAACTTGAACAGTAGCACCAATTTCAGGATCAGCCATAGTTGTGTTTGCTTCTTCACAAAATGTTGTTTCTCTGTACCAAAGTCTTATCAAAGTAATAAGTCTTCTTTAGCTAGTTGTTTGCAGACCAACAAAAAGGAAGACAATAATTCATTCAAACAGTTAAAAGGAATAAATAAATAAATAAATAAGGTGGCTAAATACATGTGAATGAAGACCAAGTTTGTGCTCCTTTTTCCCTTTCTTTTTCTTTTTTTTTAACTAAGAAATTTTCATTGATAAATAATTGAATCTTCCAAGAAGAGTACAAGCAAGGGGGGCTAGACCTTACTTTATCGATCCTATTGCAATAATAAAACTCTACAACTTAACAAGCATGAAGAAAAAAAGAGCTAGCGAAACATCGAGCTATTTTTCCGTAGGACCTCCCCTACAGTATCGTCACCGCAATAGAGTAATATTACAAATGAAGATACTTAAGTAATGCAAGAATATAAAATTCAAGAATAAGATTGAGTTATTAGGCTCAAACTTCAATTTATATATGTATGAACTAAAAAGGATAGTTTAAAGTAATTGAAATATTTTCTCTTATCTTTTCAACTCTGTCCAAAAACACTTGATAGTTCATCAATTCTTCTTGGATTTATTGGATCTTGTTAAAATTGTTAACACTGTCATATGATTTTGCTTTGCTAGTCGCATTGGTAGGTGCCTTGGCACAAATTCCAAAGTCACCTTACCATCCCAAGTGTTGCCTTCCATGTGCCTTTTTCCTCTTATATTCATTATTTAAGTAGTTTTTTGTTTTATTTGTACAAGTGGTTTTTATTTTAATTTGTACAAGTTTTATTTAAGTTTTATATATGAAATAAAACAAGGTCCAAAATGAGTAGTACAATGATCTATTCTCCTCCACTTGTTGTAACATTAATGGATTTACCTCATTCCTTCCTGCATAGAGACAAAATCCAGCACAGTTGAAGCTTAACAACTCAAACCAAAAACTACTTCTCTTCAAATTCAGAACATCAAATTTCAGTCTTAAAAATAGAAGATACATTAAAGAAGCTATATATTAGGCAATGATACAAGGCATGTACACTGTTCAAATCTTTGTCATACATAATATATCCTCTCCAGTTTCCGCCAAATGCAATTTCCCTTGCCAATCATGACACATGAACACATCTAAGAGAAGTCTGCTCCAATCTACCATCTCGATAAGGTCCATGTCATTGTTTCAACCAAGAATCTGAAACATAGGAGATGGTAAAAAGTATTATTGGAGAAGCAACTCGTTACAAATAACTACTAAAAAGAGATTTTTAGTACAAAGCAAGACCTATTAAGATGAGGTGGTATAGGCTAAGGACATTTCAGAGCCAATGAGGCACTCTTTTGTATCAAATTCAAGAGATTCGTCTTATTGCATCACTCAACTATCTCATTTTGCACTAGAAATCAGCACAAACAAAGGAGTCTAGAAGTGAAGTTTGCAAGAAGCATATATTCATGACATGCGATAACTCTTTTTATTTGAGAGATTCTGTAGTCCTTACTAAATATTCATGGAAGAGACAGTAACGAGGTCTATAGCCGAAGAATCTGTCCTGGAGAGACTGTATACCACAGAAACCTTGTAGCATAGCTCTTGTACTTCTAGTCGCCTACACGACAAAGAATATAAACTTTGATGATTAAAACACATCTTTAAAGGAGTGAATATCTCAAAAGTATCAAATAGTTCCAAAGGATTGAATGAAAAGCTTCGAAAGCTAAAGAGAAACAGAAACTTACGCAAGTCCTGAATTGTCGTGAACTCCACGCTAATTTGTGGAATATGAGAAATCTTGGACCACTGGGAGTTTGGGCCACTATGATTGGTGCAACTTTCTTCCAACTGTGGGCAGCCTTTAATGTTCAGGTGTCGTAATTTGGTGAGGCGCCACATGGCATCTCTGGATGGAAGATGCTGTAGATTTTTGCAGTTAGATAAACTTAACTCTTCCAAAGAAACAAGGTTGCCGAGCCCATCAGACAGAGCTTCTAAGTACGGACAATCATTGATCAGCAGATGTTGTAGCTGTTTGCAGCTTACTAGCTCCAATGTTTCAATAGGAAAAGCCTTGATTCCAAAATCAGTTATTCCAATCTCTGTTACGGAAGAGAATTCCAAAAGCTGATAGGGCAGAGAATACCAGTGTGCATGTCCGTACACCCACAGCACACGAAGGGATGATAGCTGCTGAATGCCATTAAAAATCAATTGGAATGCCTCGAAATCCACCAACTCTGAGAAAGGACCAATACGCAATGTCCTTAACCCTGTGAGACGGTGAAGGCCCCCTACAGGTACACTTTCCAATTTGGGACATTTTGATATATTCAAATATGAAAGTGAAGGCATTTCCCACACATGTAAAGGCAAGGAAACCAAGTTGTTACATTTGTTGACATTCAGAGATTCCAAAGACCGACAATGCTCTAGCATTCCACTTGGTAAACTAGTCAATCCTTCACAATTGTATAACCGAAGTTTTAGGAGGGAAGTTAAATGATTCTCTCTCTGGAAACAGGAATGGAACTGAAATTGGTGCAGTCGCCAATACTTAAGCTCTTAAGAGAACGGAGATTGTACAAGCTTTGAGGCAATTCACGAAACTCTCCACAATTTAAGACCAAAAGATGTTCGAGAGAAAAATTGTTGCATAGTATCTCATCTGTAAGACAAGTGAGCTGTTTCACATCTCTGATAATAAGCATTACCAGAGATGTCAAGTTGCTGCACAAGTTCAACAATGGAATTTCACTGTCAACTCCTTCAATGCTCAATTCACGTAGGATCTCAAATTGATTTGGAGTACTTTTTAGCGAAGGACAGTTCCTAATAGTCAACTTCTTAAGCTCGGGAAACATTCTAACTCCAAGTCTGTCTCTACCAACATTTCCTTTTGGTAACAGTTGCACTTCCTTCCACTCAGTAAGGCTAGGCATATCCTCCAATACTAGCTCTTTGAGTAACGGAAACACTTGGATATTGGCGTTATTGCTGCTTGATCCATTATTGTTACCATCAATCCCATAAAATGTAGGTCCAATGCATTCAATCTTATGGAACCCTATCAGCTCGAGATGCTGAAGGAATTTCAGTTGACCAAGCGATGGAATTTCTTTGCACCTTTTGCAACCACTTAATTTCAACTTGACCAAATTTGGTAGCAACTCTTCACTGAACCATGAAGGAAACCTAGTCCCCAAATAGTCCACTACCGCTAAAGTTTTCAAGTTAGGATGCGGTTGAAGACCATCCAACACATACTCATCATTGGTGTCACATCCTTCTGGTTCATCATGGGACCACACATATTTCAGCTTGTACATTTTTGGTTTCTCTTGTAGATACGCTGTTCGAGCTTCTTCTCTATTGCATAACAATTGGAGACCTCCAATCATCAATTCACCTCTCAGGTTTTTCAAATGACCTATTTCTTCTATTCGACAGCCTTTCTCTAAACCCACTTTGAAAAACTGTAGGGTCTGAAGACAAGTCAATTTCCCCATGTTAAATGGCATCTGAAAATGCCTATTATCCATACACAGAGAATTGTGATAAATGTGTCTCAAACTTATCATATTTGCCATTTCATCTGGAAGCTCCTTCAGTAAAAAACATTTACTAACTCTCAAAGTTTGCATATTGTAGAGCTTGCAAATGGAGTTCGGCAAGGCTTTGATCTGAGTGTAGGAGAGATCAAGATATCTCAAGTATATTAACTTGCCAATTGAGGCTGACAACTCCTTGATGCCTGACCTGGACAAATTTATAACTCTCAAGAACTGAAAGCTAAATAGCACATCATTAGGTATATTGCTTCTCGAGAATAAAGCACACAAACGTCCTGGCTCATTTATCTTATATATTTGATCAATTGGTGAGTCCGATCCAAAATAACGAACTTGAGAAGAAATTTCACCGCCATCTCCTATCGGATCAAATAGTTTAGATTTTAAGATATCTTTAGCCAAATCATGCACAAGATCATGCATCTTACAGTGTGTTATAATGTTGTGCTCATCTAGCTTAACATCTTGCAGCAAGGAATTTTGCAACAAGATTTGGAAAAACTTGTGCCCAACATCTTCCATCACAATGGTCTCTTGACATGGACGGAGAAAGCCTTCTGCCATCCAGAGTTGGATTAGTTGGTCCTTTTCAAACTCAAAATCTTTTGGAAACATTGCAAAGTAAGCAAAACATTTTTTCAGGTGCGGAGATGGTAGATAAACATAGCTGAGTTTTAGAATCTTTTTAATGCTATTTTCCCCAAGATCATCTCCATGTGCAACAAGGGAGTTGCTATCAAGAATTACCTGCCATTCATGTTTTTCCTTGTTGCGTAAGAGGCCCCCCAACACACTTGCAGCCAATGGTAGACCTTGACACATTTCAACAATCCTGTTCTCCATGATTACCATTTCCTCTGGAACTTCCCCATCAATAAACGCTCTTTGTTTGAAAATGAACCAACAATGATCATCTGCTAATTTTCCCAACGTATGAAGACCTACAGCTACTGTGGATGCCACCAGTTTCATACGAGTCGTCACAAGAATGCAGTTTCCTCTGGTTGTGTTTATTCCCTTCAAAGTGTCCAAGAACTCATGCCACGATGTTGGGTCAACACGCCACAAATCATCCAGGACAAGCAAATACTTTCTTCCTGCCAGTTCATCTCGGAGCTTCTTGACTATTATATCTCTACTCTGGACCTCAAGTTTTCTCTCTGTCAATGATTCGAGGAACAGTTGAAGAAAGTTTTTTGTTTCTTTCATTTCAGGTAGACACAACCAACTCTCTTTTCAAAGTGTTTCTCGATCTGCTCATCATTAAAAATTCTCTTTGCCACAGTTGTTTTCCCTAAACCTCCCATACCTACTATGGGAATGGTGCACATATCAATATCATCTCTCATGGTCAATATCTTCTCCTTTATTTCAGAAACATCCTTGTCTCTACCAACAACATTGGAAGCAACTACTACGGAATCTGTTTCTCGAATTGGTAGTATTTCCCGAGGAGGAACCATCAGTGATTGGAGACCGAGGTCATTGGCTAACTTATTGATATCTCTCAACTCCTTATTGATGTTATTGATTTTTTGAGACATTTTTCTTTTAAAATCTGTATGAGAAAAGAAATCACTGACCTTTTTCATTCGATTGTTTCGGATCTTCACTTGTCTTTTGAGAGATTCATATCTGAATTCATCAAAAACATTTTCAGCATCTTCAGCAACTCTCTCGAGCATCTTGAGCCATTGTTCAACAGCCTGATCTTCAACTTGTCGTCTTTCAGCATCATGAATGAAAGCTTGGATCAAGGATACATTTTTTGTCAGCATTTCGAAATCTTTCTTGCAGTTCCTTAAACTTTTGACCTCCTTAATAGTGAGAGAAAGCAATTTTTCAAGCACAACTTGAACAGTAGCACCAATTACAGGATCAGACATTGTTGTTTTTGCTCCTTCACAAAGTCTTCTTTATCTAGTAGAAAAATGAATGGTAGTAGTTACCCCAAGTCTCCAACACTTTTTACCTTTGTTTGGTATATGTAGAAAATATTGTTTATGATGTGACAAATCCTATTGTTTAGGAAAATACTATGATTAAATGTTATCAAGAACATCCCTAACATTTAAAATGCTAGAAATTGAAATATTGATTTTTATTTTTCAAGTATGTTTTCCTAAAAATTTAGAACTTACGCGTTGTTAAATAAGTACCGAAAATTTTATTTCCTGCTAAAATGACTATGGAAGTACTGGACTTCCCCTTTCAAAACAATCATATATATATATATATATATATATATATATATATATATATATATATATTATAAGTGGGAAGCTCTAAAGTGATAAGTTAAATTACCATTTTGTTCTTATTCTAAATTAAATTTGATTAATTATTTAATATTTAATTAGTTAATTTAAATATCTTTGAGAGTTACACATTAAGCAATATCAGATTTATCAAATTCTTTCATTACAATTTATTTATGTTCATAATGAATTAATATGAAATTGTTATAAACAATTATTATTAAGAAGACAAAAAGACTCTTAATTATATTATTCAATGAATTAAAGGTAAAGACTAAAGGTTACATAATTAAGTAGGAAACTGATAGGTTTGTTTTATTTTTTTCCTTTCATCTCCCCTCATCTAAGATTTTCCTATTTAAAGCCAACTAGAAATGAAAATTAACTTACAAATCTCATATCTGATCTTTTTACTAAAATATGTTAATGTCATTTCTCTCTTATAAATTAAGATTCATTTTCTCATTTTTGGTATATCATCTCTTTCTTCATTTTTTTTTAATTTCCTTTCTGGTCATAGTCATAGACTGCAGAAGAAAAATTGTCATCAATCTTTATAGAACTGTTAAGGGCAATAGCATTATTGTTGTATTCGGATCGAAGATATTATGAATGATTGATGGATTAAGTGTATAGAATGTGTGAAAGGAAATAATATTTTTTTATCACGTTGTATGAATTATAACAAAATAATGAATTGTTTGTAGTATTTTATGTAAAGTGATTATAGTGATGCCATTTATAAGTGATTTTTATATTAGTTTTAAATGTTCTTTTATAATGTATTCTCTTTTTATTACTTTTAAGTTAATTATATTTTATATTTATACAAAGAAGTTTGTATCTAATTATAATTAATAGATTTTACTTACTTAGATTTTATATAATTAATATTGACGTAAAACATGTACAATATTATACTTCTTATTTTCAAATGAAATTTAAAATAGTCTTAATGATATATTAGATATCTTATTATATGCCATATTATTTGTATTTTATATGGATAATTTGAAATATTTGACAGATATGTTGAATGACTATTCATGCATTTATATTTAGTTCATTATCTCACAAATTAGTACATTAGTTCCTTTGAATATCATATATTCTTAAAAGTGTAGAAAAAAAGTAAAATTTGAAATATCAAAATAGCCCTAAAAAGTATAATTACTACAATAATACCATTAATATATATTAAATTATATTATATTGCTATTGTTATTTATCAAATAGTAAATTTAAGATGCAAGCTAAGTAATTACTTTCTTGCTTATGACATTTAAATCCCTTTAGTTATTACTAATTATTATTGCAAACAATTTCAATGTTACATTCTTTATTTATGGGCTTATTGGTCTAATTGTATTTATTACTTCTCAATAGTGATAATTGTTTGTTCACTTTACCAATTGACTTCCTACCAGGTGTTCACTTAAAATAAATTAGTGGAGTTAATATCTTAAAATGTCACTCAAATTTGTGAATTTATCTAACAAAGTCATTGAACTTTGTTTTGTATCAATAAAATCACTCAACTTAGATTTTTGTATCAACAAAATCACTCAACTTAAATTTTTGGATCAATAAAATCACTCAACTTAAATTTTTGGATCAATAAAATTACTCAACTAAATATATCATTATAAAAATAAAATTGGCATGAAAAATTTAATTATTATATCATGATCATAATTAGGATAATAAATAAATACCTTAAAATCACTATTTCATTATAAAATAAATAATAAAAGATAAATGACAATATTTTCTTTCATCATTTTTTATTTTTTTGTTATCATCGTCTATTATGACATCGAAATTCAGAGAGAACCCCAAACCAATTACCCAATATAAGATGAAAACAACAAGTTTAATTATTTTTTCTTATATTCACATTCCCATTAGTACACGTATGTTTGAGACGTTTGATGGACTAAATGAGAGAAAAATTAATGTAACTGTGATAGTGTATTTTGTTCAAGTACTTTTTATTCGTACGGACCAGTATTAGTAGGCCAGAATTTTTCAAAAAAAATGTATTTAAAGTTAAATAGAAAAAAAGTATATGACAGTTAAATTTGTATTTAATATTTCATAATTGTCATTATCTTTATTATTTTATTTTATAATGAAATAATAATTTTGAGCTATTTATTTAAATTCAATCATGAACCGAACATAAAAATAATTTATTGTCTTATGTCAATTTATTTATTGATAAATTTAGGTGAGTGATTTTATTGATATAAAAGTCTAAGTTGAGTGATTTTATTGATACAAAATAAAGTTTAATGATTTTACTAGACAAATTTTCAAAGTTGGATGACATTTTGAGATATTAACTCTAAATTAGTGGAGATAAAAAAAATAGCTTTTGTGGAGCTTATCAACTGTTTTGCAAATAATGGATATGATGTGTTGAAAGCTTATTAAAGAAGAACTTTTATTTTCAGTTTTTTCAAGAAAAATTCTTTCATTAAAGTATGTCTTCTTTCTTTTGGTTACATATTCAATCATCAAGTTTATTTTTCTTTTTTCCTTTAAAAAAATTATGATAAATTGAATCTTTTCTACTATTCTTAACATCTTATAATAAATTAAATTTTTTCTACTATCCTTAACATGTCCGTATAAATTAGTTTTTTCTACTATTTTATTTGATAAAAATGTTTACAATTTCATGAGTTTTCGTTTCCCTCATTTTCAGTTTAGGTACTTCTTATCCCCCCCCCCCTCTTTTCTTACTTTTTAAATACTCATTTGTTTGTGTAAAAAAAATATTTTGTAACTTCTAACCACAGTCATGTTGCAATTCAATATATGTATCGATTTGAATGATTTACTAACATTAGCTTATTGCATGTATGATTACTTTTTATGTATGTTTTATTTTTTAATTTATGACATATAGCAGATCCAATAATATATGAACTATCTACAATTTATTAGTTGTAGTACAAAATTTATATTAAGTAATTTAAAATAAACGTGCAACGCACGTTCTCAAGACTAGTATATAGAAATATGCAGGAAATGTTGATTTGGAACACAAGTTTTAGATTAATTCCATCATAGTATACACTAACATAAGCCAAGATAAATTTTGAAAGGAAAAACAGAGATACATTAAAGAAGCTATCAACTAGGCAACGATACAACAGTTAAAGACACGGGTCATTACAGGTAACCACTAAAACGGAGAAATTTTAGGAGAAAACAAGACCTATCCAGCTTGTGCAATCACCCTCCCCAAAGGCACCAATGTAAACAAAGTTCCGATAAGTCCCATGAAAATTAAAGAAAATACTGTTGAAGAGTGAAGACCGTCAACAAAATTTGGAGAAGCGTCTACTATCAACTGAAGTCACATTTTTTACCAAAATGAAATCTGTCTTGTATCTAAGGCTTATGATCAGATGGCTTTGTTACCAATTCTATTTTACCAGATAGTCGATGATAAAATCGTCTTGCAGAAGGTCGTTTTTCCCCCTCTATGTTTCACCTTCTCTTATGCAAAAGAAACTGATTGTGTCAACTATGATAAGCCAATGTTATGTCAATCAAATACTTCATTTTCCTTGAGAGAAAGATAATTTGTCTTTATCTAGAGTCGAATTTGCTGAACGAATGCTTTCAAATTAAGAGCTCTTCCATTAAATTAGAAGTTGTCACTTACACCCCTAACTATCTGCTATTCGTAGATGCAACATCTCTAAAAATATGCTACATTGATCCCTGATATCTCTTACATGTGGAAAGCAATTGACACCAATATTTAGAGCTATTACATAGATATGTACAACTATTAGTATCTGTCCAACATGCTAACACACTATACCCCATATCGAAGAACATTATAATATTCGAGGATTAAAAGATACTCTTTTGCTGCACGATTAACAAAAGAAACTATGGGATCTAGGAGATTAACAACTGGGAAGAAGCTTACATGGAGATGTTTGGTCCGCTTAGAGTAGAGAATCCTTCAACCAAATGGATGAACGTCCCTCATGGTGCTAGAAACGCAACCAAGCTTACATTGCATGCATACAGAACACAGCCAACCTAGTTAAAACAGTACAATAATGACCTGTGAAAAGAAGCGATAAATTTGTTATAGCATTCCTCTACCAAGTCTAAATGAAAATTTTAGCCAACCTGATTACCAACCATAAATTTTGACTTGATATACTACAGCTAGCAACATTCCAGCATGTCATTTGATCTAGGCACCTATGAGAAGGAACATCTTTACATTATTAAAGGACGGGAATGTATATATTCTTCGTTTGATGACGATAAGAAGAAGAAGAAGAACAGTTAGTTTCAAGTGAGAGATAAAAAATTCTGCAATTCTTCAGTACCATGACATGTATTAGTTTGGGGAATGAAAAGTTTGTTAAAAAGAAGGAGAGCAACTCTTGGAAAAGAAAGAACAAAAAAATCGACTAACTGAAAGAGGAACAGAGACTTACTTAAGTCCTGAATTATGCTTTCACCTACTTTAAGTTTTGGAATATGGGAAATGTTGGACCACTGTGAGTTTGAGCCAATCCGATTGGTGCAACTTTCTTCTAACTTTGGGCAGCCTTCAATTTTCAGGTAGCGTAATTTGGTGAGGCGTTGCATGCCATCTCCGGATGGCAGATGCTCTAGTTTCTCGCATTTCTGTAAAACTAACTCCTGCAAAGAAACAAGGTTGCCGAGTCCATACGACAGAGTTTCTAACAATGGACAATCTTGTATCTGGAGATGCCGTAATTTGAGCATGGCAACTGAGAAGTCCAGATGTTGTAGCCGTTTGCACCTCACTAGCGTTAATCTTTCAAGAGAAGTAAGGTTGTCAAATTTATGAGGAAGAGCCTCGATTCCGAATCCATATATTTGGATCTCTGTTAGGTCAGAGATTTGCATAAGCTGATAGGGCAGAGAATCCCAATGCAAATGTCCTACCACACACAAAAAACGAAGGGACAACAGCTGCTGAATGCCATTAAAAATCAATTGGAATGCCTCAAAATCCACCATCTCTGAGAAAGGACCAATTTCCAAATGCCGTAACCCAGTGAGACGGTAAAGGTCCCCTGCGGGTACACTAATCAATTTGGGACATTCTGATAGATACACATCAAAAAGTAGAGGCATTTCCCCCACATGTATAGGGAAGGAAACTAAGTTGTTGCAGTAGCAGACCATCAAAGATTCCAGAGACCGACAATGCTCTAGCATCCCACTTGGTAAACTGGTCAATCCATCACAGTTCCATAACTGAAAACTTTGGAGGGAAGTCAAATAATTCTCTCCACTGGGAACAGTAAAGGAACTGAAATTGGTGCAGCGGTAAATCATTAAGCTCTTAAGAGAAAGGAGATTGTACAAGCTTTGTGGCAATTCACGAAACTCTCCAGAGTCTGAGAGCGATAGGTGTTCAAGAGAAACCTTGTTGCGTAGCATCTCATCTGGAAAATAAGTGAGCTCTTTCACATCATATACACTAAGCTTTTCAAGAGATGTCAATTTACTGCACAAGTTCAACAATGGCATTTCACTGTCAACTCTTTCAATTCTTATTTCACGGAGGATTTCAAATTGACTTGGAGTACTTTTTAACAATGGACAGCTACTAATCCTTAACTTCTCAAGCATAGGAAACATTCTTACTCCAATTTCATCTCCCTTCCACTCAATAAGGCTAGACATATCGTTCAATACTAGTTCATTCAATGATGGGAACACCTGGAAATTGCTGCTTGATCCAATATTGTTACCATCAATACCATAAAAAGTAGTTCCGATGCATTCAACCTTATGTAACCCTAATAGCTCAAGATGCCGAAGCAATTTCAGTTGTCCAAGCGATGGAATTTCTTTGCATCGTTTGCAACCACTTAATTTCAACTTGACCAAATTTGGTAGCGATTCTTCTCTGAACCATGAAGGAAATCTAGTACCTAAATAGTTCTTGACTTCTAAGGTTTTCAAGTTAGTATGTGGTTGAAGACCATCCAACACATGCTCAACAATGGTTTCACAGCCTTCTAGTTCATCGTGGAACCACACATATGCCAGCTTGTAAATATTCGATTTCTCCTGTAAACATGCCGTTCGAGCTTCTTCAATATTACAGACCAATTCCAGCTCATTGATCGTCAATTCACCTCTAAGGTTCTTCAAACAACCTAATTCTCCTATTCGACGCCCTTTCTCTAAGCCCACATTGAAATACTGTAGGGTCTGAAGAGAAGTCAACTGTCCAATGTTGAGTGGCATCTGAGACCGAGAATAGCAGTATATGTGTCTCAAACTAATCATATTTCCCATCTCATATGGAAGTTCCTTGAGTGAATAGCAGTTATTGACTCTAACTGTTTGCAAATTATTGAGCTCGCAAATGGAGTTGGGCAAGGCTGTGATCTTAGTTTTGGATAGATCAAGATATCTCAAGTATATTAGCTTCCCTATTTTGGCTGACAACTCCTTGATTCCTGATCTAGACAAATTTAAAACTCTCAAGAACTTAAAGCTCAACAGCATATCGTCCGATATATGATTGCTTCTCCAGAACAGTGTGTACAAACGTCCTGGCTCATTTATCTTATCTATTTGATCACTTGGTGAGTCCCATCCAAAGTATCGCGCATGAGAGAGATTTTCTCCACTATCGCCCTTAAGATCAAATAGTTTAGATTTTAAGATATCTCCAGCCAAATCATGCACAAGATCGTGCATCTTACAGTGTGTTATATTGTTATGCTCATCTAGCTTAACATCTTGTAGCAAGGAACTCCTCAACAAGAGTTGAAAGAACTTGTTCCCGATGTCTTCCATCACGGTGGTCTCTTGACATGGATGAAGAAAGCCTTCTGCCATCCAGAGTTGGATCAGTTGGTCCTTTTCAAACTCAAGGTCTTTTGGAAACATTGCAAAGTAAGCAAAGCATTTTTTCAGATGTGGATATGGTAGATAATCATAGCTGAGTTTTAGGATTTTCTTTATGCTATTTTCTCCATTATCATCTTCACCTGCAATAAGGGGGTTTCCATCAAGAATTGCCTGCCATTCATGTTTTTCCTTACTGCGTAAGAGGCCTCCCAATACACTTGCAGCCAACGGTAGACCTTGACACATTTTAACAATCCTGTTGCCCATACTTGCTAATTCCTCTGGAATTTCCCCATCAACAAACGCTCTTTGTTTGAAAATAGACAACAATGGTTTTCTGCTAGTTTTTCCAACTTATGAGGACCTACTGCTGCTACTGTGGATGCCACCTGTTCTATACGAGTAGTCACGAGAATGAAGTTTCCCCGGGAAGTATTTATTCCTCTCAAGGTATCCACAAACTCATTCCACAATGTAGAGTCAACACGCCACAAATCATCCAGGACAAGCAAATACTTCCTTCCTGCCAGTTCATCTCGGAGCTTCTTGACAATTATATCTCTGCTCTTGACCTTAACTTTCCTCTCTGTCAATGATTCGAGGATCAGCTCAAGAAAGCTCTTAGTCTCCGACATTTCAGTAGACACAACCAAACTCTCTTTTCAAAGATTTGCTTGATGTGTTCATCATTGTAAATTCTCTTTGCAACAGTTGTTTTCCCTAAACCCCCCATACCCACTATTGGAATGGTTGACAGAACAACATCCTCTCTCATGGTCAATATCTTCTCCTTTATTTCAGCAACATCTTTGTCTCTACCAACAACATCCAAAGCAACTACTGCAGAATCTGTTTCTCGAATTAGTAGTATTTGCTGAGGAGGAACCATCAATGATTGGAGACCAAGGTCTTTGGCTAACTTATTGATAGCCGTCAACTCTTCATTGATGTTGTTGATTTTTCGAGACATTTTGCTCTTAAAAGCTGTATGAGAAAAGAAATCACTGACCTTTTTCATTGGATTGCTTCGAATCTTCAGTTGTCTTTTGAGAGACTCATACCTAAATTCGTCAAACACATAATCAGCATTTTCAGCAACTCTCTCAAGCATCTTGAGCCAGTTTTCCACAGCCTGTTCTTCGACTTGTCGTCTTTCAATATCATGAATGAAAGCTTGGATCAAGGATACATTTTTTATCAGAATTTCAAGATCTTTCTTGCAGTTCCTTAAACTTTTGACCTCCTCAATAGTGGGAGAAAACAACTTGTCAAGCAAAACTTGAGCAGTAGCACCAATTACAGGATCGGCCATTGTTGTGTTTGCTCCTTAACAAAATGTTCTTCCTCTGCACCAAAGTCTTCTTTACCTAAATAAAGACGATAATTCATACTTCACAATAATTAAAACATTAAAGAAAATGGTTGGTTGTGATGACTCCAGTGACACATATCTCTCAAAACACAAACATAGAGTCAAAACTTTCTATTTTTGTTTGGAAAATATCGTTTAAAAATAAAAATGAAATAATGGAAATTATTTGACTTAGTTAAATTGATAACAAATCCTTTAATTTTCTTTATCACCTTTATGTTTTCGAGGGGTGTAGCTGTTTTCTTATAGTCTTTCATTTAATTCCACCATCACCTGTTGTGTTTAGGTTATCGCATAATTCTGTGCTTGTTAATATGTTGTACCAAGCTAAGGAACATTTGGAAACAGTCTCTTTACCTCCACGAGATAGGGAAATGGTCTACATACAATATCCTTCCCGAACCCCACTTATGAAATTTCACTAGGTATGTTGTTGATATTTATATTATTCTCTGCAAAATTAGTCACAGTATTTTCTGCTGTGTCTACTGGGCAAGTATTTCCTCCAAGCATAGAACGTAAAAATCAAATAGCAAACAGATTCTTACACTCTGCAAATGACGATTAAAAATCCTCATCGCGAGGAAAAAAAATGCAATAACATTCTCAGCATTATGTGTTACATTACGAACAAGACAGATGAAAATCACAAATAAGCATGAATGATTTAACTGACAACAACGGTGAATCGATTTTACATCGTTATAATGTTATACACAAACTATTGTTCTGTAAGAACCCAATGCCTTCTGACATTTTACCTCTACAACTTGATCATTAGAAGCAAGAGCTGAAAAAATAAGCATTGAAGTCAAGCTACACAAGTATGAACTGATAATCAACTCCCAAAAAAGTAAAAGAAGAGCATTAGTTCTAGCTAGTGGCAGATTGAAGGGAACACTGCTTGATGAACTGCTAACGTGTTGTCCAGCATTCATGAATTCATCCTTGCCCGAGGTTATAGACACATTCACGGGTAATGAACCTATAACAAAAGCATTTTATATAAGTGAATAACATCGGAGCTCCCTCCTTTATAGGGAATTTGCTAGGGTGTATATATTCATCAATGATTTCTACGGATGGAGGCAGTATGGAGACGTAAGCAATGAGAATCGAATCTGAAAAAATGGTACTTACAATCATATTCTGCCCATCCAATTCTTTGTCGGGCCAAGTCATGTACTATGATTTTATCTTTAAGAACAAGATCTGTAAAAGAAGAGAAAGAGAAGTGAGTGCCGTAGATTCAATCGTTACTCTAGATTCTCTAGTCTGGCAGTAATGACGCAAGCAATGCAATTAGGGGTAGTTTAGTTGTGGTATTGAAGCAAATAATCCCAACATAAAATTCCTCATAAGATAACAGTGTTCGGTTGGTCAAATAAGAACAAAGTGATCACCGGACAATTGATTTATAGTTTGTAGTAACCACCACATAACAAAGTGCTTCAGCATTAAGCATTGCATAAACAATATATCCTTGTATTATAATCCCCATATAACTAGTAAGTGAACCAAACAACCCCCTAGGGAACCAACAGCAAAGATACATATTGTACGACAAAACTACATCATCACATCAATATTTCCACCCCAAATTACATAGAACATATGACTCCTATAACCACTTGATCTTCTCACATTTAGCTAGCATGAGATCATATATCAAGCACACATAAAGTTGATCCATGTTGCATTATATTCATCACTTCTCACAACAAATACTAGTTTTTGCTTCGGTCTATGGCCATGTGCCGATGGTAAAAAATTGCCACTTTTGATTTGAGTTTTCAAAAGTGGACTATTGGACACTATCCAAGCACTTTGGACCTCAATCCTTCAATTTGAGTTCACTGTTACTTTGCTACATGAAAGGAATGAACAAGATACAAGCCCAAAACAAATAATTCAGTTTCACTATTTACAGCTATAAGAAAGACAGACACAGAGCCAAGATATACAAAAGGCTGCTACATTATGTCGATGAACTATGTTACACCAAGGACTCTGCATCTGTTTCTACAACTGCTCCAGCGGACGATAATCTCCCTAGCCTATATAAGTACTTTTGAACCAACATTAACACAGAAACAGAAAGATCATAGCACAAGGTGTTCTCTATAATACAACAGAGCCTTCGGAAATGAACGCGCAACCACGTTCACATTATAATCTTTCTTTCCACTAATCAGCTTTCCATGAATTCTACTTTCTGCTCTCTTTGAACAACAGAGAACAACTGCCTGTGATAGATGTCTATACATGCTGCCTTTGGGCTTATTAACAATTGTTTAACCTCACTGAAACCTCACTATGATAGTCTAAAGCTTCGAAGGATTTTATAAGAGCAATGAACCAAGAAAATCTAGTAATAGCAGGAAATGCATCTGGGCTAAGAAGGAAGCATATTTTTCATCCATGACTTGAGAAAAGTAGTTGACAGCATAGAAGAGAATCCTTTGACTCTTTCAAGAATATCAACATGCAAGGGACTGAAACTCGCAAACTTCAACGAAAATTTGTTAAGCACCCACAATACTCAAGCACACATGCATACAGATTATCAACCACAATGTTATGCACTCACAAACGAAGTTAATATGTAGATGAAGCATGAATTAACCATTTATCCAGAAACCAACCTCCTAAGATTGTTAATCCTAGATCATTTTCTTCAAAGATAACACACCACATAGCAGCACCTTCCTGTTAAACACATAAAATAGAGTCACTTATCTTTGAAGTTCATAAAAGTTCGAAGATAAAAGTAACTTGGTTATATGACCTTTTAGTAGAAGATGTTTAAATACAAAATATGCAGGTTCTAGCACTCACCAAAAAGCCCATATGAGCAAGGTAGTCTGCTGGTCTTAAATCCATGGATGCATCACCAGCAAAGTTTAGAGAAACTGGAGGAAAAATATCCTCGATGCTGTTTGAGAAATAGAGGGACATATTCAACTCACCAAAGAGGTGTTTATAGACCATTAAGTTCTGATAACTACGATTAAACATTCATTGAAAACAAAACAAACAACCTTGAAGAAACTAGATAGCACGGCCTTTTCCCTGATATGATTGGCCTGGCTGAAGGTGAAACAATTGCAGTTATCTGCAGATGAATAAGTTAAAACATAAGTAGAGAGAACTTGTAAATTAGTTTCTACCTTGCAAAGGTAGAGAGCTTTCAATTCATTAGAAGAAAAATTGGAACTTGGTGTCTACCAGAAAGAAGTTTCCACAATACATCATTTTGCCAAGGGTAAAGTTTGCAATATATGTTGCAGAAATATCGGTACACAAAATAAGAAGTCAAACCATATTAGATGGAGCACCCTTACTGAATATTCTACCAGCAAGGAGGGGCACAGGAAGACATGGGAAAGCTTTTCACTCAGCAGTCTTGATTATGAAATAAGAAATGAAGTTCCTGATATGCCATAGGTTTCTGCTTATGTTGGAGAATTTATCAACTTGAATTAATACCTATGAAGTTATTTATTAGATTGTGGTGCTTTGGAAGCTAAATGTGGCTGTGGAAGCATTTGGAAATCAAAAGGAAGAAGAATAAAGAAAATGAGAAAAAGGGGTCATCCTCCCTGGAATGTCCATCTGATCTGCACATTTTAGTGATTCGACTTGATGTTTCGCAGAGTAACTTCAAGGAGCAAGAAGGATTCAAGCTTCACCAAAGATCAAGGATCCTATATAGAGATTTTCAATATCCATTGTAACTTAATCATAATGCTTATTGAATACTTTGTGCTGCTCTAACATGTCTTAATGAACTAAATACCTTTTATTAGGATTTAGATAGATTCTTTTTTGGAGGTTTAATCATTATATTTTCTTGATTTTTATTTAAATTGACTTCTTCTTGCTAGAATTCTTTACGTAATTGTACTTTTGATGTTTTTGATTACTTGATCACCATTTTGCCAAGGTAATTTAAGTTTACCAGGAAGAAGGAGAATTCGAGTCTAAAACCTGAATAGGATAGCCTTTGATTATATGGAGTCTGTTGATTATATTTGATTAATCCTTACTAGAATCCCCACCAGAAAAGATGGTGATTTTATAGGGAATAGAAATATAACCACGGACCTTTAGCATTCATCTTTAGATCAAGACTTATTCTGGATTATAATCCTAGCCTATGGTCAATAGGTATAACTTATAAGTTAATGGGCAAATATTACAGGTGCACTCAACATAGAAATATAATTGTGGATATTAATTTGAGAATCTTGGAGCAAATCAGGAAAAGAACACTTACAGCACTGATAAAGGGTTCATAAGCTTCTGACGCAAGATAAACTAAAGAAGTACCAGAATCAACAATAGTTGCTCGATCATCAGAGGACACAAAAACTCCTGGATCAACAGGTAAAATTTGCCCATTAACAGCAATGCTCAGCAGATATACAGTGTAATGAACCCTGCAAGATGGAGAAAAGAAACAAATAAATGACACCTCAATGATCCTCTTCCTAGTGCACTCTATTAACAGTGCAAATAATTGATTAGAAGCACAAGCATGTCGGAGAACATCAAAAACTAATTAAAGTGGAATAAGTGTTGAGTACATGAAAGTAACCTATATGTTGGGTAAGTAACATTTAATTACCTCTATGTGAAGAGCAATCCATCTGGCATTCAAAACTAAATTGATGGATAGATTGAAAGAATTTCATGTGGGTATTGATGTTGTCACCATATTTACATGTAAACTACTCAGAGAAACATAACACCTTGAAACGTCAACTAAGAATACAAGAAGTCCTTGGACTGTGGACTTATATCAAGAGCCTAATGTTGCTTAATCTCTACCAAGGTCTTGAACAGTGGATTTATATCGAGAAGCTAATGCTGCTTAATCGCGTCTTCTCTCTCTCTCTCTTTTTCTTTAAAAGTGGGGATGTTGAGTGGCAAAGCCAAGAACTTATATAAAGGGATTCAGAACACCAACTTTGAACCCCCTTTACCACTGAACTGTAATTTTTCCTAAAGTCGAGGGAATTCAACAACTTTATATAACCCTTTTTCTTTTTTACCCTATTTGCACAGTACAATTCTTTTCATGAAGGGTCTCCTCTCCTTCTTACTAGCTTCACCCCTGGTGCAGAGGGAGGGATAGTAGGGCTCTAATTATTTGCATCTGCTGCAGGATATCAACTTAATGCACAAATTACTTCTTTTTTTTAACAGGTAACATTTTGTGTATTAATAACAAACTACACAAAGGGTGTGTAGTCCCCCATATTTACATCCAGATGAGCAAAAAAATAAGCTCCTAGTCTTTAATCTTCTCGTAAGGAGTCGGTACATCGTTCGCTGATTCGAACTCCTCCATTAAGCTATGTTTACACCAAAAAAAGAAAAGCCCTAAACATTTCAACTTTAGTTTCTGTATACTAATGGCTTTGTCTTCAAAACAAACTTTGTTTCTTTCTCCCCACACAGTCCACCAAATAGGGACAATTTTCCATCTCTCTTTCTGATTGGAGGGATTGGTATCACTATTCCAACATTTCAGTACATCAGATACTCTTCCGGACATAGTCCAACTAATGCCCATCAAGCGAATGAAAATCTTCCACAACTGGTCAGTCCAGCTGCAGTGAAGAAAGAGATGAGAGATTGTCTCTGCTTCCTTACCACAGAGAAAACACCTTGAGCAAAGAATGAAACCTCTCCTCGTGAGCGTATCTTGTGTGAGTACAACTTCTCTGGCTAGCAACCAAGAGAAGCATGCAACTTTGTGAGGGATCTTAACCCTCCAGATCATTTTCCAAGGTCAGGTCCCTCTCTGATTGTTTGAGGTTGAGATTGCTCTGTATATTGCATTATTACTTTCACTGTAAACTTGTTCTCTTTATTCCTTAACCATATCAAGCAATCTGCTTCAGTTGATGTACCTTTGAACTGTTCTAAAGTTTCGAAGAAGCTTGCTAGTCTGTCAATTTCCCAATCATTTAAAGCTCTTCTGAAACTCAAATTCCAACTGTGTTCACCCCAAACCATTTCAATTGTTGAGTTCTGTTGTTGTGAGGGACTATGTCTGGATAGAGTTGCTTTAGGAGACCCTGTTCGATCCATTTATTATTCCATAGATCAACTTTTCTTCCAATTACTTAAAACAATTCTAAGCAAGGAGGACTTATCATCTATGTTAACAGATATACAAGGTGGAGAAGGTATAATGACAGGAACCAAATAGCACATGGGATCATTTCATGCTCAACCAGTATCACAAACTATCAGAGTGATTATCATATAACCTAAGGCACACTTGATACATATCTTTGAATTTTTATTTTTATTTTTTTTATAAACGTGGAGTCCGGGCCAGCTTTCACGCACACTTTTAATTTCTAAACATCATAATCCAGAACAAAACAGTTTATTTAACATATATAGATTAAAACAATTATACGTACTTTGACGGAACAAGGGGACTATAAACGATGCTCGGATTCAAAATCTCACCAAGAACTAGTATACCTCCACCATTGCCATCTCCTTTCAAACAATGTGAAAACACTTTTGGAGATATTTCACGTGAAGAGAGTTGAGATATTACTGAAAGACCTTGTTGACTAAGCCCAAAAATTCCATCAATTGCTCTATCCATCTTGGTCAGGCCCCCAGACTGAGAGGTACTGCACCTATTTTGATTTCAAATCAAAGTTTAAGAAGAAAATGCATGCACTGGCTAAAACTTACCACCATAAAACAAAGAGAATGTAAAGCAATGGGGCCTATAGACATAGACTTATAGAGAACAATCAAATACTCTTAAGTATACAAAAACGTCTAAAACATTGTGTCAAATGACATCTTCAAGCAGAAATGTTAGACCATGCATGAGACAACTCAACTTTATTTACTCACTTTCCCTACAAAAAGAAATGAATTTAGTATTTATGAACATTTGATCACCATTGAA
Organism: Solanum lycopersicoides; assembly: GCA_022817965.1. Classification (NCBI taxonomy): domain Eukaryota; kingdom Viridiplantae; phylum Streptophyta; class Magnoliopsida; order Solanales; family Solanaceae; genus Solanum; species Solanum lycopersicoides. Next base: position 87,432,230 of record CM040627.1, read on the forward strand.
GCATTGCATTACCCATCAAGTAGAGAGAATCATGTTGCCTAGTTACAAATGATTCAGATAGCTTCTAGGTGAAGTATGGTTTGCTACTAAAACAAAACCTTGATTAGTAAAAGTTCAATTATATTGATAAACTTTTACTTCTCTATGGTACAGATCTTGTTGGTCCTATGTTAGCAAGACTACTAAATCTAAGTTGCTCGGACTCTTCATTTTCAGTGTCGCTCGTGTGTCGACACGACATGGGTGTGGGTGTGGAATCTGTACCAGATCTGGTCAACTGATTTTGGATACCTTGACCAAAATCAACGGAAAATAGATACAATGATTTATGTAATCAAAACAAAAGCTAAGGTGAAATTGAAGAAAACGAAATACCTAGCATATTGAAATTTCTCTGTCAATCCTTTTCCTTCTATCTCCTTCCGGGATTCAACTCCCAAGAATTAAAGAAAGACTTATGGAACTTGTGATCTTAAGCAGGCCACATTTGTATAAATGTTTGTCATTACTCATTAAGGGTAAAATGCAAAGTTAAAATTAAATAGTTCCAAAATTTAGGAAGTTGCCATTATTTTTGGAAAGGATTAACAAGAAACTTTGCCACATAAACAAGGAAGGAGGGTGAATGGAGGACATATTTGTTATCAGCGTTCCAAGACCTGATTTATACCTTACATGAAGTTTATTTTAAACATTAAGCAAATGCTCATGATAAAGTTATTTTGTATCACATAGATTAAAAAAAACGATTCATGCAAAAAACGAGATCCTTGTTGAAAAGGTATGCCAAAATTCAATTTTACATGGAACAAAATGATGATCCAATCCTATTAGACCCCAAAAGTATTAGTTTTTAACTTATCCATATTTTGATTTCACTGACTAGCCTCATATAGTGGGTCTTTTCTTTAAGAAAGGCTAGCCACATTATTCAAGTAATTAGGAGCTTCTTTTGGTTGACATCTCTTTTTAATAGGCTTTAATGATCGATATCAGTTCCACATACACATAAGAGTATATCAATATAGCCATCTAAGTAATCACACTCACCCAAAAACAATTGGTGATGAAGAGTTGGCAGTCAGTGAGGTCCCCGGGACCGTGTCAAAATATATCAAATCCGACACGTAATAACCGGTTGTGCCACTGTTATCTCCGTAATGGAAGGTGTAAGCACACTCATTTGTTTCGCCAGAGCACTCATCCGAAGCACACCTTCGGTCTGAACAAGAGATAAGAGATGCGGTTGATGAGCTCGCAGTGTCATAGAAGTTGAGCTCAACCTGCAATAACATATAGTGTTACGAAATTCTAAAAGAATTGTTTTGCTTTATCATAATTTATAAAGAAAGTGAAGTAACGACAGTATGAAGGAAATAAGGTCTACCCCAAGTCCACTTATTTGAGGACAGTTGTTGCAGGAACCACATGTAACCCATAAGATATCACTTCCAGTATCAATTAGCACATTGTATTCTCTTGGTGGAGATCCCAGTTTGACTTTAGTATAATAAAAGCTAAAATTACAGCAAAAATAGAAAACCAAAAAAGATTATGGTCAATAACATTGGTTGGGAGAAAGAGTCGCACATTTACAGTATATTCGAAGTGCTTAACAGCAATCACTAAAATCATAAACTCCAATAACAACACAAAGAAAATGTCATATTTGATCATATATTAGAGATGCCCACAAAACAAAGCACATCAATTTTAACTAAAAGTTCTACACAGAACTAATAAACAATAAGAATTAAAGCAAAGAGACCAGAATCTAAACCAAAATCCACCTGTAGAAATGACATCGAAGTACCACGAACAATGAAACAGATAGCACATCATCAATAATGCTTTTCTATACCTTTCAATATCAGGAACGAACGAACCACCAATAACAAAACAACAAGCACATCATCATACAAATGAAGTACAATTTTGCACGTTGCAACATCAGGAATCTCTCACTCCAAGCCATTTCAAAGGAAGACTTTATGAAACAACAAATGCAAAATGGATGTGTGCACAAATGGTAGAATGTCAATATAATAATCCCAAGCACCAAAGACCTTTTCTTGATCAATTTTTCCTCAAACCAGAAACGAATAAGTAAAAAATTTCTTTCCATTCAACCTATTCTCGTCTGCATCAAATAAATAAAAACTCTCTCCAGAGTATCACAGGCCATAACATCAAAAAGAAGCAAACATTACCGAAATTCGTGCAAATTACTATCCAAATAATTGACAATGAAGATTTAAAAAATAAAACAATAATAACAAAACAAAAATGAGTTCATCTCTGTATTCACTTCTACTTATCACATTTAGCTTATTAACCATCAAACAGTATCTACTTCGACCAAGAAATTTAAAATGCATTTTTCATATTAATATGTGAAGAATTGCAGCTTATAGTATTTTTTCGTATCTTTAAAACTTAGTTAAATTTGAAAAATAGAACTGAACGGAGAGAATAGTTAATCTTCCCAATCCGTCATAGTAACTAACATACCCGACTAGGAATGGGTCGGAGGAACCGATAACTGAAAAATTGCCGATTCCACCAGCGAAATTCTGCAACATTCGAGCATGCCTAGCTCGGTCTATAGCTATGAGTTCCTCTAACTCAACACTGTGATTCACCGGAAACACTCTTTCTAAACGCAGCACTCCCGCCGGAAAACTTGCCCCAATTCCGCCGTCTTCTTCCGCAGCAGCAATAGCAATAGCGGCGGTAGCCGCCATCACCATCATCAACAACTTCATGCAATTGCCAAGCAGCATAAACACAATAAAATACAAATAAATTTTAGCTAAAACAGTATTGAATTGAATTTCACAAATTCAACAAATTAGTACAGCCTAGAGCCAATTTTCGAAAAAGAAAAGAAAAAACTTTTTTTTTTTTAATGAAATGTTATTTCAATTGAGTTTCCTGAAAATATCACAGTAATTTCCAACAATAGTGGTCACTTGGCACAGTCTTTGAAATAAATAAAAATACTCCCTCCGTCCAGAATTGGTTGTCATATTACACTTATCGAAAGTCAATTTAACTAATTTTTAAAGGTAAATTAGATCACATTAATTTGATTTTTTAAACAAAAAAATACATATTCTAAAACTATATGAAAAGTACTATAAATTACAATTTTTTGCATATTAATATAATGATAAATTACATCTTAAAATGTTAGTCAAAGTTTTTATAGTTTTGACTCTAAAAATAGAAATCATAACAAATAATAACGGACGGAGGAAATAATAAGAATAAAATTATTATTTTATTTTTGATTTTATTAAATTTAATATTTTGAGAAATGGGTAACATGATACGTAGTAATTACCACAAATGATAATATAGACAAAAGAATTGATTATCTAATGATTGTTTTAAATTGAACGAATATTACTGAATAACTATTTTTAATATAGTAATTAACTATTGTTAAATGGAAAGCGTAAAAAAATTAATTCTCAACTTTTTCCGAATTGAATTAGAATAAGTATTTGCTAATATATTTCTTCAATTTTAAAACTTATAAAATATGAACAAATTGTTTGGTAGGAGTGCAAGATTGGTCTTGAAGTTTTATTTATAATATTTAATTTAATTAAGTGCAAGAACCATACTTTTGTTCATAAAATTAATTGTTTAAGTATTTAATTATCAATTAAATAATTAAGAGAAGAAAGAAATATTGAGCTTAAATAGGTCGATAGTTAGTTATAGAACAATATAAAATTAAAAATAATTTGCCTCTCATCTTTACTTTTAACATTGATTTGGTTGTAAATTCTAAATTTCATTTGCAATTAAAATCTTAATAATAATTTTCTTAATGTTGGTGAATCTAATTATTACTAAAGATTAATATGGATTCAAATAATTGATATAGACAATAGATCAATATATATGATTAACATTTCGTTATTTAATTGTATGGGCTTTGATTTTCTTGAATGATTTCATATGTAAGGAGTAACTTTTTTTTAGTGTTTTTACTGTTATCAATTTGTTTTCAATATTTAAAAAGCATATTCGCATATGCAATTTTTTGATAAAATAGATATCTACATATTTTATCTATATCTTGTAAATTATATTTTAATTTTATATTTATATATTTAAACATGCATCTGTTAAATGTTAAAAATTAATCGATTTTGAAAATCGAATCAACTTAATTTTTTAAAAGAAATTAATAAACTTTAACCCTAAAAACATTAACAGAATTAAGTCTAAAAAATTTAAAGAACAAGGTACGAAATTCTTATTTATATTACAAAAAAATATTTAAGGCATTTAAAGTGTTAACTAATACGCGGCTATCCGATGAGGCGATGACTTGAAAAAAGACTTACTTAACTAACTTTTGATAAAAAATCACTTAGAAATAAATAAAGACAATTTAAAATAACTTTAAAGAAAATTAACTTCAAACATTTGAAATAATTATAGAAGGAAAACAAACTTTACGAAGAAGGACCAAGTAAAGAAAGATAATTAAATAAAATCACTCAAATAAATCATCATAACCAATGATTCGTTTTAAGACATTTAAATTTTAAGTAAGTTATAGCAATTAAAACAAATAAAAAAACACGACAAAATTTAATTAAAAGAGATACTAGCTATTGGGCCCCCAAATATCATTTCTCGGGCCCAATTTAGTTATTGTTCGTCTGGACTAAAATTTGACCCAAGTTATTGCTACAGTCCATTTTCGTCCCTGTATACCGTTGTTGTATATCTATGTATATCGTTCATTTTTTAATATTTCCCAAAGGTGCGGGAAATAATGCGCCTTATAAGGCGCATACAGAAATACGACTTGTAATTCTATGTCCTTGTAAGGTGCATAGGGACCTGCCCCTTGCAATTCCAAATTACACGTCGTATTCCCTTTCATTTAAATGTTACTTTTTTGATTTCAACTTATTTTATTGTCCTTTTAGAATTTTCATTCAATTTTTTGTCTTTTCGACTTCAGACTCCTATGATTTATTACACTTGGCGAGCAAGGTACATGAAGATTTTCAAAAACATACATGTAAATATGAGTTTTGTTATAACACAATCCAAAGCAAAATTAGGTTGATGATAGATATGTTACAGTGCTCCAAAAGAGCTCATACATGTACTAACTTAGGGGTCATTTGGTAGCTGTATAAAATAAGTCTTATTCATGTATTAGAATCCGTATAATTTATATGATATTTGGTAGGTGGATATTTTTTTTTTATATGTGTGTGTAATTAATACGACGTTTGATAGGTGGATAAGAAAAAAGTTATTCATGTATATATTTATGACATTTGATTGACAATTTCGAAGTTCGCATAACTTATACATGTATAAGTTATGAGGATCTATGTATATTATTTATGTGAAGTAAAAGGTGAAATAATTGATACGTGTATAGTTAATATATGAATAAAAAGTTAAAATGACAATATTACCCTTGGCACTCCCACTTGATTACTTTCCTCTTCTACATAATTCAAGAAATATTTTAATTTATATACAAAGTTTAGAAGGAAAGGATGAAATAGATGTTTTGATTTAAAAAACATATAATTTTACTAATTTTTAATATAAAAAACAATATTCAAAGAAATATTTTTTACATAAATAAAACCTACATAACTAATAATTGTATAACTAATAATCACATAACTAAAACGTGCAGGACTAATACTACATTATTAATACTTGCATAACTAATATCAATACATGCATACGAAACCAATACCTATTTTTTTAATATATACATAACTAATACCAACACACATATATAACTCTATCTAGCTATCAAACGAAAAAAAAGAAAACACTCACATCAACAATCTAGTTACATATTGTTCTGATATTGAATGCTCCTTAATTTTGTGAATGGTTCTTTATTACAATGATAATATTCACGATTATTCCAAGAAAAAACATAATTTAAAATTACAGTTTAAAAAAATATTGAGGCATTGTATCATCTCTATAGTAAAGTAATATTAATAAAATATATATATACTCCCATCGTTTTAAAAAGAATGATCATATTTCCTTTTTAGTCTGTTTAAAAAAGAATGACTTTTTTTCTTTTTTGGCAATTCTTTAATTTTTACTTTCCACGTGGCATGTTTAAGACCACAAGATTAAAGGGTATTTGGTACATTTGACATAACATTAAATTAGAACCACAAGATTAAAAAATCTTTTTTTTTTTCTTAAATTCCATTACAAATCAAACTAGATCAATCTTTTTAAAACGGAGAGAGTATTATTTTTATATAAATATAAAAATAGATTTTTATATAAATATAAAAATAGATTTTAAAATAACAATATTAAGAGTCCCTAAATTTGTGGAGTAAAAAACTTTGCGGAGGCTCTCTATATATTTACATTTCCATTTATAACATTTTACTTTAGCTGTGACAATTCCGATGGCCGACGCTTCTAGTACCTCAGCTACCACCAGTAGCACCGCCGCTTCTACGACGGCAAACCCACCGGAATCCAAAAGTTGGGCAGACCAAGCCGACGAGATCGATCAAGCTGAGAAAGCTGAGCAGTTGGCAGACCAAGCTGAGCAGTCCTCCGCTTCGAATGAAGAAGGCGCTACTGCCGAGATAAATATCGGATCTCTACAAGTCGATGAGTCCAAAAGAGAAAACTCCACTCTATCTGAGCCGGAAGATTCCAGCATACAAGCGGTACGTTTTTCCTCACTCTTTATTGTTTTTGTTTTTTGGTTTGAGTCACTCTTTGGAGCTTGAATAAGCTGATTTTGTTGTATTTTTTTTTATAGCTAAATTAGGGTTTTATCAATGAAATATATAGGTTACATCTGGCGATACTATGTACAAATCAGCGAAGAGATTTGAGGATTTGAACTTATCTCCTGAGCTATTGAAGGGATTATATGTACAAATGCAGTTTGAGCGTCCTAGCAAGATTCAGGAAATTAGTTTGCCTATGATTCTTACGCCTCCATACAAGAATCTAATTGCTCAGGCTCATAATGGTTCTGGTAAAACTACTTGCTTTGTGCTTGGGATGTTGAGTCGGATTGATCCAAAGCTTGCTGCCCCTCAAGCTCTCTGTATCTGTCCAACCAGAGAATTGGCTATTCAGGTATGATATAAGATGCCAATACCCTTTTTTTGTTATTGGTTTTTGTTTTCGCCTGCACCTGGATCTTGTTACTGGTAAAGAATTTCTTTAAACTTACTAAGGCTTAGGCTGATGGAAAGAAATCAAGTTTTCCTTGTTGGCAACTAGGGGTATGGCCAAGTTGTCAATTAAGTGGTTGAGAGCCATGACGTCTTAGGTTCAAAACACTAGTTGACTCTTCCTATCTGTGGTGAGAGGTTAAATTAGTCGAGTTAGTCCCCCTAGATCTTTGATCAACATCATTGACCTAGGTCTATCTTTGGGTGCAACAATAATGTTGGCATTGGAGAATTAATTTCTTGCAGGATCAATTACTTCACAACTTTAATGCTTAACTGAATAGAAAGTTTTGCGCAACATTATGTGTGTCAGATTATGCATGCGTTTTAGTTTTATATATGCTTCACTAGATATCTATTTCCCAGAAAGGTATATACTACACGACATATCTGTATTATAGAAACTTTACTTACGTTGCTTGTATATAATGTTGCCTGTATGGTTATGTTTTATGTGTTCATGCATATAGTTTTTGAGATGGCCAGACATGATGAGAAGTTCATATTTGATTTGATTATTTGCCATCTGGAGTGGTGGTTTAAGCTGTTTTTTATGGGGAATCGTAGAATCAAATAGGAAGTTGAGGAAAGAATAATACTTTCAAGTGTTTTTACATTTCAAAGAAGAATTTAAGACGTTTCTTCATTATTCAACAAGCAAAAAATACTTTAGAAGGTTGAGTTTTAAATGGATGATAATGTTGCAGAATATGGAAGTGCTATTGAAGATGGGGAAGTTCACTGGCATAACATCAGAGTTAGGTATCCCGGCAGATTCTGCCAACTATATTCCAATTTCAAAACGGCCGCCTGTTACGGCACAAGTAGTGATTGGCACACCTGGGACTATAAACAAATGGGTGACGGCAAGGAAACTGGGCATGAGTTGTATGAAAATTCTTGTGTTTGATGAAGCGGACCACATGTTGGCAGAGGTAATTGGTTCTCTATCCGCACTTGCTAGTGTTCGTTTGGATTTTCCCCCTTTTGTTGATGTTTATTGTTATACATGTAATTTTTGAATTATTTAAATCACTTATTCTTTTGTGTTTGTTGATGTAAAAATGGATTTAACCTTTGCTTTCTAAGATGAACGGTAGTGTTGAGCATAATAAGCTAGTTTTCTAGTTTCCAGTCTCATATTTAGGGATTTTGCTCCAAATTTTAAGAGTTTGTGCTTTGTCCTTTTATCAATTTTCAGTATCTGAAATAGTTTTTTTGTGCACGCACAGAGTGGTTTTCAGGATGATTCCATAAGAATAATGAAGGCAATCGTTAAAGCCAGCGCTAACTGCCAGGTTGGTTAAAGTTTGGCCTTTGTGCTTTTTAAATTTTCAGTTCACCTGATGATGGAATTATCTTTGAGGTTTTTGCTGCTGCGAATTGCTTAGTTTGTAATAAGAGTCTGAAAAACTTCATAGGCCACATGCAAAGTTGAGTCTTTCAAATGGTTGAGCCTTAGAGTGGCACATTACATTTTTCCTGATTCAGAAGTTTAAAGAGAAACTTTTGCAGCATACCTAAATTTAGCATGTCAGAATTACAAATCAAATTATATACTTGTTTTCTTATGATGGTGGTTCTGGGACAACTTACCTGCACTTATAATAATTTACCTCCTAAGTAAATTTTTTTTGCGGAAGGCCTAGACAGATACAGGAAGAGACCTTCCTCAATGGTTGTTCGGTCACACCTTTGGTGCATCAAATTATTTTTTACAACAGTAGTAAGTATGCCTCAGTCGCAACTTACGTTGAGGGTGAATCAAGACTGATCATGTTGCTCCATTTTTCTTGAAATTGGTAAAGTGCATTCTCTAATGATGGAGACCTTCAAAAAATTGTTAAGAACAGCCTAAGGTACTTACAAAGAATTTACCAACTGTTCAGCTTCTTCTATACAATGTTCTGTTGTATACTCGATCATAGTCCATTTGATCTCTGTTAGACAGAAGAAGAAAGAAGAAAGAGATGGTTATTCGTCTTCTTTCTCAAAGTCATGTCACTCCATTTAAACTCATCTCAGGCCAATACTATATAAAATAAATGTACAGAGTAGTAAAATTTCTTTGTATTTTCTATTGACGTATAAAACGTATATCTCTCTGTAAGGAAGAATAACTCCTAGAAAAGTATAGGACACAAAATAGAAGTGCAGGTGCTAACATGAATAGAACATTTCCTTATTCAGTAGGTATGTCCTTCATGGGGCATTTGCCAAATTCAGTGTTCCAAAACTAACCAACTAAATTTGTTTTGAAGTACAACTGACAATGCACATAGCACTCAGCAAAACAATAAAGAGAAGCAAAACCGATGCTAGTCTTTATCTCACTAGTAAAAAGGAATAGGGGCTGCCTCATGTTTCCTCTATATGTACGCTATGGGATAGGGAGTGGGAGTAGAACATCAAGCAATATCTAAAATCTAAATCTTCACTGTTTTCATTTAGTGAGAACCGAGTACAGTCTGAGGCTTAAATTAAGGTGCATTTCATAGAGTCGGCCAATACCTGAGTTTATTTTCTGCAAAAAAGGGATGTGGTGAGGGCTACAAATGGGTCTGTAAGTTATAAACCTGTAAGTTGTTGTTTATAATACATTCTTCCTGATAAGCTTCCCCCATTGGACTATTATTTGGAAATAAATTGATGTTGAACTTTTCTTTTTCGTCATCTTAATTTGCAGGTGCTTCTGTTTTCTGCAACGTTTGGAGAAAATGTCAAAGCATTTGTGACAAAAATTGTTCAAGATCTTTTCGTGCAAGATTACAACCAAATGTTTGTGAAGAAAGAAGAACTTTCACTGGATTCAGTGAAGCAGTATAAAGTGCAGTGTCCAGATGAACTTTCAAAAATCATGGTGATTAAAGACAGAATACTTGAACTAGGACAGAAGGTGGGGCAAACAATTATATTCGTTCGTACCAGAAACAGTGCAAGTATGTTGCATAAGTCATTGGTTGACTATGGGTATGAAGTGACAACAATTCAAGGTGCTCTTAGGCAAGAAGACAGAGACAAAATAATCAAGGAGTTCAAAGATGGATTGACACAAATCCTTATATCAACTGATCTTCTTGCTCGTGGATTTGACCAATCACAGGTAACTTTAGATTTGAGGCTTTCCAGTTGCCAACCTTATATATGCTATACAAAATTGTTTCTTCTTCTGGATGTGAAGCTTGTTGTGTAGCAATAATATTTTATCTCTTTCTTTCTTGATTCCTGTCTTGGTGGTTAATATTTAGAAAATCTTTAAAAGCTATTATAATCTGTTTGCAGGTTAATTTGGTGGTTAATTATGACCTCCCTGTGAGACATGAGAGTCCAACAGAGCCAGATCATGAGGTATACCTGCATCGGATTGGTAGAGCAGGACGTTTTGGACGCAAAGGTAATATGTTGTACTTTCTTATGCATGCTTCCTCGATAGATTAATGGCTGAAAATGAACCACATATAAATGTTATGAACTTATGCAACACTTCCCTCTTGTGTTGAGCAGGTGCGATATTCAACTTGCTGTGCAGTGACCGAGACAACATGCTAATGTCAAAGATTGAGAACCATTTCAACCATCAAGTGGCTGAGGCATGTATCTATTGCTTAAGTTACTGCATATTGGGCTTTTCTTTATTTTTGACGCTTAGGATCCTACCCAAATTTTTGGTAGGATTACGTCATACGTGCATACAGGTGCTTAGCATCTGACTGTTTATGTTCATGGTTTTCTAAATAAGGCTGGAGATATAGTATCATGATTAACTATACACAGGGTTGGTAATATGTGGCCTGAAATTAGTTTAAAGTATATTACTCCCAGTTAAGATCAAACAAACTTGCCTCTTTAGAATTTCTTCATTTGTGTGTGTTAGGAGGAGAGTGTGCAAATCACACTACAGTAAAAAACTAAAAACTTATAATACTATCCCGAGTGAAATGCAGATATGATTCAAGATAAAGATAAGATGAGCAACGCATTTAGGATTATGGTTGAATGCAACATTTTGTAGTATGCTATTCACAGGATAACGAATCTGGCCAATTTCTTGTTCAATTTGGTAAAATCCATTGGGGACATGACATTAGACTCAAGTTAATTATTTTATGTTGGTTATGCAGATTCCCTCATGGAGTAGTGAAGAAGACTTTGAAAATGCTCTGAAGATAGCTGGCTTGCTGTAAGCCAAGTAGAATGTTGGTCAGCAGATCTCAGGAGAGATGCTCGCTCGTTCTACTTATTTAGATCTTTCCACTGTTGAGTTTTGACAACATCTATATATTTCACTGAAGCAGCATCAGCAATAGACTTTGTTTATAGTGATCGAGTTTTCTCCAGTCTGTATTTTTTCTTAATGTCTTGTTATATTCATAGACTTCGAGTAAAACAGCACTGGCTGGTCATGACATTTGTATAGTTGACAGTGCAGTGCTCTTGAAAGGCTTTTATTCTTGATTGCTCTCATGCTTCACTTACCATTTCTAGTGTTATAAGTTCTCAAAATACACTTATAAAAGGAACTAAATTTTAGATGCTATTTGAACATGTGAAGAAAAACAATTATATTTTACTTTTTAGGTGCTATAATTTGAGATGTCTAATTAGTACCTTTTGTTGATGCTTAATCTAATACTAATGCATATACAAACACACAGCCATAAGGATCACTTTACCATGTGGTGTGAATTTGAATTAGTGGAGGTTCTATTATGTATAAATATCATACACCGGGTGAAAAATCAGAAAACGTCATCTCCACTTAGCTACCACTTGTTAATTCCACCATAGCTTTGGATCCTTCACATTTTCCATGGACCTACTAAAATGTCATGCTGACAATATAATAATTAAGGACTAAGTATCCCATCTTATTGAAATGAGGAAGACTGAAATGTCACTTAAAATTTGTATTTCTTATTTTCCATTAGAAATTTTTTCTGAGATATCGGAGAATATTTAGGTTTATCTTCAATTAACATATTACTTCTTCCGTCCTTTTTTACTTGTCAAAATTTGACTTGGGACACCTATTACAAAATAATGATTAGTATAATAGCGAGTTTAATTTACCATTTATCCTAGATATGTACTCAATGTTAATAAATTGAGGATATAATATGAAGACAAAAATTGTCCTCCTTAATTTGTCAAAAATGCCAAATAAAAATAAAAATCAAATTAGAAAATACATGACAAGTAAATAGAGTCAGAGAAAAATAAACTAGTGGAGGTAGAATTATGAGAGATATATAAGGAGGACTAAAACGTCACTTACAGAATCTATATTCTTTATTTCCATTAGAAATTCATTTTTCAACGATATCGAATAATATTTTCTAACAAATATTATTGCCCACTCCAAACGCCTTCAATTTAGGTTTATCTTCAACTAACATACTACAAACTAGTTCCACTTTTAGTCTTACTTAAGACTTTGTCTCCCTCCCCTTCCAATAGACATGTTATAAGATTACATACAACAAGTTATTATCTTTCTTGAAATATCATCATGGAAAATCTAAGAGAATCTTCAATTTCAACTTCAAATTCAACATATTTGTATGCCCCTTTAGTTATCTCTTTGATGGGCATAATTGCCTCAGCAATAGCATTACTAATATACCACTTGATACTACCCAAATATTGCCTTGGAAGTAGAAATACACAAACTCTTGTAACCCCAACAATTCAAGAAACTCACATACCTATTGGAGTAGACAACAAAATCTTACAAAAAATACCTATCACATCTTATAATTTAACTCATACAAAGGGTAAATTATTTCATGTAGATCAAAATGAGTGTGCTATTTGCTTAGGTGAATTGGAAGATCATGATTTGGTCCGCTTGTTGCCTATTTGTCGACACACTTTCCACGTGGCATGCATCGATAAGTGGTTCGTGGCACACTCTAATTGCCCCGTTTGTCGTGCTCCAATAACGGAGACAGAGATATATGCCATGTATTTATTGAATTTACTATCGGAAATGAAATTAAACGAGGAAAATATTTCTTCTACTTCTAGTTCGTCATCAAAAGTACAACCATATGACATGATTAGACATGGTGTATCTATGGTAATGTCTAAAGAGAAGAGACCAATAAATTTGTCATCACAAATAAGGAGATCATTGTCTATGGGTTACACTTGTGATAATCATGAAGGTGATCACTCATCATTAAGTAGCAAAACATCAAAGTTATTGAGATCATTGTCTCTAATTGGTAGGGGAAAAGGAAAACAAGTTATTCCCTACTAATCGCGAATTCAAATTTTATCGGAGGCAAAAATACTAAATAGGTGAGTTTTTCCTGATATGTTCTAGTCTTAATGAACATAGTTATTGTGTTGATGGAGGTAACATATTACAATAACATAGTTAGTGAAATTTCACGAGTAAAATCTTAGAAGGATAGAATATACGTAAACTTTACCTTATGAAATAACATATTACCCATGATATTAATTGAAGTGCATACCAGATTATTGGAACACCATGATTGTATTAGTTTTAAATAATTACTCATTGCTCCCCTTGCCCTTGAATTTTCTATTTGGTCATAAAGCAAAATTTTAACTCTCTAATTATTATTTTTAGTTGAGTTTTTTTACTCTATTTTCTCTTTTAATTGTTTTTCATTTATCTAGGAAGTTTTTCTAAAAACTTTTAATCCCTTTCGCCGCATCAAAAATATCATTAGCGGTAATTAATTCTTAATTGTCATTAAATATATATTTTTAGTGGCAATTAACACTCTTTGTATATGTCCCTAAAGTCTTTAGCGACATTGGTTCTAATAACACTTAACTAATATTGTTAAAGACTTTAACACTCTTTATTAATGTCAATATTTAATGCCGCTAAGTTATTTCTGTTGTAGTGCTTGAATTATGACTAATTCTGATATTGATGCTTGTGATATTTAGCTTATCATTTTTAGTTGTTAATTAATTGAAATGTGTATTTCTAATATTATTGTTTGTGTGAATTTTTTTAATTAAATGCATTATTACTTATTATATAATTTATTATTCACAAATTGTCATGTAAGATGTCACATATGATGTATTTGTCTCTATTAATTCAATTTTATACAAATTTAAATGTCTATTTATATATATACAAAATTAAACAATATAAATATCAATTAAAACCAAATTTAAAAAATATATTTAATTATTTATGCATTATGTATTAATTAAAAAGAGAACAAACAAATGAATCTATACATTGAGTGGGTTTTCCTACCCAAGTAGACTATGTTTTTTTTTTTAAAACATTTTATCATCCTATTTGTCAAAGGTGTCATTAAAATCTTAGTGGACATCCCAACCTGTCGTTCACTCTACTATTTTAAGATATTTAATAATATTTATTTATTTTATAAAATTAATAAATAATTTTATATTAAATTTCTAATTTATTTTTATTTTATTTATAGTTATTTTTTTATTATATTTTTAGGACATTGCATTTGTTATATTCAAATAGCAACATAGTAAAATTATTTTTTTATTTATAATTTCTTAAAAAATATGTAAATTTAATAGCAAATAAATATTATTAGACATAGGGAATATATATATATATTTTTAAAAGGTAATTAATCTCAGGTATAACAATCAGAGTTTGTCACAATTCAATTCCTGACAATTGACTAGAATTTTAGTATAAAATATGTTGTAATCATAGAACGAATAATGCAATCGTGTCGGATCACCAAATTCATAGTAAAAAATATTTTATCAATTATACTTTTTTTCTTTTTATAATTAACTCTAAATTTGATATTCATTTAATACCAAATTCAATAGTTTTTAATTTGGATTCCAGTCATTTAAAAAATAAAAGGCTTATCAAATAGCATAGTTCGGAAGTATTTAAAATTACGAATAGGTTTGAATATGCAACCCATGCCAATTTTTTTTTTTTTTTTTTTATGAATTCTACTTTTAAAATATATATTCTTGTTTGACAAGTATCCCTTTTTCCTAATGAATAAATAATTATCAGTCAATTTTGGTTTTTAATGAAAAATAATTTTGGTGTTTGACTGTGGAAAATGACTTATTTTTTGTTCCATGCAAAACACACACCCTATAAGCAAATTAAACTATGTTTGAATTAGCTATATGAAAATACATATTTATTTGTACCTGATATTTGCATTAGGTTATAAAAATATATATCTTATATTTTTTGATTTGGTGTAAATATCAAACGCGTTATTTTACTCTATTTTATATCATGTGTACTTCAGAACATTGATTAATGAAAAAATACTTTACTACATTAATCACGATGGCTTTTACATTGTGTGTAGAATCTTTTAAACTTTTTTCCTATTCTTTTTTATTTATTAACTATGCAAGAGATACAAGATGCTCTCTATACCCTACTTGCAAATTAATTTTTGAATCTTTTTTATATATTATGATTTATGGATTAAGTGTCAACTTCAAATCATTATGATTAACAAAAAATAATTTTTTTAAAAAGAAATAATTAGTGAATTCAATACCAACCCAACCAACTGTTTATACATTATTGGATGGGATCATCACATCACATTCTAAAATCACTCTTTAATTAGCAGTTGTTTGCCTAATTATTAGGCTCCACATATTATATATTAGAAAAAAATATTTATTAGTTCAAAACATAGGTTTGAAAGTTAACAACCATAAGGGAAATGACAAAAAGAAAGAATCAAATTCAAGAACTCATTGAGTAGAATGTTATTGGGGGAAAAAAATCCCAAATAATCACTTTTCAGTTCCTATAATTGAAATATAGTAATTATTTATTCTGAAGTTTTAAATTTCATAATTGAACCATTTGAAGAGTTGAAGAGTTCAAATGTAATGACTATTTTTCAAAGATGAAATTGATCAAAGTGATTCATGAACAATTGATCAGACTTAAGTTAACTAATGCTTATATTCGTGTCTTCTTTCGAGATTCACTCACTTTCAAAATGACTCAAAATTTTGATTTGTTATCTTTGAAGGGAAAGAAAATGTAATTATGCTTACACTGTTATTTGTGTCGTGCTTTTACTTCGGTTTTTCAACACTATTTCCATAAAATACTTTTTTATTTTTATTTGATATTTGATACTTACATAAGAGTGAATAAATTCAAATTAACATCGAAAATAGTATTTTACCACTCCACCATTGTTGGTTTCTACCTAATATATTATTATCAAGAAACAAAACTAGGTAGAATGATAAGAAAGTTGGTTTGCATGTATTAAACAAATAAAAAGGTTGTTACTTTATATAAACGACCCATGTGGGTTGGTGGGCCAATGAAAACTATAAAACTAACTCCAACAAACACTTTGCCTTTTAAATTTCTTAATTAAATTAATTACAATGTACAATAATCTTCCAACTTTTTTTCTAATATAAAACAAATTGTGCATTATTGCTTTCTTTTTTCTCTTTCTTTCCTTTCAAAAGACCCCACCATCTTCAAAAAGGAAACTTCATCAACCTTTACAACCCCTCCTTATATGTCATGAGTTGTATAAAGTAGTTTTTTAAATGTATTATTTGGTTAATTATTATTATTATTTTATATGTTGTTATGAACCAAGAGGTGCTCTATGAGGAATCCCTTTTCTTCTTCTAGCATTTGAAGGTGGTGGAGGAGGGGTGGGTGGGTATATATTGTCATGTTCTAAGCCTTCACGCAATTGATTTCCTCCTCTTGATGATATGCCTTCACCTCTTTGTAATGCTAGTACTTCATTCTTGGCATCTAAGATAAAGCTTGAATCTCCATTTCTCTTTATTCCTACAAGCTACGTCATTAAAAACAAATGATATATAGTCCAAAAAAATTGTCACTCATCATCTTTCAACATTACTTCAATTGGAATATCACTACAATAATAACTCAATAAATATGCACATTAACAAAGAGTGCTGAAGTTTTTACCAACATTAGTTAATATCGCTATAGGCTTTACAAATATTTATAAAGAATACTAATTGCAACTAAAAATATATTTAGCAGCAATTAAACTATTATCTTTTATTAATTGCTGCTAATAATCTTTTGAGGTAGTGCATATAGATATTATAACTTGGCCTAATGGTGAATGTAGGCCTATAATGGAGTCATGAATCATTGTATTTGTAGTGTATATGTAAGTTGAGAGCACAAAAATGAAAATGTAGTATAGCATTTTAAAAAATTGGTTAATTGGTTATTCTTGAAATGGATGGCATGTGTATCTATTTATAGATTCCTTAGCTCTCCATGTGGCTTCATAATAATCAGTGACAAAGTCAGAAATTTTATTTTAAAAAACACAAAAATATTACATCTCAAATCCTAGCAAGCATACGACTTTAAAAACAATTTTTGAACCAATTTTATTTAATTTCTATACTATTTATACAGTATAAGTGTATAACATTTTAACAATCATATTCAATTGAGCCCTTCTATAAACATAGCTTCACCTTTGTCAATATGTCAATCAAAGGCTACTTGAACTTTTGAGTTGTGACCATATGATATGATGACAATGAAGATGATATATGCATTTTTGGTAGGGAGTTACAATCAATGATGGTGATGAAGATGTGAAGTTTTATTATTTGTTATGAATATGTGGGACATAATTAACATAAATCATGATGTATGAATAATATACAATGCCATAACCAAACAAAACAAATGATAAATTTAATAGGTAGATGATGAAGTAATATCAATTAACAAAATTAGATAATTTACCTTACATCCAAGAGAACAGAAACGAAATGTATCCAAAAGGCTTCTTCCACATATTTCACAAACATGAGAACTTGCTTTGCCACTACTCTTTGGTTGTGGCCTTTCATTTAGAAATAAAACTCTTGCACTGTTGATTACATATGTTTGCACTCCACTTATATCCAATACTTTTTGAATCTCTGAAACTCTCACCACATCATGATATGATGATCTCCTTATCTATATATATAGTTTAACAATAATTATTTGCAAATTTTAACCACAAGCACGTGGTAAAATAAATAAAAAATGTACATATACCATACATAATAATTTCTTTTTTTTTAGGTAAAATTTGAAATAAAAGATTACTTACTAACTAAGAAAAGATACATTACAAGAATTGCGGAGCCCAAATTTTTCTATTTTTGAGTTTTATACTAAATGTAGATTATTTGACAAAAAAAAAAAGAAAGAGATTGTTCAGATAGTAAGCATCCTCTCTCTCTTCAATTCTCTCCAATTTTAAGTTTGTAGGTTCGAGTCAAAAAGGAACAATGGACACAAACACAAAGTATGAGCAAAAAATTATTGAGTTTGACTGAATCTGTAACTCTGATCATAATTATACTCATAATGCCAATGTTATGGGAATAACTATATTGCGTGAATTCAGATTAGTCGGATCTTAACAAATAAAATTTACCTGAATGACTTGATGATCTTTGTGTTTAGATGAGCGGCAATAGAAACAAAAAGCATTGTCATTGCAGTCTAAGCAGTACATATTGCATTCACTCCGCGCCGCATCACCGTGCGTTCGGCAAATCGAGAAAAAAGCAGTGTTCAATAATGGCTCTAGCCATGGCGGAACCAGCATTGTCATCAAACCGATCTTCGATTATCGATAATCGATTATCAATCAACGTACAGCAATCTGCTCAGAATGCTCCGTCCAGATTAATTAACACCTAATTCACCCAATGTGAGTTGGAGAAGAAGAAGTTGTTGTATTGACGATGAAGAATCAAAAGAATTTGGAGAAGAGAGAGAATTTTTAGAGAGAGAAAAATGGGGGATTGGAAAGGGAAGAGAAGAAGGAAGAAGGCCTAACCTAAACTAACAGCAACTTAAAATTCAACAATAAAAACATGGGGTGGGGTGGGGTGGGGGTAGGAGTGGGGTAGGGGTGAATGAAAGTAGATCTGACGGTGGACAAGAGTTGATGGTGGCTCAGATTGATTTTGAGCCGTGGGATGATTTTGTAGAAAAAAATAAAAGGAAGAAAAGAGAGAAAGGGTATGTGTGAGTTTGGCGCTTACGCCAACTTTTTTGTTTTTTTTCCTTTAATTTTTTCGATCGTGTTCAATGTTTATATTGAAGCTTAATTAAATTTGATTTCATATAAAAAATCTAATATTAAGATAAGAAAACTTTGTAACAAAAATGCTTTATATTTAAAAAAATTCAAACTCAAAATATCTAATCAAAATTAAAAAAATTAATTATCACTCTACCGTAACTTCCGTTAATGCTTACGCCAACTTTGGATGTTCTTTGCGTCTCTATGTAGGCAGAAAGGTCGGCCATTAGGCTACGTCTAAGCAAAACAGCTGGTCACTAAACGACGTCGTTTAAAGGTTTTGTTTTTATGTGGGTTGACACGTGTTGAATTATAATTGGAGGACGATGTGGGTCCCATTCATCGGTATGGTTTCTTGTTGCAAATTACGTCCGAGATGAGAATGAGTGTAATGTGACCTGGTGATATTACTCTAATACCCTTTGTTTTAGCAGATATTACCATCTTTTTGTCCTTAGTATTTGTAGTGTCTTAATGAGTAGGGGGTGGGCTAGTATATGAGTTTAGACGAATTCAATAGTTTTAAATATTTCATAAATTTAACGGTGATTTATTGATTTTATTTTTAATTATTCATATCTTTAATAATATTTGTTCACATAAATATATTTCGGACATTGCACAACATGACTGTAATACATTCCCTAAATTTTGTGTTTAGGGGTGTTTTCGACAGTCGTCTCTTCTTTTGTATTAAGAGTTTCATGCTTTTAAAAGAGTTTGAGGTACTTATTATGTCATGCTGCAGATCATAGTTGTATCGGGAATATATTTAAATTTCGTTAGTCAAGTAAATAAGTGTTTTTAAATATGTCAATTATTTGGGACAAAATTAATAATTTACATCAATTTCAAGAATATTTTCAATACTTTTCTCTTTTTACTTTACAAGTTCGGGGTAGACATTGAAATTTTGTGGGACTCTAAAAAATGTGTTCAATTCGAGTTGAAACTTTATAAGATAGGTGTGTTCAATTTCAATTAGCATTAGAGGCTAATCAATCCTAAACGCTAGTTCATGCATATATAAAGGATACTATATTTCTTGAAAAAGCATCTCGAAAATTCATAAAGAGATCGAAATCTTAAATATTTCGCAAATTCATTAAACAATAATAAAGAAATTAAATTCAAATCATCATAGTTCGAGAAAAACACAATTAACAATCCTCGAATCATGAAAATCTTATTGTAGAAGAATTAAGGGAGGAATATGAAGAATTCCATGTAGATATCTCATGTAGAGAAATCAAGGATTATTTTGATGATTGATGTATTGATCTACATTAGTGGTATTGATCATATTGATCAATAATGATTTTATTGATAGGTGATCAATTATTGATCAATTGATGAATAATAATGTTAAGTACATACTCCTTATATAGAAGAGAATTGTAGAGTCCTAAATATACTCTCTTACTACAATACCTATTACTAATATAATAATAATAATAATTAAATCCTAATTGTACTATAATTCTAATAGTAATCTAATCCTAATAATAATATAATTCTAATCATAATTTCATTATAGTCGAAATATAATCCTAACTAACATAGGTAGTCTAATCCTAGTGCGACTATAATTCTTCAGCAGTGTTGTAACTCGCCAGTCAGCTTCGTTGGACCTGTTCCTTTCGACATGTTCCAATCCTCAGCTTCCTTCTTCATCAACACTTGCTGTAGACAAGTCAGTCAACTGCGTTGGACCTGTTCCTTTGACATGTTCCAATCGTCAGTTTCCTTCTTCTTCAACAGAATAAATTTGTATCTATATATTTTTACAGTAAAATCATGTTTCTTAATATTATATTTTATTTGTGATTGTATGGTTTTAAAATGTGTTATAAGTTTGATGGCAAATGGAGAACTTATAAATTACAGCATGAATGTCAAAAAGAAGGATTATTCGATAAAGAATATTTGTATTGAGTATTTATATAAAACTATATTAATACTTTGACATTAAACTAGAAATCGAAAAAAATGTGTATTACTACAATTTAACAATATTAATTTATATGAAAACGCATGTGATGTAGTGACATTTTGATTTATCTTCATAATAGGCTGATTTGGTGCAAGTTTGGATTAATTTGGTAGGTGATTTTTTTTATGTTGAATCTCAAAAGGAGAAAAAAATGTGTGGAGGTTTATATTTTTATTTAAAATTTATAAATTTTTAGAATGAGTTTAAATCTATAATAATAATAGGATTCATAATTAAATATTTAATCGATTTCTTTTATATATGAAATAAAGTTATTTAATCCTCATAAATTTATAAATTATGTTATAAATTCGCCTCGAAACGTTTCTTCAGTTAATCAAGTAATTAGTCGTATGAATACTTATAATTATAAATTATGTAATACATTCTAAGGGTCGTATATAGACATCAATTTCCCCGTATACGTAAATATGATGATAGCTCAAGTATAATATTCATTTAGGAACTAGAAAAGTTCAAGATTCTTTTTTAATTATTTTGTCTCTCACTTTCAACCGTATTTAATTACTTGATTAACCAAAAATTAAACAAAAAAATTACATTTTTTTCAAGTTTCTTAAAGAAATAATAAATTAAATTATGAAAACAAATTAAAAAAATGCCGGCTTTGAGAAGCTTATGGAACTTTGCTATAATAAAATATTATTATGAATATTGATACTTAATATGCATTTAGATTTCATTAAATTGTTATAAGCAAAGTATGAAAAATTAGAGAGAAAATATAGAAATAGAAATCATTAATGATTTTTCCTAGTGAAATCACGACGACAATTGAAAAGCACAATTTAAATATAATTTTTTTAAAAAAAATATTTGTGATCTATGTGCACTATATGAATGATAATCAACATAAATATTTTAATAATTTACTTTATATATCATATATGCCGTATAAAAAATTATTTAATAATATTTCAGTGATTATTATGGAGTGATAATTTTAGAAAGACTGTACTGCCATAATTAATATCGTTACTACCGCAGTAATAATGTTATTATAGAGAAGTAAAATATAACATGAAAAATTGATTTTGAAAAAAATCATATTTTTATAATAAAATGTCATTATAAGAAGTTTAACGGTATAAGCATTATCCTCAATAAAATCTGAATTTTCAACCTTATTCAAATTAATATTGATATAACAATTAATATATTTTATGTGATTAATTTACGGGTAACTTTCACATATATCAAACAAAAAAATTATATTTGTATGCTATAACAAAGTTTGCATAATTGCGCTCCATAGCAAAAATATAAATGTATAATTCGCTATACATATACAATTGTATGATTCGCTGGCCTATTTCGTTGTAATTGTATAATTCACTGACCTATTTCGCTGCAATTGTATAATTCGCTGGCCTATTGTATAATTCGCAATTGTATAATTTGTTAGCTTATTTCGCTGCAATATAAAATTTGCATTTGTATACAATTGAATCGAAGTAAAATGTTTGTATATTGTATAGTTATAAGTGTATAGGAAGAAGATATATGTTTTTGCATGTGTATATACATTTTTCTCTCGCTTTATACAAAATAGAAACACAATTTATACACTTCTATTGTATAAAGCGAGAGAAAATTGTATTTCGCTGCAATTGTATAATTCGCTGGCCTATTTCGCTGCAATATTTGTATAATTTGCATTTATATACAATTTAATCGAAGTAAAATATTTATATATTGTATAATTAAGTGTATAGCACGAACATATATATTTTTGCATGTATATATACAATTTTCTCTCGCTTTATACAAAACAGAATCGCAATTTATACACTTCTGTTCTATAAAGCGAGAGAGGCGAGCAGAGGGAGAGTGACGAGCAAGAATGGGAGAGTGGCGAGCGAGAGTTTAGGGAGAGAGTCGACTGATAACCGTTTGCTATGGGACACAATAAAATCAAACAGTAGCTACTCCATTTATTTTAGATTATTAGTTTACTATTCTCTACAATTATCCCTTAGTTGGGCAACTTATATTGTATATAATTTAACTATATAATACACACTTACTATTTTGTATTTTTATTTATAATTTCTACTACTATCCATAAATACTTATTTTGTGCTGCAAATTTTATTATGATCTGGTCAACTCTCTATCTTATCTAAGAAAAAATAAATGTTTCTATATAATCAAAACGAACTATTTTAAACAAAAAACATATCTACAATACTTTTTTCTTGTTTTCATCATGTTTTTCATTTTCTTTTCTTAGCAACAAATGAATAATTTATTGGTTAGGTGATCTTTCTTTTTTCAATAGTCACTATTATGCAAATAAAAAATTAAAAAATAAAATTGCTTTGAGGATATAAAAAGGAAACTTGTTATTTGCACAAATTTGGGATGACTCCATAAAAAGACTATAAACTATTAAAAGAAAATTGTTATCCAAAGCGAAAATTGCGCTCCTCAATTGCAAAGTAGCTTTATAAATACTCTATTATAATACTCTTCTTTTCCTTCCAAAAGCAACTTACTTTTAATTTAAATTTACTAATTGTTAATACTAATTAGTCAAGATCAAAGTTAGTTAATTATAGCATTTTTAGCCTATTACTATTGAGATTTTTTTTTTTTTTTTTTTTTTATTTGTACTTATACGATGAATTTAATTTAATGGAATTAGATGAACAATGAAAATTGATATAGTCAACTTAATTTACTTGAAATTAACATAAAATAATATTTTTTATGATAAAAAAATGATAGATATCATTAATTAAATGTTAATATAGGAATGTTCGACCAACATTCATCAGTCTTAACTCTTGACTAAAAAGTCAATATTACACAAAAAATTATCAACCAAACTACTAATATTTTACCTAATCGATTGATATAAATTTGTGTTTGATGCTCTGAATTATTACATAAAACTAATCGATTGGTCCTTAAAAGAAACTTCATATCTTCATCCACACATGATCTTGATAAAAAATATAATAAAATAATGTGCATTATTTTCTGAAGAAATCACTATATTATATGAAAATAATATTTAATTATTAGGTTTAGTAAAGAAATTTGAAAAAGAAAAAAGCATTTCTTATTGAGGAGTTTTGTCCCTTATTGGAAAAGGAGAAAAATCTTTATGTTTATATATAAAAAAAAAAAACTTCTTTCAAATCTCAAAAAGTTGGGAAGAAATTAAATCATTAGCTATATATTAAAAAATTCGTCTCAATTTTTTGAACATTGAAAATTTGAAAACTCTTCTTCCCCATTTCTCTATCGTTTTGAAAATAAAGTATAATTATCGTGATTTATTCTGTTATCGTTATTGAGTTAAGAGAAATTTTATAATTTATATTGTTATTATTATAAAATAATTTTCTTGTTGTATCATAAAATGAATTAATATAAACACCTTGACTATGATGAGGAGTTTAGATTATTATGGTGATGATAAAACTTAGAGACAAGAGGGATAATGGGTAAGAAAAATGATTGTCAAACTTGTACTTTTTGTAAAAGTTCAAGAACAAATCTTGATCATTTACATAGTGAAAATATAAATTTGACTCTTTCACTTATAAAAATGACCCCACATGTTATCAAAATAAAATTTTGGACCATTTCATAAAGTATCAGCATAATTTTGAACCTCTCCTCAAATTAAAATATCAAAATATAAAGATACGAATATGAACCTTTCCATTTTATATATTGTACAATCTTTATGAAAACCAATGAGTAATGTTAATGAAATTTGACTAATTCAAAGTTGCATTGTGTAATTCTTTACTCGAGAATTTATTTTTCATTTAATTAAGATTAAAACGTCTGAATTTCAATATATATATTTAAATATTAAAATATCTTTAAATATAAATGCACATTTAAATTGCATATGAAATTAAATGCTAGATTAATTTTTTAATAAGAAAAATATCCAGCTAAATAAACTCTTGTTCCGTTTCACAACTTAAGTATAAAATAGATTAAATAATTAACTAAAAAATAATCCGATCAAATTTTATAAAATGGAGGAGTAACAATTAACAAATTTGGCAATATCAATATCAATTAGAGCACGTAAATTCAAGTTAGACTACTAATGTAAAGTTGTCATCTTCAACGTTGTCTAAATATATAGGAATTCAAATAAATTTTTGACACCTTCAAGGATATTTTAACATTAAAAAAAAATAAATTATTCTAACATAAATAATATTATTGTTACACAATCTTTGTGGCTACGAGATTAGAGAGTGAAAGGCTGAAAACTTTATACAAAACCAAAATAAAGTGACGTGAAAGATCTTATAAAATAGGGAAAAAATTTAAATATGTTATCGAACTTTCAGAATATGCTTATTTATGCTATCTATTAAAAGTTTGGCTCATCTATATCATTACAGTTTAAGAAAAGGATCATTGAAGCCATTGCTTTTTAATAGTTATTTTGCAAAATCATTTTTCATAATTCGATCACGTCATAATTTTTTTATTAAAAAAATCAAAATCTAAATAAAAATTGAATTAAAATAACCCAGCCAAGTAAAGACCTACCCAAATTTTAAAAAAAAACTATCCCTATAACCCATTACCACACACAAGAATTATTTTAAAGAATCTAATGATGTTTAAGGCTCCATTAAAAATCTGAATGATCCATTTACATTCATTAAGAAGTTTTACACATGATCTGAATTTAAATAATTAAGATTCAAATCTTAAAATATAAACACTCCTAATAAATTGATCCGAATGATTAGAATTAAATCGCATGAAAATAAATATATTATTACTCTTATTGTTAATTATATACTAATTTTTTTTGAAAATATTTAATTTATTATATAAACTATATAATAAAATTATCATTTAATTTGAAAGCCAACACCGTAGAAAATAGAAGGAAATTGAGCAGCCATTTCTTCAAAATCCAAAAGGAAATTGAAAGGCAAAAACATTGCGATTCGATTATCAAAATTCAAAGCGCTTATAGCTCTCTTCATACGTTTCATACGCAATTAGCTTCATTTTCTTCCACTGCACAATTCATGTTGAATCTCTGGTAATTTTTCTCTCAGATTTACAGATTTTCATTTCCTTGTTCAGTTATGAATCGGACGATCCTATTCTGTTGAGTTTTTTTTTTTCATTTTATTTGAAGTTTATATGATCTATGTCCTCTTTTGGTATAGATATCTGCAGTTTTTCGTTTTTTTTCTTATTATTATTATATTTTTGTGCTATATTTTGGTTAATTGTGAAGAATCTATGCTAAATGAGTGATCCTTGAAGCATTAATTTAGGAATCATTACTTAGGTATTGAATCCCCTTTTTGCTATTCCATATTGTGTTATTTAGGCCTTTGTAGAAGTTGAAATCTATATCCACTATCTACAATAGGCAGAGTGGAGCCAGGAATTGAAGCTTGTCATTTTAGTACTTTATAGTTGCTGCGTTCTAAATTAATAATTTGATACATATAATTGAATATTTTAAGACTATTGTAAGGGTTTTGAACCAAAACTACTAGATTTTGTCCGCTTCCTACACTCAAGCTCTGCCCTAGGTGGATCCAGGATTTGGATGTGGTTGTTTGAGTTGAGAGAGTGGGTTTCTGAAATGTATATCTAATTCTATCGTATTTGTTTATATCTAATATATCCGAACTACCGAATCCTTTGTTAGATTCAATCAATGAGATTCATGTAATTTCATTTGTCAGTGTGATTATAGTTTATAGTATAGCTTTTATATGTAATGGTATCGTGGCATGATGTATATCGTAAGCAGAATGTACAGAATGAATTAGTTATTTTAGTTAGCTTTAGGATTTTGGCAAACATATCTCAATCAATCAGTAATGCTCCTCAATCTAAAATTAGTTGGTGTCTGCTATATGAGTTGTATACTTATTACCTGTTATGCTTTGACATACATATTTCATTGAACTTGTCTTTTCTGTAGGGGTAACAAAGGGCAACGGGCTCAGTCAAGTCCTCAAGAAGCTAATAATGGTTCACGGTATTCACCTTCTGTAGTCAGCTCGTCAAGCTCTTCCCTCCCAGCAACCCCTAGTTCAAACTCTTCGGTCGGCTTTAATGCACAGAGTCCGACAAACAGGCCAAGTTCTGTGTCCCAAGTTTCTCCTGCAGAGGGTGCTGACATCATTGCTGCTTTAAGAAACAAGAGGTAAGTTTTAGTTCATATATTTCGGCAATTACACCTATATAGAAAGGATCATTAGTTATATTGCAGTCTTTGTTTCTACCAGAATAAGATTCTGAACTCGCTGGGATTTGTAACAGAGATTCCGTCTTTGTTTTGCTATATGGTTATCAAGAGCCGTTTCATGTCACCATCATAAGATTTAACATAGATTTATGATTTTGATACATTTATGTACATTAGACGCCTGAAAAGACTATAATCTATATAATGGTACTGATGCAATTACATAATAGGAATCAACCTTTTTGAATGTTGATGAATTCTGCTTTCTTATCTTATGGAGCATTATGAAACACCAAGTTGTGTAATGAACTGAAGTGCATACAGTAAAAATATACTGGATAGTACAAGTTTTGTCATTTGAAAGCAGAATTCTTGCAATAAATGCAGAGGTGCTTGTAGGAAACTACCAATGAATTATAATGAAGATAAAAGTTTTTATATCTGAAATAGATACTCGTGGTTCGGTTCATAATCGGAGGTATCTTTCTGGTACATGAAAGAGCATATATATTTTCTTTTTGATCATTAGTATCCCAGGAAGCAATTAACGGCATCCTTTAAGGTACCATTCATGCATGTTTTGAGAATGATGAATAGGTTTTATCTTAAATATGAAGTATCTTCTGCCTGCAAATGCCTCATGACTTTTTAGTTTAGAAAATAAATAAAAAGCTTCATGACTTGATCATCTGTTTCTGATTATCATTAAACAATCAAATGAAGAGCTTAGCCTTTTTCGTGGTTCTTCTTTTTGCAATTTGTTTCTGATTTTCAATATGCTTTCTTGTTAAATTGTTCAGTGTTAATGAGCTAAAGAAGCTTGTTTTTGACAAGGATGCTCGTCACAACTTCTTACTTTCACTTGAGGCTGTCAAGACTCAGAATAATGTAAGTAATAAATTACTTGTTTCCTTTTATAGTCGAACATACAGTGGATCTAGTTTTTCCTCATTTTTTTAATATGATATTATGCTCCACCAAATATTACATGTCGCAAATTGAATGAACGGCGGAGTGAGATTCTGTTTTAGTAGTAAGGGAGGAATCAAATTATACACGGGGGATGACTGGATTTAGTTGTTCTGTCTGTGTGAGGTTCTGCATTCATGATGTTATAATGTATTTAGTCCTTTCAAGTGGCTTACAATCTCATGAGACTTGTGCATTACAATGCAGATCATTGCTTTTTGGTGATCTCACCTCATACAGTTCAAAGTAATAATACTTGCATGTTTCAAGATTTGGTTGGCCTTGTTCTTGCTTCCTTTCTTCCTTGCCAAAATGAACTTGAATAATCTTTCCACCTCCTGTATGCTCTAATCTTCTTCTTACACAACGTATGGGACAAATTGTGTTTCCTCATGTATTATGCATGTTAGCAAGGTAATTTCAACGTGAGAACACAACTTTGATCCGTTATAATCACCTTGATGTAATATTTTGTAGCAACAGGCTCAATGTTCTATGTTAATTTCTATGGTAGCATCTTACTCTTGCTGTTTTCCCCATATCTGATCAGGTCAGGGATGAGCTTCGGAATGCAACTGTGCAGCTTGCTAGTAAGTTTTGGGTTGCGTATTGCTTATAGGTAGTGTGATATATCAACTAGTATCTGCAGATAGATTTTGAACAAAATTCTTATGCAGGGGAGAATTTAGAAAAAGAACCCTGGATAATGGAGCTGAGAAATCAGGTTAGATACTTCACATTGCTTCTAGAGTATTTACTTATTTGTAAAAGCATTTGTAACATTTTAGCATCAAAGCACTGACTTGGGAAAAAAATTTCGGTGCACCCTCCTTTATTGTTCACAGTGCAGGATCATCCGCACAACTGAATTGGCTGCTGCTCAAGAAAAGATGCATGAGCTGGAAAGGAGAAAAGAAGAGCTTCTAAAGTCATACTCTCCTGTATCGCTTCTCCATCAGCTACAAGGTAAATAATGGAAGCACATAAAGCTTGTATGCTTTTTTCTTTTCCTTTTGATTGTTTCTTATTCTTTTTACACCAGGTAAAATAATGTGAAGTACAATTACAGATCAATATGACAATAGGAGACTTCTTACTATGTCACCAATGCATAATAACAGCTTTTCATAATTGTAAACTTACCTTTTGAAGTGCAATCTTCACTGGTGTCCTCTTGATCTACTTTGACAAATATTCTTATTTTCCTCGAACTTATTGAAAACATTAATCTCTTTCAACCATTTTTCACTCTGCTCCACTATTCAATTTCGTTTTTGGATTAGTACACTCTATACCACCTCTCATTATATCCCAATGAAGAAGTTCCATCCATTTGAATATTATTATCAGATTTCTTACAAGTCCTCTACTCGTCTTTTTAGCATGAATCCAATTCTATCCACTCTCAATTAAGAAGCTAGTGTAGAATCTCCATGTAATGAGACAATTATGTGTAATAGGAAATTTTATCTTAATAGCTTTGTGCTCAATTTTGTCACATTGTTACTCTCTCTATGATAGTGTTATTAAGTTAATAGCTTTAAGAAAGATTTTCCAATTTGAAGTATCTACCATATGCTACTTCCTTCCTACAACAGTTCCTAAATGATTAATTGATAAATCTGAGACTCTGGTTGCTTAGTGATCACAACATTCTTTTTTCGTTTTTGGTAGAAGTTGTGAGATACCAAATTGAAATGTCCTTAGAATATTAAATGGAGGGCTAACACATCGATTTTTTGTTGCTTATGGGATTAGATAACTGAAGTAATTAGACTTGCCAGTAAAAGAATTAACAGTTGACTGTCTATTGACATTTGATACAGATGCCATGAAGAAAACGGAAGAGGAATCTGAAGCCCTTCTTGGCCAGCTCCTTGATCAAGAAATTGATCTTACAACATTCGTGCAGAAGTACAAAAAACTGCAATGCAGTTACCACAAGCGTGCCCTCACACATCTTGCCGCTAAGGCATCTTTAGGCAGCCATAATTAACATATCTCGAAGACGCGTAATGTAAATGTACCATCATGAACTACAATAGTTCCAATTGCTTCCTTCATTTTCATTTTCTTAGATCTTTTGTAAAATATAAACATAAATTGTGGGAGATTGCGTAATTCATTTGATTTTGATTTTATGTTGATCTTATATTACTCGTATCACCTGCAGTTACCATTATGCACGCTTGTAGTTACAAATCTATTTTAACATGCACATTTCTGTGGTAAATACATCTTTAATATTTACATTTCTGCTACAGTCAAAATATGTTGGGGCCTTTAAAACCCAACTTCACTCCCATACACTACGACACCCTCACTAACTACTTATGAATATTTGGGTCTTCGATACAAATAAATATTAAAACTTGAAAAAGACTGAGAAACGAGAAATACCAAAATACTGGACAAGGAACGACGAAAACAAGAAGCAAGAACACAAGCAACCCCCTCCCCCCCCCACCCCACGCGTATACAGCAGTTTCCACTTTCATGTGATAAACTACACCAGCAATGAGACCTGGAAAATGTTCAGCTCCCCGTATTTTCTTCTTTCAGTCGATCCATTTCCTTCTCCCACTTGAGTCCGAGCATTTGGCGGCCAAAAGGGACAATAAGGTTGTATCGGAAAACCTGAAGCCAAGACACATATTTAGCTCTTGCAAGTATTACGGCTCTAATTAACTTTTGCTAAAACTCAATACCATGCTAGATGTCAACAGTAGTCTCCTCATTCAGCCATCTCACTAACAGAGCATATAATACTAATACATCATCAAATACGGAGAATCCATAGACATACTATGACAACAATTATGGGGTAACACAGTAGCAGTTCACCATAGACGGAATAGGAAAAGAAACAGAACTGAATATGTAATTTGAAAAGTAAATCAGTTCCTTGCTCTGCTCACCTTGTTATTGATGTCACATATCTGCAGCTTTAGAGACTCTGATGCTTCGGTCCATTTAGAATCATCGACAGAGCCTTGGTGTGTCCATGCCCTTTTAAGTGCTGATCTCCACTCAACTACTCTATCTCTTATCTCCTTGTTCAATTCAACCCACTCAGGTGCACATTTATTTCTAGAGAGAATCCTATACAAGGTATCTTCAGCTGGATCAGCATGAGGATTAGTATTGAGGTCTAACGGTTTTCCTTTCCCTGGTAAGTTCTCAAATTGCCCTTCTTCCATGGAATGCCATATTCGTTGTTCAACAACATTGATAATGTCAGTTTCCGACCTGATCAATATTCCATGCAAGATTAGAAACCAGCATTCCAAAAAGAATTAGAAAAAAAAACTCTTAAGATAGTGTTCGTAAGATCCAGGATAAATCAGAATCCTACTATTTGCAATTGGTCTAGCCAAACACAGCTATAGTAACTACGTGAAAGCTAGAGATTTATGTAACACATATGCATGAATTAAACGAGCACTCTTCTGACATTTTACCTTTACAATTTTAGTTAAATAACGTGCTCCATTCATTTACAGAAAAACCAGGGGTGGCATTAAGACAACTAGTACAAAATCTTGCTCCTCTAACAATTAGACGTGAAAATCTCTAAAGAGGTTCTCATTCGAATGAAAAATAAAGATGCATATCATCAAATCCAATCTCAAATCACTGACTCAAAAGCAACAACAATATTAACAGCTCCGTAATAAATCAAAGAACTTGACTTGGACTTAAGAGGAAACTACACTTGGACACCGGAGATTATACTAAAGTGGTAACAACATAGCAATTGAAAGCCTAAACTACAGTGAAACTACTATCATATAACCCCCAATTATTACGAAAACACACTTCCAGGTTTATGACACACTCACACACTGGATATATGTCATAACCTAAGTATTCGTGATACAAAAACGCCAAACTAAGTGCCCAGTAGGAGCAATGTGCATCGATGCAACATTAACACAAATGATGCATGCTGTATTGATTCAGACACAAACTCCAATAGTTAGTTCTTTTGAGTTTTGAGTATGCAAGATATGTAATATTTCTTCTCGGACACTTGTGTGATTAGCACATCACACTCAAAGACTCTTACCAATCTCACTTTATCGTTTATCCCTAGATTACTTCAATAGAACAAGTTCACAATTCATTATCCAATACAGAATGCAGTTTATTATAGATAGGCCTTTTAACCGTACAGTATCAAACGAAACTGATATTTTCATTGGCATCACATTTTCATTAAGTTGAGATGAATTAGGAACAAAAGTATTCCAAATACATTGTGAATTAAGCTCAGAATATGGAATCTATTGAGCCAAGTACCTAATTATCCCAATAAACATCACTGCAATATTTTTTGCATTAATTTGAGCAGACAATAACACATAATCCCAGCAGCTGAATCATCACATCATATCATTCTCTCAAAATTTCAGTTTGAGCTACCTAACTATAATACCTTACAAAGTCTAAAACATCAAGCAGTAAAAAAACATTCTAAACACTCGATCATCATGAAATGAGCATTTTTTTGTGATTTTTCTAAATAGAATATGTGAGCATATCAGAAATTACCTAACGGCGTCACGTTGACCTCGAAGTTCAGGCGGAAGCTTACGATCGTTAAC
Organism: Solanum lycopersicoides; assembly: GCA_022817965.1. Classification (NCBI taxonomy): domain Eukaryota; kingdom Viridiplantae; phylum Streptophyta; class Magnoliopsida; order Solanales; family Solanaceae; genus Solanum; species Solanum lycopersicoides. The sequence goes on from CM040627.1 coordinate 87,465,364, forward strand.
CACGTCGATAACACCGGAGAGACGATCAGTCATTTTCTTATTATTAGTTTTAGGAAACTCACTTTCCGTAGAAGAAGAAGATGATGCCAATCGTGGCTTGAAGACGCCATAACTGACGGCTTCAATTCCGGCCGCCGATCTATGAGTGGCGGAGGACGATAAAGCTACGATCGACCTCGCGAACCGAACTGCCATGGCGCTGAGATTATGTGGGCTAATGGGCTTGGGCCTAATGGGCTCTGTTTATTTTCACAATCTTTATATGCCTATACGGCCGACTCTCAAAATTGTTAATACGTGGCCTACTCTAAATCACTACCATTTTTAAGACATAATTGTTTATTTTATTTAATTAATACTAAATATTATTTTATTTAATTACTAAATTATATTTGATTCTTATTAGAATTTTATATAGAAACTCAAATAAATTAAAAAGAATAGTGTTTGTTATAAATTTAAAAGGAGAAAATATAAAGAGAAAGAAGAGCAAAACGTGAGGAAGTCTATCTTTTTTTCAATGTTAACAAACTTATTTATAGGCCAACAAATTATTTTTCATCTTGACAAGTGTCAAGGTGCATGAAATGAGATTTGTCAAGTGTAAGGACACTTGTCTTCTTTGAAGACATTTAGTGCCAACCCTTATTACAATATGACCCATAAACATATAATTTATAACACTTTCCCTTGGATGTTTATGTGCAAAAAAAAATGTTCATAGTTATTTGTAATACATATTATTTGTTGCCTCATTAAAAAACCTTACCAGGAAAATCCAGTGGGATTAAACCTTGGTTAAGGGAAAAAGAGTGCAACACGTATTTACCCCCGATTAACACATTACTTAATATCTCGAAGATGACGCATTCCGATCTTGTAATTCAGCTTCTCAAAGATTGAAGTTGGTAATGCCTTGGTGAACATATCTGCTAAATTATCACTAGAACGAACATGTTGAACATCTATTTCTCCCTTCTTTTGAAGATCGTGAGTAAAGAAGAATTTTGATGAAATATGTTTTGTTCTATCTCCTTTGATGTATCCTCCTCTTAGTTGAGCTATACATGCAACATTGTCTTCAAATAAGGTTGTTTGGATGTCTCCTTTTAAGGGAAGACCACATGTTTCCTGGATGTGTCGAGTTATTAATCTCAACCACACACATTCTCGACTTGCTTCATGTATGGCTATTAACTCTGCATGATTTGAAGAAGTAGCAATCATAGTCTGTTTTGTTGAACGCCATGATATAGAAGTACCTCTATATGTAAATAAGTAACCTGTCTGAGATCGACCTTTATGTGGGTCAGACAAATATTGTGCATCTACATAGCCAACTAATTGTGAATCAGATTCTTTTGAATAAAATAATCTCATATCGATGGTCCCTTGAAGGTATCTAAATATATGTTTAATACCATTCCAGTGTCTTTGAGTTGGGGAAGAACTAATTCTAGCTAATAAATTTACAGAAAAAGATATATCTGGTCGAGAATTACTAGCAAGGTACATCAATGCACCAATTGCACTAAGATATGGTATTTCAGAACCAACAAGTTCTTCGTCATTCTCATGAGGTCGAAATGGATCTTTATTAATATCAAGTGATCTCACAATCATTGGGGTACTTAATGGATGTACTTTATCCATGTAAAATCTCTTTAAAATATTCTTAGTATATGTTGATTGATGAATAAATACTCTATTTTTAAAATATTAAATTTGTAGACCAAGACAAAATTTTGTCTTTCCAAGGTCTTTCATTTTAAATTCATTTTTCAAACATTCTACTGCCTTTGAAAGCTCTTCGCGAGTTTCAATGATATTCAAGTCATCAACATATACAACTATAATGATAAATTCAGATCCCGATCTTTTAATAAATACACAAGGACAAATTGGGTCATTCTTATACCATTTGTTTAATAGGTATTCTCTAAGGCGATTATACCACATGCGTCCTGATTGTTTCAATCCGTATAAAGATTTTTGAAGTTTTTTTGAACAATTTTTCCGGAAATCTTTATATACTTCAGGAATTTTCATAAAAATATCGTTGTCTAGTGAGCCATATAAATAGGCTGTAACGACATTCATTAGATGCATGTCAAGTTTTTTATGAACTGCCAGATTTATAAGATACATAAACGTGATTGCGTTCACCACATGAGAATATGTCTCCATATAATCAATACCAGGTCTTTGCAAAAATTATTGTGCCACTAGTCGTGCCTTATATCTTACGACTTTATTTTTCTCATTTCGTTTTCGCACAAAAATTTATTTGTACCCCACTAGATTTATACCTTCAGGTGTTCGGACTATCGGTCCGAAAACTTTGTGTTTTTCAAGCGAAGCTAATTCAACTTGAAATTACATCTTTCTATTTTGGCCAATCATTTCTCTGTCTACATTCATCGACAGATTTTGTTTCAAGATCCTCATTTTATTGCATTATTTCTATAGCAACATTATAAGCAAAATTATTGTCGACAATTATATTATTTCGATTCCATATTTTTCTTGATGAAACATAGTTTATTGAGATTTCTTTATTATTTTCAGGCGCCTGAACCTCTTCCAAGGTTTCATTAATTATTATGTCTCTTTGCTCTTCTTAAGCAAGTTCTTTCATATTACGACCATCTTGATCGTTATCTTTTTTCTTTTTCGAGGATTTTTATCTTTGGAACCGATTGGTCTACCACATTTTAAGCGTGGTCTAAACTCATTTGTATTAATTAATTGTCCTATCGGGACGTCAACTCGAATTGGAGCATTAGCAGCTGGAATATGAGATTTAATAACTCTTGATAGGTCAGTGAATGCATCTGGAAGTTGATTTGCAATATTTTGCAAATGGATTATCTTTTGAACCTTTTGTTCACATTTATTTGTACGAGGATCTAAATGAGATAGTGATAATGCATTCCAATCTATTTTCTTTTTCAGCTGCTTATTTTCTCCCCCTAATGCTGGGTATACTGATTAATCGAAATGACAATCAGCAAATCTTGTCATAAATAAATCTCCAGTCATAGGTTCAAAATATTTTATAATCGAAGGAGATTCATACCCAACATATATCCCCAACCTTCTTTGGGGATCCATCTTTGTACATTCTGGTGGAGCAATTGAAACATATACCGCACATTCAAATACTTTTAGATGGGAAATGTTCGACTCATGACCAAAAGTCAATTGTAATGGAAAGATTTTATGATAACTTGTCGGTCTGATCCGCACAAGACTTGCTGCATGTAAAATAGCATGACCCCATAATGAAATGGAAAGTTTTGTTCTCATAAGCATTGGTCTAGCAATTAATTGAAGATGTTTACTCAATGATTCCGCTAGACCATTTTGAGTATGAACATGAGCAACAAGATGCTCAACTGTTATTCAGCTGATATACAATAATCATTAAAAGCTTGGGATGTAAATTCACCAGCATTATCAAGACGAATTTTCTTAATTGTATAATCTGAAAATTGTGCTCTAACTTTATTATCTGAGCAAGTAACCTTGCAAACGCCACATTGCGTGTTGATAATAAGCACACATGTGACCATCTTGTAGATGCATCTATTAAAACCATATAATATTTAAATGGTCCACATGATGGGTGAATGGGCCCACATATATCACCCTGTATACGTTCCAGAAATGCTGGAGATTCAATTCCCACTTTGATTACTGATGGTCTAGTAATCAATTTTCCTTGAGAACATGCAGCACAAGAGAATTCCTTAAAATGAAGAATTTATGGTTCTTCAAAGAGTGTCCATGTGAACTCTCTATTATTTTGCGTATTATATTAGAACCGGGATGACCCAACCGGTCATTCCATATAATAAAATCATTTGATTTAGTAAGCATTTTGTTTACTATGACATGTGTTTCAGCCATGCTAATACTTGTGTAATATAAGCCGGATGAAAGAGCGGGTAATTTTTGAAGTACAAACTTCTTACACGACATAATTGTAGTAATATAAAGGTATTCATTATTTTCATCACTTGTAGTCTCAATATGATAGTTATTTTGACGAATGTCTTTGAAACTTAATAAGTTTCTTTGAGACTTACTACAATATAATGCTTCATTGATTATCAAATTTGTTCCTCCGATAAGTACTAAGTTAGCTTTTTCGGAGCCTTCTATTAATTTTGTACTACCAGATATTGTATTTACATTAGCTTCTTTCATAATTAAATAAGAGAAATATTTCTTATCTCTTAAAATTGTATGTGTTGTGGCACTATCTATAAGACATATATCATCATGATTGATTTTGGATCCAACTGAAGACTGAGGAATTTTCATATTCTTCATAAAAATAAAAGATATAATAAGAACATGAAAAACTAACAACATAAGAAACTTTAAGAAATTATACTTAAAATTATAGAATTTAATAAGACTTATGCCTTAAGAAAAACATTTAAGAAACAACATAGTAGTAAACAAAATAAAATTATTATTATTTTTTATGATTTCCCCCTGTTAAACGATGAGTTATTCAATTAATATTCTCATAAAAGTCTTTAGCTTCCAAACGAGTAATATTTGGGATGCCTTCAAAATCATCATCTTTATATGCAAGATTTGCCTCAATATCATCATATTTATTTGAGGGAGCTGCTTCATTATTATCATTTAGAAAGGTCAAGTTCGCCTCCACATTATTATCTTTTTTTTTAGAGAGGCTTGATAAAGTTTCACAAAATGATCAGGCGTACGACATTCACGTGCCCAATGACCTTTCATGCACATTTGTGATAAATATTAATTTTCTCCCGAGAAGGATTGTTTTGAGAAACTTTGTTATTCTCATGTCTATTTCCACCATAATGGCGATAATTATTTCGTACTCTACCACGTCCACGACCATGGCCACGACCACATTCACGTCCTCGTCCACGATCATGGCCACGACCACGACCACGAGAATTATTTTCTCTTGATTCAGACTGATTATGTGTTGCTACAACATTCGCTTCAGGAAATGGAGCAGACCCAGTGGGACGAGCTTCATGATTTTTCATCAACAAAGTATTATTCTGCTCTGCCACAAGTAGGCATGTAGTTAATTCACAATATTTCTTAAATCCCTTTTCACGGTATTGTTGTTGTAACAACACATTTGAAGTGTGAAAAGTGGAAAAAAGTTTTCTCAAATAAGTCATCATCAATGATAGTATCTCCACATAATTTTAATATGGAACTTACTTTATGAATAGCAGAATTATACTTAGTTACAGTTTTAAAATTTTGAAATCGAAGGTGTATCCACTCATATCGAGTTTTTGGTAACACTAAAGTTTTAGATGGTGATATCGATCCTTCAAATTAATCCATAATTCAAGAGGGTCTTTCACAGTTAAGTATTCAGTTTTTAATCCCTCATGAAGATGATGTCGGAGAAAATCATCGCCTTCGCTTTATCCTGACTTGATGCTTTATTTTCTTGTTTAAGAGTATCGCCAAGACCTTTAGTGTCAAGGTGAATTTCAGCATCAAGGACCCATTACAAATAATTTTTTTCAGTAATGTCAAGTGCCACAAACTCAAGCTTTGATAGATTTGACATGATAAAAACTAAAAAAAAAGATGAGTTAGAAATAATAAATTTGACTAAGATCAAATTTTAAAGCAAATACATATGAATAAATTCTTATGCTAATATCATTAAAAGACCTCTTTGAAAGTGACATAAAGTATTGTTAATCAATCAGTAGTACATTCTTATGAGACAAAATTTGTTTACACTAATAATTTAAGAATTCGTTGGTGTCACTGTTAAACTAATTTACTATACTGTTAATATAAATTCTTGAATATTGCCAAATAAAAGGAATTGTTGATAAAAATTTTTACAGAAAGAAGCATACGAATTTAAGGTATATAAGTCAGCAATATATAAACACATAAATAAAATTAGCAATACAGAGACACATAAATAGGATCAGCAATATAAAAATATATAAATAATATTTCTATTGTTAGGTACATAATAATAACATACATAAATAAAACTTTATGTAGTATCTTAGGACGTTCGAGAAATAAAGATTATGGTGATATTATTTTGTAAGAGTAGTTGAGAGAAAATTATATACAAATTAAAATTAATATAACCCACTAAATAATAGTAGAGTTAGATATATCAAATAAAGATCATCAAGTTAACTTAACTAAAATAAATAAATAAGTAAGAAAGAAATAACATGTAAATAAAAATATATAAGAGATGATTTATTACACCTGATATATTTGAAAGAAATTAGTGTTTCGTGCTGATAACGTGATATAAATTAAAAAGGAGAAAATATAGAGAAAGAAGAGCAAAACGTGAGGAAGTCTATCTTTTCTTCAATGTTAACAAACATATTATATGCCAACAAATTGCTTTTCATCTTGACAAGTGTCAAGGTGCATTAAATGAGATTTGACAAGTGTAAGGACACTTGTCTTTTTTAAAGACATTTAAGTGCCAACACTTATTACAATATGACCCGTAAACATACATAATTTACAACAATATTATGTTTTTTCTCTCTATATCCTAATTACTACTATTATAGAAAAGGCTTATTTCAACATGTGTGGTTGTTGTCAATTTTAAAAAAGTTAAAGGCTAAATTAGTCATTACATACAATATCATACACAGGTGGCATAAGATGGGTATAGAATATCAAACGTGTGCTCTGCATATTACTCCATCTGCCAACATTGCCACCTTCTGTATATGAGAAGTTTTCATACATTGATTATATCTCCTTCAACAGTCCACAATTCTCTCACAGATTTCTAATTGCATGTTTATAATGGAGTTTCAGCAGCCGCACATCTTATTCTTTCATGAGATTTAATTCAGAAAGACTTCTATTGAAAAACAAAGTGCCATCAATTGGATCATAATCGAGTACATGTAGATTATTAGCAAACACAAGTGAGCCGGTAAGTGATGCATTCACTCGTGCTCCTTCTCATAGTTGTTTCACAACTAGGTACTATTATTACATCTAATTTTTTCAATACAATTTCTGATTGTTTGATTTTGTCTTTGATTCCTGCTTGACACACTAATTGCCAATTTGCAATTGAGATTGAATTTTACGTATTAAATTATGGACTATTATGTGTAGATCGATGTTTTAGAATTTGATATAATGGAGATGATGAGAAAAATGAGTTGTAGTATTTGTGAGGATATATTTAAGTTATAAGATACATAATTAAGAGTTTTGCATTGGAAGAGATATCTTATTGTTTTGTAAAATAATTGGGTTGTGCACAATATGTTATAGAGACGGATTTTTTTAAATTTTTTCTTAACTACTTGGTTGAAGAAAATGGCTAATAGCTTATTCTAGCAAGAACACAAACTTAGTGTGCTTTGATTTAAGTTTTTTTTGCTATGTTATGATATCGTGATGAGGCAACTAGGATCTGCAAAAAATAGCCAGATTGAATTCATGTGAGAATATTTTTTATTGGATGTCGTCTAGAATTAGTAATTACTCGGGGAAAGTAATTATTGGATAATAAGATATAGCGACACCATTAATTCATGTTCATCTGTGAAGCAAAATGAAACAAGTTACCACTTTGTGCTCTATCACTATTTGAAATGTAACTACAAAGATTATTTTCTTCATTCAAATGTAAACTCAAAAAGTTCTTCGCACGATCTAAACTCTATTGTTGATCGAGTATTAGAAATTTTCATTAATCTTGCACGAGTTTGTTATGTGATTTACTATCCCTCATTATTCTGCGCATTACACGCATTTATCTTTTGAACTACAAAGTTTGTTGGCATTTCTCTAAGCAGAATGAAAAAAAAGGATCACTCAACCGAATTGTAATATAATCATCAAATATTGCTGACTTGACTGAAAATCAACTTACTCCTTAGTTTCGGTAAGAATATAATTTTAAATCAAACTAGCTTCATGATATGCATACTACTGCTTAATGCAGTCTAAGACAGAGGATAAAACATGTTAACTTTCTGGAGAATCTCTTCTCCTCCTCTATGCATCGATCTGCTTTATTACCTTCTTCATCATCCCATTGAGTCTTACCATCTTCAGATAAGTATCATAACTTTTTTGTTTGTTCTTCTTTTTTTTTTGCTGCTCGCTGTTATTGGTCTTCTTCAATATTATATTTTATTGCTAATTGCTATGATTTCTCTATCTTATTTATTATAGACGGCTTAAGATTGATGCACTAAAATTTTACATATTACTCTGTTCTAAAAATTGACACAACAAACAATTATCATCTTTATCCTAATCTTTAGCAACCACCCAAGTTTCTCTCAAAATTTCGATTGTCGATTGTGGATATATTTATACAGATACAAATCACTCTTCTCCATATGAAAGAAAAAAGGTTAATCCTAGGAAATACATACCATTTTCATATTTCAACCAGTCCTTGATTAAAGCCCAAATAATTCTGTCATGAAGAAGAAATACTTTGGGTTCTCATATTGTTAATCACTTGATATGTATTGTCTGCTTTAAGTTTTTTTTTTTTTGTATATTATCAAATATTTATGATTATGGAAATGTGCCAAAGAGAAACATATGCTTTAGTGCTTTTCCCTAATACAAATGACAAGCTACTTTCTGTAGATGTGTGATGTTTAAGATAGTCTGAATTGTAAAATAATAGTTACTTCAATTTTTTTCAAATAAGAATTGAGAGCAATAGTAGTGTGGACCTATCACATATGACCATAGTAGTGTGTTCTAGAAATGAAAGCTTTAAAGTTGTGACTATAGTGCTGCTTGAGATCATGCAATTTGATTTGCATGTAATGACGTGTTGTGACTTCTCATAAAAAATGATGTGAGGATTCAGTAACGGAGCTAGAATTTTCACGAAGGGTGTCCAAGTGAACCTGCTCTTCTTAAAAAGTGAACTTTTTTTTGCAACTAGTGAGATTCGAACACATTAACACTTTAAATGTTAGTGTTATTTAGCCACTGCGTGAAGTGTTATGACCTGCGGTTATTGCATGAAAAATCTTTTCAAACCTGTTATTTTGTTTTTTCTTGTATAATGCAATTGAAGGTTGTCGTTGCCTTTGGTTGAAAGAGGAGACAAAAGAAGAATTGAATTGAGCTCCCATGAAGAATCTTTGTTGCTGAGTTGTTGGCTATCTGAACTTTCACATAATTGGTGTGGTGAGGGTTCGATTTCAAAGTCAGTTCCCATTTTCTTTTAAAGGAATAAAGAAGATTCGAACTCCCATAATTTGGTTGTCACGGATTATGATAATTGCTATAGTTGATGGGAATTGTGAGAAAGCTGCTACATCAGATTACAAAGAAAGGCCTTACCAATAACCTTTTAATAAATCAATGAAAGACCTTACCAATAACCTTTTAATAAATCAATGAATTGAGTTTTTTATTGGCAACTTTAGGAACTGGAAAACAACTTATTGAAAGGTGGAATCAAACCTGAGTTCTTTTCTCTTATTTCCATCTTTACTGGTTGAATGTGTTCTTTAGCTTTAACTTGCACCTTTAGCTTTGGATCTATTTGCTTGTTTTTTTTACTTATGCTTTACTCTATATGCTGATTTTTTTTTTGTATTTTATGTTTTTACGAATACTAAATTTCTACCTTGTTCATCTGATGTAACAGGGCAAGTCGGAGATCACAACAAATAAGACTATATCCTGGCTGACCTCCAATTTGATTCATAGCATTGTGTTAATATGTAAATAGAAAATACATAGATATCTTTAAATTTATGGATCTATAAATACACTGTTAACTTTTGAATTAGTATTATGGTTTTAAAAAAATGTAAAACTGATTTTAAAGAGTCATTTGCTGCGAGGTTAAAAAATAACAATTTCAGAATAAAATGTAGGATTATTTTATTTCATGTTTAGTTGGAGATATTAGGTAGTACTTGTCTTATTTATTTCATAAGTTTTGTCATAGTAATGAAATATATAATAACTTACGTATTGTAAGATAATTTATCTCGAGATTAATTATTTAAGATAACTTATTTTCAACTAAATAATTCTAGCTTTAAATCTCTATTATGTTGAGCCCGTGCTTGCGCGGGCTAATCTTTACCTAGTACATAAAATAAGTTGTATGTATATTACAAAAGAAAAAGTGTGTGCAAATTATATTTACGTGGTAGTTTTAACCAAATTATATATATTTGTGGGAAAATTCGAGCTACCTTTTAAATACAAATTTTATTGCTAATCGTATAGTATTTTGAATATCCAAACAATTCATTAGGATACAAAACGCATATATATATATATATATATATTTCTTTTTAATCTATGCTTATTTTAAACTTATTTGGTTATTATAAAAATATATTTTTTTGAATATTTTCTCAAAAGGAGTCCTTAAAAATATTGATTTTTTGATTTTGATGAGTTTTCATGTAATTTTTTTTGTACTTTCTTTTGTAAAAGTAAAATACTTAAAAAAATCTACCAAATGCAATATTTCTATATATTATTACCTCAGGTATATTATAGTAAAACTTACTCATTGATAATTATTTATTTATTTATATAAATTATGTAAATTCGCTATATGATGTGTACAACAAATTTAATGAAGTGAAAATATATACCAATTAACCAGGATTTAGTGTTAACCGTTTTTCATGAATATATTGATTTAGGCCCTTTTGGCATTGTTGTTGGAAGGCAAGACAGACGTATTTTTCTTGAATTTTTTTTTAAAAAAAAAATAATAATAATAATTAGAGAAAAATGGTCTAAACCCTCCCCAACCTATACCCGAAATTTCAACTACACACTCCAACTTCACGGGTGTCTCATTATCCACCTAAACTATATTTTTATATATTTTCTACCCGCCTAAGTCATGACCTCAACACATAAAATAAGTCGTCCTGCGTGATTACACGCGCTGGAACCCCACTTGAAATTCTCATTTCTTGTTTTTCTCCTTTTCTAGTTCCCCCCCCCCCCCACATTTCCCTCCTAAACTGAAAGCAGAACAAAGGAATAAAGAAAAATCCAAAAACCCTCTTTTCTCATGTTCATCGCCTTCTCCAATTTTTAGACTGAATAATCCAAATAAGTACATTAGCATCGTCAAAAGAAATGTAGTAAGAATAAAAGAGAAAAAACACATACACCATAGCATGGTTTTTCATGAATATATTGATTTAGGCCGTTTTGGCATTGTTGTTGGAAGGCAAGACAACGTATTTTTCTTGATTTTTTAAAATAATAATAATAATAATAATAATTAGAGAAAAATGGTCTAAACCCTCCCCAACCTATACTCGAAATTTCAACTACACACTCCAACTTCACGGGTGTCTCATTATCCACCTAAACTATATTTTTATATATTTTCTACCCGCCTAAGTCATGACCTCAACACATAAAATAAGTCGTCCTGCGTGATTACACGCGCTGGAACCCCCACCTTGAAATTCTCATTTCTTGTTTTTCTCCTTTTCTAGTCCCCCCCCCCCCCCCCATTTCCCTCCTAAACTGAAAGCAGAACAAAGGAACAAAGAAAAATCCAAAAACCCTCTTTTCTCATGTTCATCGCCTTCTCCAATTTTTAGACTGAATAATCCAAATAAGTACATTAGCATCGTCAAAAGAAATGTAGTAAGAATACAAGAGAAAAAACACATACACCATAGCATGGACAAAACCAAAATCTTCTTCCCGGATTTAATTTCGACCAAGAAGTTTGCAAATTTAGCAAAATTTCGTGTTTGCATCTCACTAAAGCGTTGAGCATTGGGTCTGATTCATCCATACAAAGCCTATTCAAGTTTTCATTTGTCATTTTTGATGAATTTTGAGAAAATTCAAAATTCTAATTAGAGACCTAAATAAGAAATTAGAGCAGATTACAAACCCTAAATTCAAGATTTGAAGTAAAAATGAACATTAACAACTAAATCTTACTTAATTTTGAGAGGAATCGTGATTTTTTCACAAAAGAAACAAGGATTAATGGTGGGGGAAGAAGAAGTAATGGTTATTTAAAAGTGGGGAAGATGACTGTTGGAGAAGGAGGAATTTTTCGTCAAATTATGCTTCTAACGCGCCTAGAGGCGGTGACAACACCTCCTATGACAAGTCAACACTTAGGTGGGTAGAAAATATATAAAAATATAGTTTAGGTGGATAATGGGACACCCATGAAATTGGAGTGTGTAGTTGAGATTTCGGGTATAGATTGAAGGATTTTTAGACCGTTTTCTTTAATAATAATAATAATAATAATAATAATAATAATAATAATAATAATAATAATAATAATAATAATAATAATAATAATAATAATAATAACAATAATCAAGTGTTTAACATTTCCTTATAATTTATCTTATTTAGAAATGAAATTTGGGTATCATAAAAAAGAACAATATTTATGTTTAACCAAACAATGAAAAATGCCCTTAGTAGTCTTCATGGTTTCAAAAACAAGAGTCTAAGCTTAAGAACAGTGGTTTATTCTCTAAACTTCTTACTTTTTCTCTCTCAAATTCTTCTACTCTCCCTTTTTTAGGACTTACATATATAATTGATTTTTCTCTTTTATAAATATCTCGTGAAAATTTTACCGATATTAATATCTCATCAAGTATTCAGATATAAGAGTTTTCATGATTGAATTTCAATTAATCCGTAGTATTTTCAGTATCATTCTATATCACTACATATAGGCAATATTAATATTTTTGAAATATACTGGATTATTGAATGTAGATATTATTTCAAAGTTATTTTCAACTTTGATTATATATACCAACGGGAGAACTATATCATGTTAGTTTTAACCAAGATATTAATCATAATTATTTAATTCTTTAAAAATATTTTTTATCTTTTATAGAGAAATTTTAATTTTTAAAAATATCTTTAATTGAATTGATGTATAAGATATTATATATTAAATAAGTATGTCTTAATAATTTAGAGTTATTTTTTTGTTTTTTATATAATAATTATTTTTAGTGTATTATTTTTAAAAGATAAAAAATGTTTAACTTCAAACAATAATATTGTTATTTATAAAAGTAAGGACTAATTCTATTTGATAAGATGTTATCCATTTATTTGTAATACATTACCTTAGATTTAAATGTAAATTTTTATTTATTGATATGAAATTTAGGTTATTTAATTCAAAATACTAAGATATATTTAAAATAAATAGGGACATAAAACAAACGTTTTACTAGCTTTATCGGGCCATCCCATATTTATAATAAATAGGGACATAAAATAAACGTTTTACTAGCTTTATCGGGCCACCCCTAGTAGTAGAGATATAATATGAAAAACTTTCATAACAATATTATGTATAAATGTTGTTAATGTATGATGATAAATTAACAATAATATTGAATATATAACACATGACCCATTGTGCCAAAAGAGAAATTTATATATTTTTCACTATTTAATATTTATGATTTAAGACGTATACATCTATGAGAGAAAAAGTTTGTGAGTTTTATTTATAAAGGAAAAATTAACTAGATGTTTAATTTTAAAATTCTATCACTCTATTAATAATTTACCGTATTAAAAATTATTAAAGGTATCTTTTAGCGTATATATTATTACAATTGTAAAAAAGAGTAATCAATAGTAATAATTGTCCAATTCTTGAAAGTTGTTATGACGTGGCCTACTCCAAAACACTGACCATATAGAATTATTTGGAGCTCTTTCTCATCTGATTATACATTTTTTATTTCTATTTTTTATATGGATATAAGCCACTTTTAATATTTAAATTTCAATTTTACTTAATTACTAAAAATGTATAATATTTTTTACCAATTAATAATAAGTATATGAATTTAGACTTCAATCTTCCTCATTTTTAGGCTTTAGTTTTCCTCGACTAAATGCAATATTCGTATATACTACCTTATGTATGTTATGATAACAACTTACTTGGATCTAAATTGATAATTATTTATTTGTTTACATTAAATCATACAAATTTACTATATAATGTGTTATAAATTCAATAAGGTGAGAATATATAATAATTAATCATGATTAAGTGTTTATAATACATAGATAATTCATGTCATGAATATATTAGTTCGATATAAATGTTAAATATAAATAAGTTTTTAATCACAATATTATACATCAAATTAATAAACGTATAATATATAATATGTGTTTGTACATCAACTCTTACAAGTTATACATAATTTAATTAACATACATTTATAACTAATTATCAAATACTCTACTAAAAATATTTACATAAATTACACTGAATATATTGTATACGTTTATCTCAATAGACAAAAGAGGAGCTTTCCTTTTGGCATGGTACACCACTAATTTTCAGCAATAGAAAATATCTCAAAAGCCAAAGATTATCATTTGTCTACTTCTATGACTTCTTTCACCTAAAGTCTCTCTCAGAGACCCATGCTATTTTTGTGTAGGCTATCAAATTTCACGTGACACATTTATTAAAGTAAAAGAAATAAATTTTTAATAATATTTTAAAAAATATTTTAATTTGTTAATATCATAACTTATTATTATTATTTTTAATGCAATTTTTAAATGTGTAAATGTATTTTCTAAAAGATTAACATTTTATATAAGAATTCGCACCAAAAGATAAACAATTTGATCATTATATGCCGAATTATATTACATCAAGTTTAATATAGGGAAAAATAATTAGTAATGGGAGCACCTATGTGACCTAGTCATTAATAAAATAGATTGAAAATCACAAAATTATATATATATTCAAATTCTGACAGAAGAAAAAATATTAATAGATAGAATTAATTATATCTATATTGATAGGTAATAGAATCTCACAAAATTAATCGAGATACAACTATTAAAAAAGAGTAATGAAAATTGGACATTTGAGTGACAAGTATGCTAAAGGTTGCTATTAATAATGGGACGGAGGGATCCGGAGACCCCCTTACAAATTCACATAAATTTCAAATTCTGAATTTACAAATACAGAGTATTAATATCAGATTCATCATAATCCATTATTTTCGTAAATTGAAGCATAACTTCACACGTAAAAATTCATACAAATTATTATTAGTAATAACTAAGAAACTTAATGATAACTTGGAAAAAAAACACCTATATTTAATATTATTAAAACCATAAAACTTAAATTCTAGATCTAGTCATACAACTTACCCCTATATAAAGTGGCCACACTTGGCCAATAACTTCCCCACAATAAATACATGACATCCCCATAACCAAACAATATAACATATAGTTCCAAAAAAAAAAGTGTAGAAGCTATGGAGAATGCAAATGGGGAATCAAGCAACAACAACAATAATATTAATGAAAGATTAGCTATAATGGAATTAGCTAACATGATAAGTGTACCTATGTGCCTTAATGCTGTTGTTAAACTCAAGGTAGCTGATGCTATTTGGGGCAATGGATCAAATGCCCCACTCTCTCCTGTTGAAATTCTTTCTAAAATCCGCGGCCCTCAGGGCGGCGGGGATCCTGAGAACCTTCAACGAATTCTACGTATGCTCACGAGCTACGGTGTGTTCAAGGAGCATGTTGTTGATGACGGCTCTCAAAGAAGGTATTTTTTTATAACGCTAATTCATCATTTTTATTTCGTATGATGTTTTGTTAGTGACAGATTTAAAATTTAAAGTTCTACGTACGTAGGTATGGTTATGTTTTTATTGTGTTTCAACTATGTAATTTATATCCCACTTATCGATAATTTGTATAGTCAATTCAAATTCATTATTCAGACATAGTTATTGTTTGTTGTATACAGATATTCGTTGACTAAGGTGGGAAAAACCCTAGTCACGGACGAGAATGGCTTATCTCATGGCTCTTACGTGCTCCAGCACCATCAGGACGCGTTAATGAGGGCGTGGACGATGGTTCATGAGGCGGTTAATGATTCATCGGTAGAGCCATTTGTGAAGGCAAATGGTGAGCCAGCTTATAATTACTATGGAAAAAACTCAGAGATGAATAGCCTTATGTTAAATGCAATGTCTGGAGTTTCTGTGCCATTTATGAAGGCAATTTTAGAAGGATATGATGGGTTTCAAGGTGTAAAAACACTTGTTGATGTTGGAGGAAGTGGTGGAGATTGCTTGAAAATGATTTTAGAAAAACATACAAATATTGAACTTGGAATCAACTTTGATTTGCCTGAGGTGGTTGAAAAAGCCCCAAAAATTCCTAGTAAGTTTCATTCTTTTATCCGACTATAATATCATATTCAGTATAACATCAGATCTGGATACAGACAATTTATACGAAGTTTTACAATGTTAGTCAGAGTTCGTATTATTTAACTCTCAAAAAAATACTTATGACAGCTAAAAAGGAAGAGACGTAACACTATGCACACTTAATAAAAGTTACAATTCAATTAGTGGTTTTAGCAAATTGAATTGTTTTAAAATGTTTTGATATTTGCAATATGTGGCTATAATATGATAATATGGTCAAATTTAAGATAAGTTTTTGGCGTGTAGGTATTAAGCACGTTGGTGGTGATATGTTTGATTATATACCAAAGGGGGATGCTATTTTCATGAAGGTAAGTCAAATATATTTTGTTTCTTCTTTAAATTATTGAAGTAGATATATATATATCTAAAGTATCTAACACATGAGACATGTAGGTGAGTTGTTGTTTTCCAATAATAACTATTTTGTTTGAACATTTAGTTGGCAATACGAGTTTTGAATTGTAGACCACACCTTTTTTATCTCTAATTTGTCATATTTTCCATACCTATGTTTTTTTTTCTTTTCCATTGACGAGACCTTATCATTCAAATCAGTTCCTTTTCGTATGAACGATCTTTAAATTATAAATAAAATTCTTTCGTTCTAAGGGAAAAAAATAGTGAGAAAATGACAAACATAATTCTTTATGTTTGGGGTTAAGATTACATCAAAGTATAGTTTTTAAAATACATTCTTCAGTAATATCTGTCCTTCAATGTTGCTATAACTTATAATTGTGTAAAAAATTACGTAATTTTTAAAGGAATAATAAATAAATATGCCTTTTAATTTGGTTTTACTTACTTTACATTTATGTTCTCTAACTTTAAATGTACACATATCAACATTTAAATTTGTATAAACTTGAAAAACTAGACGCATGAGTCCTACTTGACATATACATGTAGAATGCTACATAGGATGTGTGTATTTATTAACAAGTTTTACTCTCTATTTGTGTACATCCAAAAATTGAAGGGTGTAGTATTTTGAAAAAATCAATATATACTAGTATACTATTATAAATGTTTTAGTAAATTGTTAATAACATGTTTATGATCATAAGTTTCGAAATAACTTTTAACATAATTTGTGACATGGATACATTGTAGTGGGTGCTAACAACATGGACAGATGATGAATGCAAAGAAATAATGAAGAGTTGTTACAATGCACTTCCAAAGAAAGGCAAATTTATTGCTTGTGAGCCAGTTTTGCCTCACCATACTGATGATAGCAAGAGAACTAGAGCCCTTCTTGAAGGTGACATTTTTGTCATGACAATTTACCGTTCCAAGGGCAAGCACCGTACTGAGGAAGAATACCGGCAGCTCGGTCGAGCTGCCGGTTTCAACGACTGCAAGGGTTTCTACATCGATCATTTTTTTACGATTCTTGAATTTCACAAGTCATGAATGTAATTGTGAGTGGTATGTACGTAGTTTTGTTTTAATATTAAAATAAATGTATGGTGTTGTAGTTGTAGAATAGAACTACGTAAGTTTTCTTGTTTTATATGAAAATGAAAGACTGGAGCATTTTATTTATCGATAGAAAAACTTTGTGAAAGGACGAGCACGATTTGGGGTGAATATAAAATTTATAAGAGACGAGTAGGAGAATATCTTTAATTTTTCTATCATAAAAATTTATATAGTCAAGTCAAAAGGTAATTTTCCCAAAAGAAATTAAATTTTGATAAAACCAAGCAATAAAAGTTGTTAGAATCTGTGCGTCCACTATCAGTCAATGGACCAGGTCCCTTGACTCACTCAAAATATGAACCACTGTAAATAAAGGCAGAATATCAACACCAGCAGTTTACATGGAAACCTCCTTGCTCAAGGGAGTAAAACCACGACCTGTCTCACAGGATTTCCAAAACCGTTTCACTAGTCTTCACAAGCAAAAGTAAACCGGTTACACAAAATGTGAGAAAAAGTTTTTAATCTCACAGACAAGCAATAACTCTATTGCTTGATGAGCCTAAGTAGATATTACTCTACCCACTAAGCTATCACTCTAGACAACTTAGGATTTTCTAAGCAATCTAACAGACTGCCCACTAAACCACTAACCTTCTAATGATTTAGAATTTTCTAAGCAACACACAGGTTGCCCACTAAATCAGTTCAACCAACTAACTTAGAATTTCAGATCAGACCACACTGATTCCTTTATAGTTCTAGGATCAGTTTACAATGTAAGATCAGAAGAAAGTATTCCTAAACAACTACACAATGTACGCTTGAGCTTCTGTTGTTCTTGAATATTTCTTGTTCTTGATTTTCTGAGCCTTTGCAAGAGTTCTTGAATGTGCTTTTTCAAGTTGCAAAAACTAAAAAAAAAGTTTTAAGGAAAGATGACATTGTATAGACAAGTCACTTTCCTTAAACCCATGCCATTGGTTGGAAAGTTCTGACGTTTCTGCCGCGTCTGCCAATTCTGCCACTGTTGGAGACTGTGCACCAACTTTTGTACTTTCTCCAGCTGGCAGTCAACGGGCTGTTCATGTTGGGAACCTGGTACCAGTACAAGGTCCCTGAGTTTGTCACATCATCAAAACTTACAAATAACATTTCCCCCCTTTTTGATGATGACAAACAATACACCAGTGTCTACATGTTCTTCCATGTTTCCTTCCCTCTGTCGATAAAGACCTAACAGTTGCATATACATTTGCACAATGAATCTGGTCTCTTCACAAGGTCTCTGAGTTTGTCAAATCATCAAAACTTCAAAACTTCAAATAACATTTTCCCCCTTTTTGATGATGACAAACCATACACCAATGTCTGCATTTCTTCCCCCATACATCAGACTTCAAGACAGGATCACAAGATATTGCAAAGTTTATTGTTCCCCTGAATCAGTTATCTATATACCTGCAGTGAACAAGAAAATTCACAAGAACCATAAACTAAGCCCAGAAATAATATTTCCTGTTTCCCTTGAATTACTTCTCCCATCCCTGAAATACCTGAATTACTTCTCCCATCCCTGAAGTACAACATTCTTGCATAAAGTACATCTCCCATTCTTACATAAAAATTCCCCCTTTTGTCATCATTAAAAAGAGACACAGTAAACCAATATTATCAATAATGCAATCAAGTAAGATCATAGCCTTTTGGCAATCAGACATAAAGGAGTACAAAATACGATAAACAATTTGCCAGAACAAAACAGGAATAGGATTAATAGCAGTTCAGAGGCATCATTCAATACATTAAAAATTAAACTAGAGTACAGCAGACTGAGTAGATAAGCCACATACAAGAACCATAAAGGGGAAGAAGATTGAAAAAAAAACGACTATGAAGGAGGAGGCTGATGGGAAAGGGACTGAATGATAAGAGTAAGTCGAGCATTAGCATCATCATTGTCTTTTATTGCTTTCTCTTGTAAAGCAACAATTTTGGCCCTCAGCTCTGCATTTTCTTGCTTCAGCTCTTGAATAACCGAGGTACCAGGTCCCATAGTCTGTGCCTTAAGTAGTTCTACCTTAAGAATAACAATTTCAGCATCTCTACTACTCAACCTCATAGTCAATTCTTCCAACTCATGCTTCAATTGATCCTGGTTCTCCACAAGTTGAGCCACTTTGCTCTTGGGATTTGCTTTTCCTTCTATGCACTCACATTCAACCAGAGTGGACTCTGAGAAGGTTTGTTTCACTGTACCTACTTTTCCAACACCAATAGAAATATTAAAGTGTTTGAATACTTTAGTTAAGAAGTATCCATAACCCATACCATGCTTTCCCTTTCTCTCGATGACAGTTTTGTACATGTGTTCAAGCATAAGACCTGGAAGATTCAGAGGTTCAAATTTGCACAATAGCTCCATGACAAACAGATCAGCCGAAGTTGCTGAAGTTCTCTTTTCAGTTCTTGGAAGGAGAATTTTGTTAACAAACTCAAAAACCAACTGGAATTCACTCTTCATCAGTTTCTTAAATAACCCTGCACACCTGGTAGTTGGGAGTTTAGAACAAGTCGTGACAAATTCCACCGAACAACTTTTTCCAATCACAGACCTGATACCTCCTCGAGGTACTCCAAGAATCTTTCCCAACAGGTCTTCATCAAGATGAACAACTATGTTTTTCACTCTGGTATTTATACTGCCATCTTCTCCAAAAGTAATATTATAGTAAAATTCACGGACCTCTTCCTCATGAAGGACAGGAGACTTAAAATTGAATAAATGCATCCATGATTGAATTTCTACAATATCATGAAGAAAGTCCATACCTGGCTGATGAACAATATTCATGTCGAATACCCTTCCAGCCAAAACAGATTGTTTACTCAGGTTATCAACAATTTCTTGTTTGTTGATGACATCTTCATCCATGTGCACTTCAGGACCAGGTCCCTGCTCAGACTTTTCAGTTTGTGTTGCAGAAGTTTTTCTCTTCCTTTTTCTTTTCACTACCGCCTTTGTGGATTTTGTTGTGTTGGACTTCTTTTGGACATTTTGTTTCACTTTTCTTGAATTTTTCTTACAAGACCCCCCATCAGACTCTTCCCCAGAAACTTCCACCACATCAGTCAGAGGCATTTGGAATTTTGACACTTTGAAGATTCTTTCACTTTGATTTCTGGCTGTAGATTTGGCACTGGCTTTCATAGCATCTGCTAGCATTTTCTTAGAGTCAGATCTAGTAACTGGCCGTCGTTTAGGTTTACCCTCTACAACCTTTTCTTTCCCCTTTTTAGAGACATTTTCCTTTCTCTTCTGCAGTGACCACTGAATAGGACGATTAACATCTTCTTCATCAGAAGAATCAGACGAAGGGTATCTCCCAAAATTCGGAGTTTTATCAAAAATAGGTTGTGTGTCTCTGATATCGTCATTTATGGAGTTTTCACATTCCTCAAATCTTGCTTCTTCTCTCATCATTGTGAGGCTCTCAATGACCAGTCCTTCACTAGCAGCCAAGATATTGGACTCAGATGTTTTGCTCTCTGGTAAGTCACCCTAAAAAAGGGTATCTGAAAGAATTTCCATAGAAGGACCAGGTACCAGGGGAAGACTAGGACTGTTTAGATCTATAGACTGAATGGGGATGATGGAGTTATCTAAAGGAGGACTGACTTCAGAGGTTGTTGGAACTATTGATTTCGATCCTGAAGGAGATGGGGTATAGAAAGAAACTGGATCGATTTCACTCAAGGATGCAAGCATCTTTCTTGATGAGGATGAGGGTTCCGACATTTTTCTTTTTGACAAAAAACAACAGCAAAGAGAAGAGATAAGATTTGGTATTTTAGGGTTTTTCAGAACAAAGAGAGAGAGTGAAGAGATTTAGAAATGAGAAGGTTGAATATAAAGAGGAGAAGCGGTGCCAGGTCCCTTGATTTGACGTGTCGCTTGGAGTTTCAAGCGATGGGACTAACGGTCAGAATGACGAAAGACTGGCACGTGGCAATATCAACGGTCTATTTAGACTAGTTTAAAATTAATGTAAAGAAAGCTAACCTTAGGAGAGACCAGGTCCCATACTGCAATTTAAGCACCATTCCTGAATGGTTCTGACTATGTTTTTGCTTTTGCACATCATTTATGAATGTATACCTGCAATAGGTACAACATTGATCTTACAAGACATATTATTATTAATAGAAAGAATACCTGCACTACAGATTTCTGCCACCAAGGAAATTTCATGCTTGAATAATTTTGGGATTACTTCAAGTTCATCATACCCAACTTCAACCTGTTGCTCTCAGACTGATCTTTGCTTAGAGCCTTGATAAAGATGTCTGCAATTTGTTCCTCTGTTGGGCAATAAGATAGCACAAAATTCCCTTTTTCAACATTATCTCTTAGAAAGTTAGCACAGGATTCTTTCCCATACTGACAGCACTTGTATTTAGCACACATAAAAGGAATGGTGTTGATGAGGACTCCAAAATTCCCAAGCTATTGCTTTATCCGAAGAAGTTGGGCAATCTGGAGGCAGCAGCTACACACTCATCCTCAGCTGCAGGATAAAACAGGACCAGGTCCCCTGTTTTCTTTGGATACTCAGAATTCTCTTAGCTGCCTTTAGAGGAGATTTCCTGGAACATTTTCGGAACTGTGCATACATTCCCACGCTGAATACCATGTCTGACCTGATTGCATATGAAACTTCATTAGCAACTCATTTGTATGCTTCCCTTGACAGATTAAGATGCCACTGGAGGTTTGCTTAATCTGCAGACCTAGGAAGAAGTTCAGCTCTTCCATCATACTCATCTCAAATTCGTTTCCCATGAGAGTAGAAAATTCTTCATACAGATGTTCAGAAGTTTCTCCAAAAATGATATCATCCAAATACACTTGAATGATGAGCAATTCTTGATCCTTTTTTTTTTTTTGTAAACACTCAAAATATACCCCTTCTTCCTATCACCAAAAGAGACACCTCCTCCTTGAAGTGCCTTGAGTGAGAGGAAGTTGATTGTATCTCCAGTCATATGTTTGGAGCATCCACTATCCATGTACCAACATTGACTGCTCATTCTCTCACTCATCTACAGCAAGAATCACTTATTGGACTTGGGAACCCATTTCAATTTGAGTTCCCAGAAGGCAGATAAAGGGGTAATCAAAGTATTTCTTGCCCAATGAGGTAATTTTAGATTCTTTCTGATCAAGGTTTTTTTACCAGAACCAGGTCCTCTTTTTGAAATCCTTTTCTTTTCTGTATACTTTGAGAATCTTTCATGTGACTCTCTCCAGGCTGTACACTCTCCTTTTAAATGCCCATTTTTACCACAATGAAGACACAACAAATTATCAGACACAAATACATATTTGCTGTGAGGATTAAAAGGAGGAGTGATATTCAAACTTCCTAGACCCTTTTTGTTGTAATTGCTTTGATTTGTCACATTTGAAAGCAGCTTAGAAGATTTTGTCCATTTAAGGGAATTTTTAAGTTCATCCTTAAGTTTGACAATATCTCTTTCTAGGCTGTTGCTCTTTTCCAAAGCTAAAACAAGATTAGTCTCAGTAGTTTTCAGTTTTTCTTCAAGCTCAACTTGTAAACTACTGGACCTTCCTTTCTGTTTTTCAGCCCTCTCAGTCATCAGATGTAATTGTTTTTTGAGTTCTAGTTTTTCAGATTCTAGAACAGCCATTTGATCTTCAATTTTTAACATTTTCTCATCAATTTTATCTCTGTTTTCATTTAAACTTTCAAACTCAGCATTCATGGTATCTCTTTCAGAAGTTAACTCAATCACTGAATCAATCATAACATTTGCTAATGTTCTCAGTTTTTTAAGAGAATAGGTATTCAGATTATGTTTCAAATCAAGAAGAGTTACCTTATCCTCATCATCTTCATCCTCTGACTGAGCCATGAAAGCAAACATTTCATTGAATATGGTTTCATCCTCATGAACCACCACCATTGACGCATCATTTGGTTCATTAGAGTCTTCTGAATCACTCGAAGAATCACCCCAAGCAGCTAGGGCTTTCTTGACCACATAATCAGCAGCAGCTTTTCGATCATTTTTATCAAGTACCAGGTCCCTGCGCTTTTCTTTCTCGCCTCTTGGTTTTTGATATTCTTTGTTTTCAGTTTTGAGTAACGGACAATCTCTTATAAAATGTCCAGCCTTTCCACACTTGTGACAGGTATCACTGGCTGTTGCAGCTCTAAGAGAATTTCCTCCCTTTCTGAAACCTTTGTTTTTTCTTACAATCTTTTGAAATCTCCTGGTAAGGTATGCCATATCATCATCTTCACTGGACTCTTCTTCAGGCTTGAGTTTCAGCATTAGAGACTTATCCTTCTTGGCTTCCTTCTCCGACCAATCATGAATTCGGTTCATCTCATGGGTTTTTAGATTTCCAATGAGAGCATCCATTGTTAACACTTTCAGGTCCTTTGCTTCAGTAATAGCATCAACCTTACTTTCCCAAGACTTGGGAAGAATTCGAAGCACTTTCCTGACCTGCTTACTCATGCTGATAGGTTCTCCAAGACTTCTCAACTCATTTGTGATTGATGACAGTTTGGTGAACATTTCATGAATAGTTTCACCTTCTCTCATTTTGAAATTTTCATACTGAGAGGTGAGCATATCAATCTTTGACTCTTTTACTTGTTCAGTTCCTTCATGGGCTGTTTTTAAGCAATCCCAGATCTCTTTTGCAGATTCACAAGCTGAGACACGATTGAACTCATCAGGTCCTATACCACAAACAAGAAGCTTCTTTGCTTTGTATCCCTTTTCAATCTTCTTCCTATCAGATTCATCATATTTTCGTCTAGGCTTTGGAACAAGCCTAGTGATTTCACCATCTTTCTCTTCAATCATGGGAATGAAGGGTCCATCTAAGACAATGTCCCATAGTTCACTGTCTTCAGCCATAAGGAAGTCATGCATTCTCACTTTCCACCAACTATAGAAGTGGCCATTGAAACGAGGGGGTCTAGTTGAAGACTGACCCTCTTCCAGATTAAGTGGAGCAGCCATTCTAGAACAGGAATCACTTTCTTGGTGTTAACCGGATAGAGAGTACCTGCTCTGATACCACTTTTTAGAATCTGTGCGTCCACTATCAGTCAATGGACCAGGTCCCTTGACTCACTCAAAATATGAACCACTGTAAATAAAGGCAGAATATCAACACCAGCAGTTTACGTGGAAACCTCCTTGCTCAAGGGAGTAAAACCACGACCTGTCTCACAGGATTTCCAAAACCGTTTCACTAGTCTTCACAAGCAAAAGTAAACCGGTTACACAAAATGTGAGAAAAAGTTTTTAATCTCACAGACAAGCAATAGCTCTATTGCTTGATGAGCCTAAGTAGATATTACTCTACCCACTAAGCTATCACTCTAGACAACTTAGGATTTTCTAAGCAATCTAACAGACTGCCCACTAAACCACTAACCTTCTAATGATTTAGAATTTTCTAAGCAACACACAGGTTGCCCACTAAATCAGTTCAACCAACTAACTTAGAATTTCAGATCAGACCACACTGATTCCTTTATAGTTCTAGGATCAGTTTACAATGTAAGATCAGAAGAAAGTATTCCTAAACAACTACGCAATGTACGCTTGAGCTTCTGTTGTTCTTGAATATTTCTTGTTCTTGATTTTCTGAGCCTTTGCAAGAGTTCTTGAATGTGCTTTTTCAAGTTGCAAAAACTAAAAAAAAGTTTTAAGGAAAGATGACATTGTATAGACAAGTCACTTTCCTTAAACCCATGCCATTGGTTGGAAAGTTCTGACGTTTCTGCCGCGTCTGCCAATTCTGCCACTGTTGGAGACTGTGCACCAACTTTTGTACTTTCTCCAGCTGGCAGTCAACGGCTGTTCATGTTGGGAACCTGGTACCAGTACAAGGTCCCTGAGTTTGTCACATCATCAAAACTTACAAATAACATTTCCCCCTTTTTGATGATGACAAACAATACACCAGTGTCTACATGTTCTTCCATGTTTCCTTCCCCCTGTCGATAAAGACCTAACAGTTGCATATACATTTGCACAATGAATCTGGTCTCTTCACAAGGTCTCTGAGTTTGTCAAATTATCAAAACTTTAAAACTTCAAATAACAAAAGTAAAATCAAAACATGACCTATTTGTATTTTGTACCAACCAAATAAGTAAAAATAAATAAATAAATAAAAACAGCAACAAAATAGTGAACCTAAAGCAAACTCTAACTTTGTTTTAATTTATTTGTCTTAATTTTGTTTTATATGCAATTTTTAAAAAGTAAATATATAAAATTTTATGATCTTAAATTAAGAATATATAGAATGAACTAAAGTATTTTTTAAATTTTATGATCTTAAATATATTATGTAATCAGATAATGAAATTTTATGATACACTTTATGTATATTCTATTGAATATTAGTGTATAACTAATACATGAAATTCATGATATGAGTAATACAAAAAATATTAATATATGTATTAGCAGATTAAAAACACAATCGTCCCTTAAAACCTTTCCCATCCTTTCCTATACCAAAGGGGGATGCTATTTTCATGAAGGTAAGAGTCAAATATATTTTGTTTCTACTCTAAATTATTGAATTATATATATATATATATATATATATATATATATAAGTATCTAGATACATGAAACATATAGGTGAGTTGTTGCTTTCCAATAGTATGTATTTTGTTTGAACATTAATTGGCAACCACACCTTTTTTATCTCTAATTATTTGTCATATTTTCCATACGTATGTTTGTTTTTTTCTTTTCCATTGACAAGACCTTAATGCTATCATTCAAATCAGTTCCCTTTAGTATGAACAATCTTTAAATTATAAATGAAATTCTTTCGTTCTAATGTTTGGAATTAATATTAAATCAAAGTATAGTTTTAAAAATATATTCTTCATTAATTTCTGTCCTTTAATCTCGCTATAACTTATGATTGTATAAAAAACTACGTAATGTTTTAAAGGAATAAAAATAAATATGTCTTTTAATTTGGTTTTACTTACTTTACATTTATGTTCTCTAACTTTGGATGTGCGCACGTGAACACTTAAATTTGTATAAACTTAAACAACTAGACACATGAGTTCGACGTGACATATACACGTAGAACACGAATTATCATGTAAGATGCCACATAGAATGTGTGTGTTTATTAATAAATTTAAGTGTCTGTTTGTGCACTTTCAAAATTGAAGGACATAAATATCAGCTAAATTTATTGCTTGTGATGATCCAGTTTTGCCTCACCATACTGATGATAGCAAGAGAACTAGAGCCCTTCTTGAAGGTGACATTTTTGTCATGACTATTTACCGTGCCGATTACGATTACAAGGGTTCTATATCGATAATTTTTTTACGGTATTAAATAGTCTAGGTCTTTATGAAAGTTTAGTATTATAATAATAAATTCAATCAAAGTTGAGATATTTTTCCGACTCTTATCCCTATAATAAACATATATGGTAGTTAGTTATAGATGCACATTAATTTAGGTTAAAATTGTGTAAATTAATAAGTGCACAAACTTTAATGTGTACTTTGTAGTTAGTTATAGAAGCACATTAATTTAAGTTAAAATTGTGTAAATTAATAAGTGCACAAAGTTTGTATCTTGTAGGAGCCATCTAAGTATAAAGTTTCTATTCTCATAGGAGTAACAAAAATAAATCTTTGACTATATATATTTTTTAAATACTTTAAATTGCTTATTATTATGACACATCTTTTTTCTTCTTCTTTTCGATCTTCAATGTAACTTTTAGACGAAGAGATATATTTTAAAGAAATTATCATTTTATATATGAATTTACACCAAAAATTAAATAATTTGATCTTAATATGCCGAATTATATCAGATCAAGTTAAATAGAGGAAAAAATAATTAGTAATGGAAGCACCTATGTATAGCCTAATGATTAGTTAAATAGATTGAAAATTATGAGATTCCACATTAAAATTTTACCATAAGCAAGAATACTATTTTTTTTATTTCTATTTTCAAAATATCGATGGATAGAATTATACATTTATTGAGGATAGGTCACGAAATCTCATAAAATTAATTAAAATACACAAGTAAACTAAATAATAGTACACTACAACTATTACAATTATAATGGAAATAGGATATTTGAATGACAAGTATGCATAAGGTAATTGCTATCAATTCATGAAATCGAAAGTCCGACAAAAATTCATAAATTTTAAATTTTAAATTTATTTAAATTTTAACTTTAAAAGTAAAAAAATTTAATGCAAACCACCGATATTGAATCCGGTCATACAACTTGGCACTTGCCCCTATAAAGTAACAACATGGCCAACAAAGTTCTTACAATGAATTCAACTTTGTCCTACTCCTCGTTCATTTTTATTTGTCATGTTAGACTTTTTGAAAATTAATTTAATTGATTTTCTAAATTAAATTAGATTACATTAATTTAATATTTTAAACAAAAAAATTAGATATTCAAAAACTATACAAAAAGTATTATAAATTATATTTTTTTGCATATCAATATGATGAAAAAATATATCTTAAAATGTTAGTCAAAATTTTTATACTTTGACTCTAAAAATAGAAACTATGACAAACAATAATGGAAGAAGGGAGTAGCTTTTTTGTTGAAGCTTCAATTGAATTTGGATCACCCAATGCATATGACTCATTTGGAGGCGACAATCTCGATTCCATATTCAAAGTTTGAATTTGAGACTCTCTAATTAAGATGAAGCACTCTCACGGATGCATCACAACCATGTTACGTTACTTGTCCCTAGCTGTAAAGTAACAACACTTTGCCAATACATGACATCCCTATAACTAAACAATATAACATATAGTTCCCACAAAAAAAAAAATTCTAGATCCGGTCATACAACTTACCCCTATATAAAGTGGCCACACTTGGCCAATAACTTCCCCACAAAAAATACATGACAACCCCATAACTAAACAATATAACATATAGTTCCACAAAAAAAGTGTAGAAGCCATGGAGAATGGAAATGGGGAAAGAAGCAGCAACAATAATGATAATGCAAGGTTAGCTATAATGGAATTAGCTAACATGATAAGTGTACCTATGTCTCTCAATGCCATTATCAAACTCAAGGTAGCTGATGCTATTTGGGAAGGTGGATCAAATGCTCCACTCTCTCCAAATGAAATTCTCACTAAAATCCGCCCTCAGGGTGGCGGGGATACTGAGAACCTTCAACGGCTTCTACGCATGCTCACGAGCTACCGTCTGTTCGAGGAGCATGTAGTCGATGACGACTCTCAAAGAAGGTACTTTTAACACTAATGAACAATCTGTTTGGATGGTTGTTAAGTATTGTTTCATAATGTATCATATTATATTATATTTTGTTTTGTTGTATGGTATTGTGTTTTTGTAATGAATACAACGTTTGGATAGATTGAGTCGTTCTCCATCATATTAATAATGTCATACATCAGGAATTTGAGTAAGAAACCTATCAAAAATACGAGATAATATATATTACTATAAAAAGATAGGGTAAAAGGTAAAATAAAATAACTAAATACTCAAATAAAGACAAAAGGAAAAAAATATCAAGGTTATGACGTAATCACATTGTGGTGTTCCTAGTCCACACACTAGATATCTATATATGTTGGCAATAGCTAATGGAATCCAAAAGTAAAAACGTGTTTGTTACGACAAAAGTTATATTTTACAATAAAAAATTAATTTCCATAAAAATTAAAGGTGCTCGTGATATAGTTAGTGTTTGAGCAATGTAATCTATCTTAATTCATTCTTTGAGATTGAGACGTAGTTATTGTTTGTTGTATACAGATATTCGTTGACTGAGGTGGGAAAAACCCTAGTCACGGACGAGAATGGCTTATCGCATGGCTTGTACGTGCTCCAACACCATCAGGACGCGCTAATGAGGGTGTGGACGATGGTTCATGAGACCGTTTATGATTCATCGTCCGATCCATTTGTAAAAGTATATGGTGAATCACCTTATAGTTACTATGGAAAAAACCCAGAGATGAATAGCCTTATGTATAATGCAATGTCTGGAGTTTCTATGCCATTTATGAAGGTAATGTTAGAGAGATATGATGGATTTGAAGGTGTAAAAACACTTGTTGATGTTGGTGGAAGTGTTGGAGATTGCTTGAAGATGATTTTAGAAAAACATTCAAGTATTGAACTTGGAATCAACTTTGATTTGCCTAAGGTGGTTGAAAAAGCCCCACAAATTCCACGTAAGTTTCAATATATTTGAGATGCAATAATAATGCATTAATAATTATAACATATCTCATGTAATTTCAATTACATAGGTAAGATTTGGAAAGATAGTGTATACACAATTTTTAATTTCTATTTTCTAAAGATAGAGAGATTGTACGGTTTCCTCAACCTAACTATAACACTTTCATACATTTGAGAGACATACTATGTAATGTGCTTTTTAATCCATTGATATTTATGTTATTCAACTTTGGATGTGTGTATTAAACAATTAAACTTGTATAAAAATGAACAAGTAGACACACATGTACGTCCTACGTGATATAATACACAAATTATCATATAGAATATCACGTAAAACGTATGTGTCTATTTCTTTAGCTATATACAAGTTTAAAGTGTTTATTAATTGCAATATAAACGTGTTGGCTAAATATGACCAATTTAAGATGAGTTTTTGGAGTACGTGCAGGTATAAAACATGTTGGTGGTGACATGCTCGATTACATACCAAAGGGGGATGCTATTTTCATGAAGGTAATTAATTGTCAAATACATTTTGTTTCTACTCTAAATTATTGAACTAGGCAAATGTTGGATATTTTGTAATATATATATCGAGATTTAAATTGAACAGACACATTTGTTTGTAAAATTATAAAAGATTTACTAACTCTATATTTTGATTTGTGACATGTAGTGGATACTAGTAATATTTACAGATGATGAATGCAAGAAAATAATGAAGAGTTGTTACAATGCACTTCCAGAGAAAGGCAAATTTATTATTTGTGATCCAGTTTTGCCTCACCATACTGATGATAGCAAGAGAACTAGAGCACTTCTTGAAAGTGACATTTATGTCATGGCTATTTATCGTTCCCAAGGCAAGCACAGGACTGAGGAAGAATATCGGCAGCTCGGTCGAGCTGCCGGTTTCAACGATTGTAAGGGTTTCTACATCGATCATTTTTTTACGATTCTTGAATTTCACAAGTAATGAATATAATTGTGAGTGGTACGAATGTACGAAGTTCTATGTGCTAATATGTTTCAAATTAATAATTAACATTTGTGTTGTTGTTGTTGTTGTACAATAAAACTACTCTATTTCCAATCTCATATGAGTATGGAATAGATTGGAGGTTAAATTCTGAATTTCTCTTGAAAATTGTGTCTTTGATTCTTTTTTCTTAGAGATTATGTACTTGTTATAAGGTTAACAATGTATTTGAATAGAGTTGTATTGATATATTCAATTGTATTTTGTCGTTAGCTTGTTATACATTGGTATCACATATTGTATACTCATTTAAAATATGATTGATACAATATTGTATCTCTCCCTCGTTCAGACATGCTGAGAGTCTTAGTATGAAATCGAAGAGGAGAGGAGTTGGAGAGAGGTATTCCACCATCTCTCATCTGATATTTGTATCAATAATATCTTATCTGAACTCCAAGGCTTTTATTGCTTATTGAATTTCAATTCAAGCGAGGACGAGAAAGGGAGAGAGGAGAGCGAGACTCAAGAGGCTAGCGAGAGTTTGAAAGAGAGAGAAAGAGGAGATATTTACTTTAAACTCTAAGTATAAATATATAATGCAAGTCTTTTAAATACGTAACACAAATGTGCCTTACTATATGTTTTTTATTTTTTGCATTAACTCTTATTTAAAATATGATATAGTTATTAACCAAATAAATACCCTCCTATATATATATATATATATATATATATATATCAATTTGCCTGTCACTGATATCAACTTACCTTTAATTTGAAGGAACAGATTAGATTTGAATTTAAGAAGTGGATTTATTTAATTTTTAAATTAAGTAATATATTGATCAATTATATTATGTCACGTGACTATTTAAGCTATAAAAAAGTCATTAAGTTTAAAGTAATAGTTGAAAATATTTGTAAATCCATAAATAAATAAATAAACATATATGATCCATTATTTATACATTAAAAATACTTTTAATATTTTTCCATTAAAATAATTAAATGAACCAAAAAAATAATAAAAGTATCATAGAAATGAGATGTGTGATGTGGAGCAAAGGAAGTGCCAATGGCATATCCTTTGGAAGATCCCATCCAATCCCAATATTCCATTTCACACTTTTCTCAACCTTACTTTTTGGTCTAACTTTACTCAAAAGTGACAATACACTACATGCTCTAAGATACCTTACTTGTTTTATTTAATTATTTTTGGTGGTCGATACTTATTTTAAAGTTTAATTAGTTTATATTTATGTAAAAAATTATATTTTTGAGAGTCAAAACATTTTTTATCAGGATAACTTCATTTTCAAAGTTTAAATATGAGAATTCAATATAATTCATAAAAATTATAAACTCAAAATTTTAAATTTGCTTCGCTTAGCTAGTATAAAATATAAAGTATTATTATATTTTATTATCATCATGATCTAGGACAAAAGTACCAAGTGGCCACTCTTATAAACACTAAGCCATGCCTTCTATAACAAACCCTCTCTCCCCTTTCATGTGAGGCTTCTTTTGCATGGTTTTCCTAGTGGGCAACCACCCTTTTGCCACCAACTTTTAGGGCAAAAGGGTGGTGGTGGAAGAGGTGGCTCTCGTCGTTGATTCACCGGAGATGATGGCTTCCTTCATGGAATTATTGTCCATTGATAAAAATTCTCTTGGTGGTGTTTTTTTGTTGGAAAGGGCAACTTCTATCCTTTGGCATTTTGATGGAGGAAATGATCAATGAAAAAGAAGAGCAATCTCAAGGATAAGGCAGATTATTCATGTTAATCCTATAGATCTCTACTTATTTACTAGTTCTTAATTAGTTATTGAGTTTAATTATGATGAATATTGTTGTGTGTTTGTGATCTATTTTAGTTTATGACCATGTTTGTGTACTAGGCCTCTTGGCCCAAATAAAAAGAGTATTGTGTTTGTATTAAAATGTTTGAGACTTGTGTTATTTCAATTATTGATGAATTTTGATTGTGGTCCTAGCAAACTAAAATGCCTAAATTTATTATTTTTGTGATATTCAGATTAATTAGGACCGAACTATATTACTATACAATATGGTAACTAAATAATTAGTTAATAAATTTGTGTATCATGGTCAAAGCGATAAAAACAAATGCACATATCAATTAACTAAAAGTTCAATATTCTTAACCAAAAATTACAATTTTTTTCAATATTTAAGAGATTAAAATGTTAATTTGATCTTTTCTCACATTGTATTGACGTTTGATGATTATGTAAAAGTATTGTATATCATAAAAGTATTCTCCTTTAGTTTATTCATTCAAAATTCCTATGGAATTCCATGATCAAAACGCAAATTTCCAAGAAAGAAAATAAATAAATATGAGAGATGAACAATCCATTATTATATGAGAGTACAAATACAGGGAGAGAAAACCTCAATCAATTCACTCTGAATACATGGGAGGTTACATAACTGATAATGTATCAAGCTTGTGACCCACAAATTCTCTTTCTAACCAAAACTCTCAAAGCCATTAAGACTACGGGTGTGTTTGGTATGGAGGAAAATATTTTCCTAGAAAACAAGTAGATTTTGGACTTATTCTCATTTTTGGTTGGTGAGTAGAAAATAATTTTTCAAAAATGATTTTTAGTGTTTAATTTATGAATGAAAAATATTTTTGAGAGACATTTTTTATTTTTAATAGAGTAAAAAATAATTTATGAAATTAAAAATATTTTTTTTAAAACACAATTTTTTTTGGGATGGTGGTGGGGTAAAGTGGCGTGGGGGCAGGGGGAGGAGTAGGAGTGAAAAAATAAAAATTTGAAGTTGATATTATTTTTAGAAAACAAAAAAAATAAATTTGGGGGGTTGGGGTTGGGGCTGGCCGGGGGCGGGGGGGGGGAGGGTAGGAGTTTAAAAATAAAAATATATACATGAAAATATTTTTAAAAAACAAAATTAATTTTTTGGGGAGAGGGTGGGGTGGCCGGTGGTGGGTGGGTGGGGGTCAGGGATAGGGTGAAAAAATAAAATTTTGAAATTGAATTATTTTTCTTGATGTTTTTCCCCAAAAAATGTAATTTGAAATTGGAGAGTTTTGGAAAATGTTTTCCTTAATTTTTTTAAAGGAAGTAATTTTCCTTAATTTTGAGGAAAATGAGTTGATTTGGAATACATTTTCCAAAACTTTTGTCCCAACCAAACATGAAAAAATTTAAAAACATTTTCTAGAAAATGTTTCCTTCATACCAAACATACTATAGATTGTGAATGTTGATTAAGTTAAAAGAAGCATATTTCTATTTATAGAGTTCTAAATCTTTACCTACCAGAAGAAGAACTAGTCAATTCAAAACTTTTTTCTAAAGAAAATATCAATTTATAATAAGAATTTAGGGCAAATAAAACCAAACAATAACAAGAAAAGACAATAATTTTTTTTCATGTTTTATCCTCAATATTAAATAATAATTTTGACATCTTTTAATAGGGGATAATTTGATAGTACCTATATTAATAATTATTTTTTTAATAAATATACTTAATTAAATTATGACAGTCAAAAGTAAACGGATTACGTACTACGTTTTTATTCATCAACATCAAGGTTAGTGTACGTGATGTATTTATTTTCTTTTAGATTCTTGTCATTTAGCGATTATAAAATAAAATTCCACACTAGTGGTAGTTAGGTAGAAATAACTATACTTATAATTATAAAATTTTCGTCGCTGAGTAAAATATTTAAAATAATTTCATAAATTTTGAAAAATTAGAAAAATTAGAAGCTGAATTTATCTACTTTATCTTTATTTATGTCTTAATATAATATTGATTGTGTTCGCATAAAGAAAAATAATTTTTTATTTTTCTCATATTCGATTGATATTTTTATTTTGAAAAGCATTTTCTTTAGGAAAACAAGATCCTTAAAAGTGAGGATAATGATGAATTCCTTAGTATAAATAAAGAAAGTAGTTTTATGAGTGACATTTTTGATTTCACAGTTTTATAAGTGATATTTTCGATTTCACATTAAACATTTCCTCTTCACCCTTTAAACTCAGCTCATTTTTCACCCTTTAAACTCAGCTCATTTTTCACCCTCATCCCCGCCCGACACCTTTCGCTTCCTCTTCTCATATATTGTATTTACATAAGAAAATTTTATGATATCAAACTGTTGTTTACGTACCTAACGTAAAAAGCTCACTTAATGTCATGAAATGAATATCTTGTAAGAACACATTTCCTTTCTACTGAACATACGTACTAGAATATTTATAGTTTCTAGAACAATTACAGCTTATAAAGATAAAACAAACTAAATTAATAAATTTTATCTAAAGTTTTAATATATAATAATGAATTTTTTATAATACTACGACAAAGTAAAAATGGAAGACACGTGCTTAGTAAAGTCACGGTTATTTGTTTCTAGAATTTTAAGTAAAACGCTAAATTTCCAAGAAAGAAAATATATTCAATCGTACTTTTCGCAATATAAGAATCGTAATAATCGAATTTAAATACGAATATTGAATATTGGATTTAAATAAAAAATCTAAAAAGAAAATAGGAAAAGTAAGTTTAAGGCAGTCCCCTTCATATTTATTAATTCAAAATTAAATTTTCACTCTTACTTATTATTTTTAACGTATCAAAAAAAATATTACATTTTTCTTATTTTATTATCAATACTAATTACTTACTCTCCAAATTATTTCTCCAAATCTAAAACGATACATCAATCAAGCATAATGATAAAATAATCATATTTTTTTTAGAAAAATATACAAAATCTAAAATAAATAGTTCAATTCTATTTTAAAGGGAAAAATAACGTGACTCATGTGCTTCTTTAAAATTATTTCAATTTGTACTTTTGTAGTGATCACAATTTTCACCGCTAGTCAAAAAGTAATTTCATTTATTTTGAATAATTCAGATCTATTTTTAAATAAGAAATAATATGGTTGGTTATATATATTATTAGAAATAATCAACTCTCGAAGATTCTTAAGACTTTATTACTTTCATATCAACATCTTTATTAATTAATTCTCTCTACATATTGCATATTTATTTTAAAATTCATGTAGGCATATCCAATGACTTCAATCAAATCCCTAAGAAAAGAACTTTTTATTATGATATTTATATAAATTTCATATACTCCATTATATTTAATAATTAAAACAGCAAGAACATTGACAAAGGGTAGTTGAAGAAAATTATTTCACACATTATATAGAATATATCTCACTATAAAATGAATCAACGATAGATAATTTTTGTCATACCTACAATAAAAATTTATCGCTAATTTTATTTAACAATAAGTTAATGACAAATAGTTTAAATATTTAGTTAGATATGAATTATTTATCGATGAATTTCGTGATAATTTTTGTTTTTTTTAATCTAATGTAACATTTCATTTTTTTAGCGGAGGAAAAAATTATTTGGAAAAATATAAAGATAAATATTCATGGATGGAGAAATTCATAGAAACTAGTAAACCGATATCACAATTTTCCTATAGAGTACCACAAATGAAAGGGAAAAATTAAAGTCTTGTGCACTTAAATTCACCCGCAACAAATAAAAGATAACTCTTCAAATAAAAGATGCTTGATATACTCTATGATTTGGAAAATAAATGTATGGTAACAAGTTAAAAATGTTAATATTATAAAATTCTTTATACTGCCAGCGAATGTATGTAATTAAAATTTTAAACTAATTAAGCACTTAACGATTGATTTAAGATGTCTTGGATGAGGTTCAATATGTTGAGTCGAGAAGTTCCATTTTCTTCCATGGTCATTCTTGCTATCATCCCAAGTTCTTTAGATCGAATTCTTCTCTTTTCTCCTTCTTCTCCGCCATCCATTAGTTCCTCTATAGCATTCACAACTTGTTCTTTGCAAACAAGTACTCCAACTTTCTCTTCTTCTCCCCATCTAACGGGAAATTTAACTCCAACTTCAACTCCAATCCTCAAAATTTCAACAATTAGCTTCTCATTGAAGAATTGTTCTGCAAACATAGGCCATGTGATCATAGGCACACCACAACTCACCCCTTCTATCGTTGAATTCCAACCACAATGGGTCAGAAACCCCTTTATGGCTGGATGTGACAATATAAGAACTTGAGGGGCCCAACCCTTAATCACAAGTCCCCTCCCTTTGATTCTCTCCTCGTACTTTGTGTCCAACAACCATTTCTCTAACTCAAGAAAATTTTGATCTGCGGTCTTTATTACCCAAATAAAAGGCCGTTTTGATGCTTCTAACCCTAGCCCAATTTCTATCAATTGTGATGCGATTAACCTGCATTGACTACCAAGACAACAATAAAGAACGGACTTATTTTTCATCGTATCGAGCCATTTTAGACATTGTTTGTCATCGATTGAAGGTTTATTCCCCCTTTGATACATATCCATAACATTTTTATTACAAAGTGAAACTGGTCCGATGCACCATACCTTCTTATTAATAGCTTTTTCATATTCCTCAACACATCCATGCTCCAATTCTACAAAACTATTAACCACAACTCCATAAGCACTTGATTCAGCCTCTTGCATCTGACCTCTAATATCATCCAAGTCTGGTAATTGCACAAAAGCCCCTGGAAGTTGATTTTTTGCTATTTCAACCCTTAGTGGAAGTCCTGGCACAACAAAACGTTCCATATCCGATATAACCTTCAAATAAGGCCTATGAAGCATCAAATTATGTGAACTTAACAAAGAAAAACAACACATCCCATGAAAAACAAGCCTTGGGACATTGAATTTTCGCGCTGTTTGTGATGTCCATGAGAGACACTTATCTGAAATTATACAACTTGGAGGGGTATTTTGGTCTAGCAAAAAATTCTCCAATGGATTTTGTAACATATTAAGTGCTGTATAAAAATTTCTTATAAGGTCACGTGAAGGGACACTATCAAGATTTTCACAACCGATAGGTAAGCCAACTTGTTCACTAGGAAATGGGATTTGAATAAGTTCAATATCTAGCCAATTTCTTTTGCCCGATTGATAATAGTTGCAAATCTTGACGCGTTATGTGGTGTAGTTACTAAACTAACCTTCACACCATGCTCCGCGAATAGCCT
Source organism: Solanum lycopersicoides (assembly GCA_022817965.1). Taxonomy (NCBI): domain Eukaryota; kingdom Viridiplantae; phylum Streptophyta; class Magnoliopsida; order Solanales; family Solanaceae; genus Solanum; species Solanum lycopersicoides. The sequence goes on from CM040627.1 coordinate 87,503,547, forward strand.
AGCCATGTCTATCATAGGAATCATATGGCCTTGTGCTAGTAATGGAATAAACACAAAATGAAGTTTATGAGGATTATTGGTTGCCATTGTTGAAGGAAAAAAAAAAAAAGAGGCTAGATAACAACTTGTAAAGTTTGAAAGAAAAATAGGTGTTTAGGTGGAAAAGAAGACTTGCATTTATAAGTTTATATAGTAAGAATAAAGTTTGGTTTAATATAAGATGAGGATAATGGGATGGAGGTAAGTTGCACAAAAGTGTTTGTTAGAATTTCATTTGCTAAAAAACTTATATACTGTACAAATAACTAGCGGCCGCATTATCGAAATTCCAACGGATTTCGAATATTGAGTTCTAAATTTAATATTGTATGTAGCTTTAATAAAGTTGTTGGTTCGATAAATCTATTTACTTATACTCCATTTTTGTAAATAGGGTAAAACTAATTCTTTTGAAGATATATACACTTTCTTCGATTTACTTTTATTTGTCTACTATAGTAAATATACTGTTTCACTTTATATTAAGAGAAAAACATGTTTTTCCCCATACTTTAACCCTTAAATAAGTTACTTATTCTTCGAGTTATTTCTGACATAAGACTAAACATCAATTAATACTAATATGTTTCAATTTCAAATATAAAATTTTTTAACGTTTTTATAAATTTCTGACTCGATCACTAATTACGAGAATTTGGAAATGGTGAAGACTTGGTCATGAGTCAATTGCGGCTAGACTTTGAACAAATAGATTGTAGGTGTTTGACTCCAAGAGGCGGTTCACAACTGGACAAAGTTATTTGGACGACTAGTGATGGTGCTGTGCCCCGACCCTGCTTACACGCAATATTATATTGTTTTCATATGAATGAACAACTGACATTCTCGTTTATTCGGGGCTTAAACCTGAGACGTCTAATTAAGATGGAAGCACTTCCATTCGTTCACCACAATTTATATGATCAATTTTATATAGTTTTTTTTGGGATTTTCCAACTTAAAAGGAAATCTAACGGTTTTTACTTAGTTGAGCTATGAAAACTGATTCTATATGATTCTCCTAGTTTAGCGATCTTTTAAAATATTTATTTACGTGGTTTATGATTATATTGACATAAAAAGAATATAAATTTTGATTTGTCATGTCAAATTTATTTTAACGATAAATGTAGTTAATCTATTTTTTTAAAATAAAAATATTAAGTTAATTGATTTTACTAATGCTAAATAAAGTTTGATAATTTTATTAAAGAATTGCTCATAGTTCAGTAATCTTATTAAGTTAATTGATTTTACTAATGCTAAATAAAGTTTGATAATTTTATTAAAGAATTGCTCATAGTTCAGTAATCTTTTTATGGTACAGTTGATGATGGGCTTAAAAGAAAAAATCAGACTATAATGTTAAGGGTGTATCTCCTAGTAGGCTAGGACGACTAAGCTAATAATAAATTAAATGAAAGTATATATTGCTATTATTTCTGTCTCAATTTATGTGATACTTTTCATTTTTCGAGAGTCACAGTTTAAGTTTGATGAAAAATTTGAGTACGAAATCTTCAAAAAAAATTTAAACAAACTTATATATTTGTATACTACGAAATAAATATTATAAGTCACAATATATAATTGATAGTTCAAAATGTATAAAAAATATATTAAAGATTCATGGTTAAAAATCAACTTATTTGAATTTCAAAATTCAAAAAATGCACATAAAATCAAACGAAGGAAATATATTACTATTCTATCACAAATAAATTAACTTCTAGATGATGTGATTAATAGAAGTACTCATGACCAAATCATACATTTTCTCATTTGAAATTTAAAAGAATATTACTATCATAAAATGAGCTGTCCTGATAATCACTTTGAAACTCTATCTTGTTTCCCTGTTTTGTCAAAGCTTATAAGAAGTTAAAAATACATTTTTTGAAAAAAGGACGATAGATGATAATGAAAAAGAGCGTGATATTTAAACGTGCGATAGATGATAGATGAAATGAATGAGCAAAAGTTGTCATACCATGAAGTGAGAAATAGCCATCATCTCATATAAAACCATTAAATACATAATAATTAAAATTATTTATTTTAAAGAATCGAGGTGTTACATATTTTTTAGAAAAATGAAATGTTTTTGACTAGTAATAGTAGTTTTTTCTCAGAAGCTAAGGAAATAATTAAATTCTAAACCAGAAGGACTATTGAAAAGTTGATCAACCATAAATTTGTTTTCCTAATATTGGCCAAAATAAAAAAGATTCCATGAAATCTCACGAATAGCGTATACAGATGATGATGTATATGTAAATTTATTCTTATCTTGTGAAAATAGAGATAATGTTCCGTGTAAGTAGTGGGATAGTCGAGGTGTCAGATGAGCAGATTGAATTGAAATTGAGTAAGTCGAAATAACTCAATTAAATAGTTGGGCTAACATCGACCAAAAACTACTTAATTAGTTTGAAACAGATTGGATCGTGACTCATCCAATTAAACTCAATTCTTTTGAATAGTCCACCTGATCTTGACCCGAGAACCAAACCAAGCCTCAACCCACCATTCAAAGATATGAGACTCAAGACCTGATCCGAATTCTAGGAACTGAGCCTCGATCCAACATTTGACTTGAGATCCGATCTCAATCCTGACAAAAACTCAAAATTCAAGAGTAATCTAATTAACTGTGGACCTGAGACTCGACTCTGATCCGAATGAGAAGTGGGCCCAAATAGAGCAGAATGGAATCAACTGATTCATATTATCCAGGTAATTTCAAATTGAACTGTAGTTGATTTATTAGTATTCTAATTAATAGTCAATTTTAGTAACTTTAAAATTAATTGATTGAACATATATTCTAGTCGATAATTTTGTTAGTCTTCTTGAATTGTCAATCGTCATTTAATATGTTTAAATTCTGCAGTGTTTGTACTAGCTAGAAACAATTTAACCACCAAAATCCAGTCCATATAGGACAATATAATATTATTTTTATGAGCACGGAGCCTAAAGAGTGAAAAATATTAAAAATAGTTTTAAAATGGTATATGAATTATTTTTTTAGCCAAAACGGCGAAGTAGCGATTTTATCCGCGAAAAAAGCAAAATCACTGTTATAGCAGCGATTTGTTAAATTTGATTTTTTTTTAAAGAAAATCGCTCCCAAAGGAGCGATTCATCAAAATAAAGATACTTTTTAATAATTTTTTTCATGAGGCAGCGACTTAAAGTTAATTTTTTTTTAAATTTTTTTTTGCTTCTTTTTTTTTAAAAAGATGGTTGAAATCAATTTTTTTAAATCAAATTGCTGTCAAGACAGCGATTTTTTTTTATTTTTTTTTTCAAAATCAAATCGCTAAATATATATTTTTGATTTATTTGATTTTTAAAAAAATAATAATTAAAAATCGGATTTAAAAAAAAAATGATTTAAACCATTTTTTTAAAAAAAAAGCAAAAAATAATTTTAAAAAAATTAACTTTAAGTCGCTGCTAAGGCAGCGACAAATGAAAAAAATTATTAAAATATTTTTTATTATGATAAATCGCTCCTTTGGGAGCAATTTTGTTTATTTTTTTTTTTAAAAAAAATCAAATTTTTTATAGCAGCGATTTTGCTTTTTCCACGGACAAAATCGCTACTTCGTGAGCGATTTTTCCGTTTTGGCTAAAAATAATAATTCATATATCGTTTTGAAATTTTTATTAACATTTTTCACCCTTTAGGCTCCGAACTCTTATTTTCTTTCTTTAATATTGTTAAGAATATTATTAATGATATGCATATAAATTTTCAAGGAAAATCATGTGGCCATCGCCCAAAGTCATATTAAAAAATATTTTTGAATTATGTTAGCACAACAACTAATATCATACTCAATAATTTAATAAAAACAAGTATGAAAATACATAATTAATTTTTAAATTAGTTCCTAAAAACATTATATAAAATTTAGTTTAAGGAGGAGATTGTATGAGAATAAAGTCTTATACCAACAACTGAAAAAAAATTAGAAAGCTATTTGGTTGATTTTTTTTATATATATTGGAGTTGGAAAAGAAAATAGAAGCTATTATGTTGAAAAAAAATTATATATTGAAGTTGGAGAAAAAAAATTGAAGCTATTAAGTTGAAAAAACATTTGAAAAAAATTTGGAAAACTATATATGCTTAATCTAAAGCGGATTAATTTGAATATATTGGAGTTTGAATATTATTGATCAATACATATATCAAAATGGAATAATAAAAAAAAATCTTGAAAAAACACTAATAAATTATTTTGTTTTATTAAAGAAGTAAATTTTACTGGTAATAACTAAACATGCAGTGTATATATATGTATAAATATTATCAGTCGCTATTTCTTAAATAATAATACGAAGTAAATGTTAATTAATTTGGTATAGAAAGTTAAGTTTTATATATAGGTACCATAATCCCATACCTAAATTCATTTTTACGTAGGATTATGATAAACAAGATATTCATCCTAAAAAATCGCGTGTACGCTATTGGTCTGCATTAATGCTATCAACAATTTATTACTACGCAAAACAATTATTATGGTAGATCTAAAAATCTGATTAAAATTCACGTGAATTCAATATTTATTGTTAAAATTTTCTCCGAGGGATCAGCTGTATATAGATTAATTCTATCCCTATATTATTTTTTTCCCTCATTTTGTTCAAATATCATAATTAGATGTGACATGATTATTAATGAAAATAATTCTAGAAGCTGAATTAATGGTACAATATTGTAGCTGTGTGGACTTTGTCGTATCATCTAAAACAAATGGCAATAACCATGAAAGTGGCCATTAACAAGTAGCTCGATCCACATTAAAGTATCTAGACTTTTAATTAATTAGCCATTGTGTTCATAGACTTATTAATTAAGTGGACCTGGTAAAACGTTCCAGAAAATAGCAATTCATGTTACTCTTTCCATCCCATTTTACATGCGATGATTCAGAGTACGAAAATTAAATTATGTAATTTTTTTTATATAAATTCAAATATTGAAATTTCTAAGTTTTTCTTGATGAAATTTACACTTAAAATAATATAGAAGTACTATTTAATTTACTATAAGTTAATTTTAACATAATATGGTATTATTCATTTTGGATCACGTGTGTCTCATTTTTTTTTCCAAGTCTCATGCTATAATCAATGTGTACTAAATAGAGATAATTTAATAAAGTATACTGTACATATTATCTTTTTATTGGGATGAAAAAAGCCAAATCGGCAAATAAAATAAGAAGGAAATAGTGAGATTAAAGAGGAAAAATAATACTAATTTTTTTAATGAACGTGAAAAGAGCTGAAACGATAAATAAGTTTATAATCACACGGCGTTAATTACTTTAAGGCCATCCAACATAGCAACATCGATCCTATTGGCTTGATTGCAATTTATAAAAAAGGAAAAAATTCGCTTATATTGAGTTATAATCTGTTATCTAACCCATAATATTTCTCTCTTCTTTCTTTTTGTTCACCTTGATACACAATAGTGGAGTTAATAACTTTGATGGCCACTCAACTATCAATTGTTTTCACATAAAATCACTCAACTTTCATTTTCAACTTAAAAGTCATTTAACTATGATTTCTTTGCACGAAAAGTCACTCAACTATATACTCAATGCATGGGTATATATTCGACTCTTAAAATTTTGGTTAATAATTAAAATTATATGTCAGTAAATTTTAATGAAAATAGCAATTAAATAGGTTGAGTGACTTGCTGTGCAAAGAAGTCATAGTTGAGTGACTTTTGAGTTGAAAATAAAAGTTGAGTGACTTTCTGTGCAAAAAAAGTTATAATTGAGTGACTTTTGAGTTGAAAATGGAAGTTGAGTGAATTTCTGTGAAACAATTGATAGTTGAGTGACCATCAAAGTTATTAACTCCACAATAGTGCGAAACTTCTTTTCATCGCGATCATATGACTCAATCATCTAATTTATTATTATTTAAAACAAGTACGAAATTCTCACTTCGAGCCAAATGTGAGAATCAAGTTTTGTAGGAGGACGTAAAATGGAGTTGGGATGATAAAGAATTTCCGCACTATTGTGTATCAATTTTGTTGCATCAATGCAATGACGAACCAAAAATATACGAAGGACGACATAAATAACTCTTTTTGTATACTAATACGATATTTTTCTAAGAAAAACAAATATTCCCTTACTGATAACCTGCTCATACGATATATCAAATTAGTCTTAATAAGTCTAACTTCAAACATTGTGTGTAACGTTTCCTAGCGCTATATTTAGGTATCCATGGTCGAAATTAAACCATTTTTTGCCTCACTTTAACCATTTTGCTTAAACTTCAATTTTGTTAAATCTAACTTTAGAAACCACATGTCTAAATTTTGATACATGCACAAAATTATTTTTAAAAGATACCACAAATTTCTTATCTTAGATTCTCAAGGAAGGAACTAGAAGTGGACATAAAAAAAACAATTTACAACAGAGTTTTGGCTTTGATCTCTCAGAAATCAGGTTTCCCATTCATTTTTATCAGTTTATCATGTGTAGTGCTGGCAATTGAAGCTCATTTTTTAATTATCCATTCAAATAGTCCTTTAAATATGAGTTGAAAGAGTGATTTTAAATATGAGTAATATTTGGATTATATCCATAATTTACCCATTAAAATATGGTATATTATGGGTAAATTAAGGGTCAAATACGGGTATTGCAAGTTTTCTTCAAATTTTCAAAAAATCTTCTGTTATCAAGTTTTAGAAGCGATTTTTCAAAACTTTCATATATGAGTCCCTATTGAAATTTCAACTCTCGATCTCCACCCCACGCTTCCAAAAAAAAATTAAAGTTTATTTTTAAAAAATATTTTGAACTTTAAAATTTCATTTTTGCACCCCCCAACCTTCCCCACCCCAGCCCCCTCACCCCCCACCCCCCAAAAAAATAAAAATTTAAGTTTATTTTTAAAAAATGTTTTCAACTTCAAATTTCATTCTTTCATCCCTACCATCGTCCCCCAATCACCCCCCACCCCACCCCACCCAAAATAAAATTAAGTTTGTTTTAAAAATTTCAACTTCAAATATTTATTCTTTTACCCTACCCTGGACCCACCCCACCCCGCCATCGTCCCCCACCCCACCCCCTACCCCAACCAACCCTACCCTTCAAAAAAAATTAAGTTTGTTTAAACAATATTTTAACTTTAATTTTTTTTCACCCTATCCTGCCCCCAGCTAGCCCCCTATCAGCCCCCCCCAACCCCCAATCCCCAACCCCGAAGTTCTTTTAAAGTTTTTTTTTTTTACTTTTATAATAAAATAAAACTAAATAAAGCATTTTCAACGGATTTCATCTAAAAAAAAAAGACTAAAATATTTTCTCCATATTGAATTCTTAAATAAAGAACTATTTATTATGAAATATGAGTAAAATATGGGTAAACTAGTATTTTATCCAACTTATTTTTACCATATCAAATATGGGCGGGTTGAATGATTATCCATTTTATGTTTATCTATTTTCAACCCGCCCATATTTGACCCAATCCGACCATTTGCCACCTCTAATCATGTGGAACTTTCATGTCCATCAACTGGATTTTGTCACCATTCTCCAATATCGAAGGACGGATCAATCATTGAAGTTACAGGTTCGATAGAATTCATAGTTTCGTATTCTTCTGAACTATATCTTGTGACAGACAAGTACATATCATCCGCACAAAACCAAATTCATAAATGCTAACCAACACAGTAGATAAAGCTGAAAATGCTTATGTCTGCTCTTACATCATCACTTTACAATGTATAAATTAAGCAATGTAGAAACCATAGTGTAACAACTTGAAATATAACAAAAATATTCTCTTAATTTTTCGACTAATAATGGGTGTTCCCACAGTGCAGCCACATTTTGTGTTGTTTCCTTTCATGGCACAAGGTCATATGATACCTATGATGGACATTGCACGACTATTGGCACAACGCGGAGTTATAATCACAATCCTTACTACACATTTGAATGCCAATAGATTCAAGAATGTCCTTGATCGCGCTATAGAAACAGGACTAAATATTCAGGTGGTTCATCTCTACTTTCCAAGCTTAGAGGCTGGACTACCTGAAGGGTGTGAGAATTTCGACATGCTTCCATCGATGGAATTTGGGGTGAAGTTCTTCGATGCTACGAGAAGACTTCAACCCCAAGTGGAAGAAAAGTTGCAAGAAATGAAACCTTCGCCGAGTTGTGTAATATCTGACATGTGTTTCCCATGGACAAGTAGTGTTGCACACAAATTTAACATCCCTAGGATTGTTTTCCATGGGATGTGTAGCTTCTCTTTGTTGTGCTTACACAATTTGAGAAATTGGGAGGATTTCGAAAAGATTGAGTCTGATACAGAGTACTTTCAAGTGCCTGGAATATTCGACAAGATTGAACTAAACAAAGCTCAGCTTGCGAATATTCTAATAACAGATGGAGATATGAAGAAAATTATGGATCAAATACAGAAAGCGGAGGATGAAGCTTATGGGATAGTGGTGAATAGCTTTGAGGATTTGGAAAAAGAATACGTCGAGGGTTTAATGAATGTGAAAAACAAGAAAATATGGACCATTGGCCCTGTTTCACTCTGTAATAAAGAAAAACAGGACAAAGCTGAAAGAGGGAACAAGGCTGCAGTTGATGAACACGAGTGCCTAAACTGGCTTGACTCATGGGAACAAAACTCTGTACTCTTTGTATGTCTTGGAAGCCTATCGCGCCTTTCCACGTCTCAGATGGTTGAGCTAGGGCTTGGGTTAGAATCATCGAAACGACCCTTTATTTGGGTTGTTAGACACATGTCAGATGAGTTCAAGAAATGGCTAGTTGAAGAAGATTTTGAGGAAAGAGTTAAAGGACAAGGACTTTTAATCCACGGTTGGGCGCCACAAGTACTAATCTTATCTCATCCTTCAGTTGGTGCATTCTTGACTCACTGTGGATGGAATTCGAGCCTGGAAGGTATAACCGCTGGCGTGCCAATGATCACTTGGCCAATATTTGCTGAGCAGTTCATTAATGAGAGGCTAATAGTGAATGTGCTCGCGACAGGAGTGAAGGCCGGCATGGAGAATCCAGTGATATTTGGAGAAGAAGAAAAATTGGGAACACAAGTAAGCAAAGATGATATTAAGAAGGTGATTGAAGAAGTGATGGAAGGTGAAATGAGAAGAAAAAGAGCAAAAGAATTAGGAGAAAAGGCAAAGAGGGCTGTGGAGGAAGGGGGTTCCTCTTATCTCAACTTGACACAATTGATTCAAGATGTCATAGAGCAAGCAAAAATTTTAAACGGTTGATTCAAGTCTAATACTAACGTTATATCGGGTAAAGTTCAGTTACTTTAAAGTAATCATGAAATTGGCATTTTATTATATATAAATAAGGTTATCAATGTATTAAGACTTTTATGTGCAAATTTTCATGATTCACATTGTCCTGAATTTAAAGGCTGCTATCTTATTATGTTTGATCATCTGATAGCTTATCCAAATTATGGGTTTCTATTTGATCTTGTTTGTGAATTTTCTTCTACATATAAAACATAAACGAAATATGTAGATAGCCCTTTAAACTTGACATAATTCGTAAGATTGTAACTTAAAGTTAGTCAATGATCAAATACGCAGTTTAACTTTGATAGAAGTGTATCTATTAAACATACACATAGGAGACTTTTCAGGGCGATTCTAATTTAATCAGTCAATTAGTCAAAGATTTATACTAAATGATCATCATTATTGTATTCAATCGTAAAACATATATTATATCATAAAAAATTAATAGTATCCACCATCTTTAAAAATTCTAAATCCGTCTCAGTCTGTAATCTTCTACCTCGTCAGGAAAAGCGTGTTCGAGATCATCCAATACATGCCTTCTTAAATCCTTAAATGCATCTACTTTTCCTTTAGTAATTTGATTTTCGGCGATACAATTATTCAACACATCTAGTATATTCATCTGGATTCTTTCCATCATCAATTAACTTGATAACTTCCCTTGGCACTTTAATACTATCACAATTTTCTCCTAATTTGGTCATGTTATCAAGCTCAAACACAAGATTATTCAGATGAGAAGCAACGTCAACGTCGAAAGAAGCAAGCTGATGAAGAATTTCTAAGGTTTTGTCGATTGAATTTATGACTTGATTCACATTTTGTTTTGATGACTCCATTGTTTATGTTTGGAATAGACAAAACAAAATTTTAGAGGCAAATATGTAGAAGTGAGAGATGGTTTAAATATATTAATATTATAAATTGAATCGTATATATTTTGTCTGCGCATATGATATATATATATATATATATATATATATATATATATATTACTATTATTAAATGTATTCTACATATTTAATCAACATTTATTATTTAGGACATAATTTATACATCATATATTTGGTATATTAAAAATATATAAACAATATGTACAATATATTGATAAAATATTTATCTAATTAAATATGATATCATAATATACTTGAAATATATTAATAATATTTTATTTTTATAAGTTATAAAGATTTAAAAAAAAATAGAAGTCCAGTATAAAGGGAGAATTTTTTTTCTTTAATTTTATTCAAAAAGAGGTAAAATTATACTTTTTGTTTATTTTTTTTTAAATAATATATATTAATTTACAACAAACAATGTTCAGTAGTTAATAATTCATGTATTACAATATTTATATAACTAAATAATACCTATATATATAACTAATACTTACATAACTGAACCCTGCATAACTGAACATTGCATAACTCTAACCAGTAACCAAACGGTCTTTCAAAGATTTATACTAATCATCATCCTTCCTATTCAATCGTAAGACATATATTATACGATAAAAAAATTGACATTTTCAAAAAAAATTTAACTCCGTCTCTGCTTGTAATCTTCCACTTCCTCAGGAAAAGCTTGTTCGAGATCCTCCGATAGATGTCCTCTTAAACCCTTGAATATATCTACTTTCTCTTTAGTAATTTGATTTTTGGCAATACAATTATTCAACACATTCCTAGTAAATTCATCTGGATTCTTTCCACCATCAATTAAGTTGATAACTTCTATTGACAATTTAATATTATGGCATTCTTCTCCTAATTTTGCCATATTATGAAGCTCAAACACAAAATTGTTTAGATGAGAAGCAACGTCGACATCGAAAGAAGAAAGCTGATGAAGAATTTCTAAGGTTTTGTCGACTGAATTTATGACTTGATTCAACTTTTGTTTTGAGGCATCATGGCTTATGGTTAGAATAAAGACTAAACAAAAATTTAGAGGCAAATATATAGAGGGTGAGAGATGTTTAATAAGGAAACTTTGGTGATTTGACCTAATCCTTAAAGAAAATGGAAAAGGTACATAAGGTTAAAAAAAGGCTTGCTTAATTTTACTCAAAATATTTATGCCGTTACTTATAATAAATTATAATGGATTATATATTTATATTATTATTATTATTATTATTATTATTATTGAGATGCATTCTTTTTCTAATCAGAAAATACTTGTCTACTTAAATTTGGAAAAGATTAAGAAATAGGAATATTTTCTATTTTATTACGAATATTTTTATCGTAATGAGTTACTATAATCTTATATATATATATATATATATATATATATATATATATATATATATATATGACCTATATAATCAATTTAAAAACTATACAGAGTTATTTTATTTTAATTGTTGGAGTGAGATTTAAAAGAAATAAAATATATTTTCTACTTGTTTATTAATTAAAGTGATTTTAAAAAGAAAATAAACAAGGATTGTGGTTCTAATAATAATTTATTGATATAAGAACATTTTTGTTCCATTACGTAACGCTTAACACTAAGAAATCGTTTGATAATTGGATTGAGTTATGCATATAATGATTATATAGATATTCAAAACTTTCATTTTACAATTATATCTTTGTCCTTCTTTAGCTCTGTATTTTTCCTTTGTTCATTTTTATTTAGACAACAATTTTGAAAGTCAATTTCTGGATTTGAGAGTCCTACTTCGACTAAAGATACAATTTATTGAACAATTGTCGATATTCTTTCATCTCAGTTTCTTATGCATTACTTTAGGAAGAAATAAGGGAAATAATTGTTTTCATCTTCTGTTATGGTTTTATTATGATTTTAATCCCCGTAATATTTGATTTTCCCATTTGACCTTTAATTAAGTAAAGAGAATTATTTCAATTCTTTTACTAACAACAGTTAAAAATATAAACAGATTTGTTATTATTGTTAAGGACATTTACGTCACTATAATATTATTACTATTAAGAAATATTGCTAATATTTTTTTATCGTATATTTGATTGTCTAGAATATCACAACTCACATGACAAAAGAAAAATATTTTCTCTCTCCATCAGAATTCACAAGCTTCATTTCCATTTTCATCTTCTACTTTAATGAAGTGTTTTTCTCTCTCCATCTCTTTTCTTATCTTTTAGTTTTCTCTTCTTCAAATCAAATGCAGACTCAATTATGAAATTTGAAGAGGAAACTCATGGCGGAGCTCATTTCCTAATCAACCTTTTCCTATCAAATGAGGGCGTTAAAGAAATGGCAAACTACATAATCACATTAGTTCAGGTCTTAATTATTAAGATTTTCGATAGTTTGAAATATTACTTTTTCTATCATGTTTCGTGCTTAGAATATACGAGTTTAAATCTGCAAGATACATATATCTGTCAAATTTTATAATCGAGATACATATTTTATTTGAAACTCGCAAGATACATATATCTCACAGATTAATTAAACTCATGTTTCCTGAGCATGAAATATGATAGAGCAAGTAATATTTAAAACTATTGGGATTCTTAGTAATTAGGACCTAAACTAGTGGGATTTATGTAGTTTGCTAAAAAAAAAAAAACTTAGAGTGGCCCATATAGACCATAAAATAAACAAATAATAGAGTAGGGATAAATCCAATTACAAACTTGCACACGTAATCATCACTAAATATTAATCATGATTAAAAATTAACTATAATAATAATTATAATGACTAATTAACTAGTATAACATATAGTTTTTCCTATTAAAAAAGAAACATATAGAGCCCAAATGACCCATATAGATATCAGGAGAAAAAAACTAGATGTTGAATCAAAGTCCATCTCTCTCTTCTTCAAAAAAATATTCAGCTCACTTATTACTTAGGGTGTGTTTGGTATGAAGGAAAATATTTTCCTAGAAAATATTTTTGAGGAAAACAAGTAGATTTTAGACTTATTTTCTCATGTTTGGTTGGTGAGTAGAAAATATTTTTTGAAAATGATTTTTAATGTTTGATTTGTGAATCAAAAGAGACAATCTTTTATTTTTACTAGAGTAGAAAATAATTAATGAAATTGAAAATATTTTTCAAAAATAAAATTATTATTTTTTTGGGGTGGGGTGCAGTAGGGTGGGGGAGGAGTAGGAGTGAAAAAATAAAAATTTGAAGTTGGTAGTACTTTTAAAAAACAAAATTAATTTTTTGGGGGTTGGGGTTGGGTGGGTGAGGGGTGGGAGGGTAGGAGTTTAAAAATAAAAATTTGAAGTTGAAAATATTTTTAAAAGCAAAATTAATTTTTTTTGGAGGGAGGGGGGATTTGGGGGGGGGCGGTAGTGGGTGGATGGGTGGGGGGTCAGGGATCGGATGAAAAAATAAAATTTTAAAATTAAAAATATTTTTAAAAATTAATGTTTTCCCCCCAAAAAATGTAATTTGAAATTGGAGGAGAGTTTTGGAAAATATTTTTCTTAATTTTTGAAGGGAAGTCGTTTTCCTTAATTTTGAGAAAAATAAGTTGATTTGGAAAAACATTTTCCAAAACTTTTATCCCAACCAAACATGAGAAAATTGGAAAATATTTTCCAGAAAATGTTTTTCTTCATACCAAACACACTCTTAGTGGGTTAAAAATATCCAATAAATGTATTGCTTTTAGACACGTTTTTTTAAATGATGATTTTTTAAAAATCAAAAAGTACTTGTCTACTTCGATTTGAAAAGGTTAAAAAATAAAAAATATTTTCTATTTTGTTAAAAAATAAATTATTATTATGTAAATGAAAATTAATAATGAATTACTATGATCTTATATATAGGACTTATATAATTAGTCTAAAAGCTACATAGAATTATTCTATTTTGATTGTTAAAATAAAATTCAGAAGAAATAAAATATGTTTTCTACTTATTTATTAATTAAAGTGATTTTAAAAGAAAACAAATCAGAATTGAGATTTTAACAAGAATATTATTATCAAGAATAGAATATTTTAAAGTATATTTATAAATATATATTATTATAATTTATTAAGAAAAAAAACATTTTTGATCCATTGGATTACATTTAACCATAAGGAGGGTAGAGTTGTCAATATGAGCTAGCTCACCCCATTTGGGCTAATTCATACAGGCTTTGACATTTTATGGGTCAGGCGGGCTAGCCCATTTTTTGTGTGAGCCAAAAAAATGGTCGGCCCAACGCACAAGTATGTGGACTACAGGCTTGCCGGGCTAGCCACTTTTTTTTTTTTTTAATAATTATTAAATTAAGTTATAAATTATAAAAATATTATCATAAATATCGACAAAACAATATTACATGATATTAATGTTACTACTTATTAATCAAATCAACAAATAAAATTATCTTTATAATATTTATTAAATTTTTTTTCAAGTAAAAGTATAAGTATCTAAATAGAAATATTAATCTAATTGTTTTGAATTTAGACTCTCTTTAATTTTAAATTTTAATATTATATTATATTTTTTAATTAATTTTTATTGGCCCACGGGCCTGCCCTCCTGATTTTTCTCAAGCCCACAAATCAGCAGGCTTATTCAAGCCGGGATAAAAAGCCCTTTTCTTAAATGGACTGCAAAAATCTTAGTCCAACCCTATTAAATCCCGGGTTAGGCCAGGCCGGCCCAACGGGCCTAACCCGTATTAACAGCTCTACATGAGGGTGATTTAGAGCAAATTATTGACAATATGTGTCAATGGTTGTCATTATCTCGATAGCCCTTTAAACTTGATATAATTTGTTAAATAGTCGCTCAAAATTAGTTAATGACCAAATAAACACTTAAATTTGACAAAAGCGTATCTATTAAACAGACATACATAATTAGTGAGGTTTCTAGTGTAAATAAAATTTTTATTGGACTACAACATGAGTATTGAACAATGATCGAAAAATAAAACAAAAAAGCAAAGTGCATTAAACACATTTGTTTCTGATGTATTGCATAGACCAATATTAAACGACATGTGTAATTTAAACATATTTATCAATTAGTAAAATTTTTTATACTAAATCATCATCATTTTGTAAATTATCATCATTCGTATTCAATCATTAAACATATATTATACCATAAAAATGAAAAGTGGCTTGCGTAATATTTGAAAATCTTAAATTCGTCTCAATCTTTCTGTAATATTCCACTTCAAAAAAAGCTTGTTCGAGATCCTCTAATAGAAACCATCTTAAAACCTTGAATGTATCTACTTTCCCTTTTAGTAATTCATCTGAATTCTTTCAATCATCAATTAAGTTGAGAACTTCTATTATCACTTAAAAATTATCAAGTTCAATCATAAGATTATTCATAAAATTATGTCGTAAGAAAAAAAGTTGATGAAGAATTTTAAGGGTTTTTTCTATTGAATTTATCACTTGATCAAGAGGGGAATATAAAGAAATGAAAGGGCGCGAAAATAGTCATTGTTTTGTTTGGAATAAGAAAACTTTGAGATTAAGAGAGAAAGTAAATTTGGCCGATCCCGATCCCAATTTCAATTCCATTTAAGGTAACATTCTTTGAGGGGCTTTTTCCTTTTATATTTTATTAATACGAATCACATTTATAGTTTATGCTTTTAAGTGTTTGATGATATGTCCGACTCATTTTATTTGAATTAATACCACTTAATTTAGGATCCTTCGCTTAGATATTCAAGCAACATTTTTTATAACATCCAAATCACTTGGCTGACTTTTTTCATTAAAATGTACTCACAACAAACTTTTATTAAAATTCTAAATTAAATAGATTAAGAGCATATTGAACATTACTGTAAAACTGCTAAATAAATAGATTAAGAGCATATTGAAAATTACTGTTAAAACTGCTTATTTTTGAAGCACTTTTCTAAAGTAGCTTTTGAAATAATATTTTTGAAAAAAAGTAATTTGCGTATGATCAATTCATTTAAAAAGTGTTTTGATAAGCACACTTTGTTTGTCTATTTTTTTTAAATACTGTTTATTTTCAAATTACAAAAATGACAAGTATCAATTTACTTTTAATATTAAAATGATTGTAAATATCTATTATCAAATTTTAATTTTATTAGATTGAAATGTACATATTTAAATTCTCAATCAATATTATACATAGATGAATAAAAAATAAATTAAATATTGATATGCTATTAATATAATGATTTAAATATAAGAGATATATTGACAAATATGTATATGCAGAAATATTTTGGTTTTAAAATAAATAATTTTCTACTTATTCTTTTCTTTTTATAAGAAGTAGAAATCTTAAGCTTCTTTTTAATAGCGGAAGAAGTGCTTCTACTTCCGCTTAAAAGTAGTTTTACTAATTAGTCAAACACCTACGTAGTATTATTAGTACCTACTATCTTAGTTACCACACTGAATAGTCTGAGATAATCAAGAACGTGTTGATATTTATTTAGTCATCACAATAAATAAAATAATGTGAAATCTTTTTTTTAATTATTTTCTTTTTGAATAAAATACAATTCACTCTCACTAATATACCCTTTCTAATAAGAAATATTTTTAAAATTATAAGAAAAATATTCATGAGTTTTTTTTTAAAAAAAATAATAAATTAAAAAACTTTTTAAAATTAATAATTTTAAATGTTTCATGATTTGTGTTAGCTACCTTGAAAATGATAGCTTGATGAAAATGGCAAGTATACATGCAGGGAAGAAGAGAAGAAGAGAAAGAGAGAATTAACAAATTTATGAACTGCTTGTATTGATCATCAGAAGTTCTGTACACATGTATATATATATACACAGAAGTGAAGTATATGGTTATAACTACTCTAACTACCTTCTTAATATCTAATCCTTTAACTTTTAATATTTATACAATGATCCTATATTCTCTTATGTAATACCTTCTTCAATACTCCCCCTCAAGTTTGTAGGTATTAATAGGTTCAATACGCCAAACTTGGATAGCAAGTACTCATGTTGAGATTTTTCCAAGCCTTTAGTTAACATATCAGCCTCTTGTTCTTTGGTATTCAAGTATTTAGTCTGAACTAGCCCATTCTGGATCTTCTCCCTTATAAAATGACAATCCAACTCTATGTGCTTTGTTCTCTCATGCAGCACAGGGTTGGCAGCTATTTGAATAGCCGACTTAGTGTCACTGTAGATGGTTACTGGAGTGGAGACTTCAACTCTAAGTTCTTTGAACAGTTTTACTAACCACACAACCTCAGCTACTGCACTTGCCATACTTCTATACTCAGCTTCAGTTGAGCTTTTAGAAATAGTTGCTTGCTTCTTGGATTTCCATGATATTAGTGAATCTCCCAACTTTACCATGAAACCTGTGACTGATCTCCTTGTATGTAAGCAAGCACCCCAAGCTGAATCACAGTAGACTTGCAGCTCTTTGTTGTTTGTACTGGACAATAACACACCTAGTCCTGCTTGACTTTTGATGTATCTCACCACTTTGAGAGCAATATTTAGATGAGATTGCTTAGGTTGATGTAGAAATTGACTTAGAGTCTGTGTAGCAAAATAAATATCTGGTCTGGTGACATTTAGATATAGTAATTTTCCAACTAATCTTCTGTACACTGCTGTATCTGTTAGCAATTTATCATCCTTGCTTGTTCCATTTAGTTCATCATATTCTCTAGTTGTTAACTGCACATAGGGATCCAGTGGAGTAGCAACTGGTTTAGTAGCACTAAGACCTGCCTCAGATATGATCTCTAGTGTATATTTCCTCTAATGCATCACAATTCCATCTTGTGATCTAGCAAACTCAATCCCAAGGAAATACCTGAGGTCTCCTAGATCCTTCATCTTGAAGTTTTCCTGCAGAGTTCTTTTGGTCAGTTGAATGAGGCTGAGATCATTGCCTGTGATCATCAAGTCATCTACATATACCAAAAGTATTACCAGAGATGTACTTGTTTTCTTGATGAATAAGGAGTAATCAAGATGACTTTGTACAAAACCCAACTTGATAAGAACTTCAGTGAGTTTCACATTCCATTGTCTAGGTGCCTGTTTTAATCCATAAAGGGATTTAGTGAGCCTGCACACTAGTTTCTCCCCCTGCACACTAAAGCCCTTTGGAGGCTAAAAGCCAAAAGGAAGGATCATATAAACTTCATCAAGTAAATCACCCTGAAGAAAGGCATTAGACATATCCATTTGGTGGACGTGCCAATGTTCTTTAGCAGCTAGAGACAATACACTCCGAACAGTCACCATTTTAACAACTGGAGAGAAGGTTTCCTGATAGTCCAGACCCTCTCTCTGATTAAATCCTTTTGCTACAAGTCGTGCCTTAAATATGTCAATCTCACCAGAGGCATGATACTTAATTTTAAAAATCCACTTGCAACCAATAGCTTTCTTGTGAGGAGGTAAGGGAACCACCTGCCATGTTTGATTGGACTCCAAAGCTGATATTTCAGCTTGCATAGCTTCAACCCACCGATGATCTTTACAGGCTTCCTCAAAAGATGTAGGTTCAACCTCAGTACCAAAAGAAGAAAGAAATGCTCGATAAGAAGGAGACAGTCTGTCATAACCAATGTATTTGTCAATAGAATACAGAGGTTTATTGGGTTTAAGATGAGCAGAGGCAACATAATCTTGTAGCCATAAGGGAGCTTTGGTACTTCTTTGTGATCTTCTTATGGGAGGAGTGATTGGAACTGCCTCAGTAGGCTCAGAATGTACAACTGTGGTAGGAGGACTAGGCTGAAACAGAGATGTAGTCTCTGAAGGTGCATCAATATGAGGAAACACTTGCCATGCAGTAGATGAAGGAGAAGCAAAGGGAAAGATGGTTTCTCTAAACAATACATCTCTGCTAATAAAGAAACTTTTGTCATTGATGTTGTATAAAATATACCCCTTTGTATGAGCACTATAGCCCATGTGTATAGCAATCACACTCCTAGGATGAAATTTATCATGAATATGCATATTCTTGGCAAAGCATAGGCAACCTAGGACCCTCATGTGCTGTAGGGAAGGTTTGCATTTGTGAAACATTTCATATGGAGATTTACCATGTAGAACAGGTGTAGGCAACCTGTTAATAATATATGCAGCATTGAGAATGCAATGCCCCCAAAATCTGATAGGAATGTGACCTTGGAACCTGATGGCTCTGGCCACCTCAAGTATGTGCCTGTGTTTTCGTTCAGCGATA
Organism: Solanum lycopersicoides; assembly: GCA_022817965.1. NCBI lineage: Eukaryota > Viridiplantae > Streptophyta > Magnoliopsida > Solanales > Solanaceae > Solanum > Solanum lycopersicoides. The sequence goes on from CM040627.1 coordinate 87,523,119, forward strand.
CCATTCTGCTGAGGAGTATGAATGCAGGTTCGTTGATGGATAATGCCCATGCTCGTATACAAATTTTTTACACTCATTGTTAACAAATTCAGAACCATTATCAGTACGAATGATTTTAACTAATAAATTCAACTGAGTTTTGACTAGAGTAAAGAAATTTTTAGCACAACACAAACATCACTCTTCATCTTTATTAGAAACAGCCATAACATTCTAGTACAATCATCAACTATGGTGACAAAAAATCTATTTCCATCATATGTAGGAGTATGAAATGGACCCCAAACATCTATATGAATCAAAGTGAAATGGACTAGAAGATATTGTAGTACTATTTGTAAAAGGAAGTTTGGGTTGTTTAGCAAAAGGGCATATAGTGCAGTTGTGAACCTCCTGTGAACATTGTGTAACAGGAAGATTGAGAGCTCTGGCTAGAACATTAGAGGAAGTATGACCAAGTCTTTGGTGCCATAGGATAGTTTGTGACTCTGATGATGAAGGGAAACCATCATGAGCTAGATGAGAGTATGCTTGGGAGATAGTATCTGTAGAAGATGAGTGATGAGAGATGTGATAAAGTCCAGCCTGTTCTCTACAATCACCTTCACTGCCCACTGGAGAGATCCTGAATAGTCACAAAGTCAGGAAAAAAACATACTGCACACTGTAGATCCTTAGTAATTTTTGAAACTGACAATAGACTGAACTTAAAGTCAGGAATAAGAAGAACATTATTGATAATGTCTTGTGAGGTCATATTACTAGAGCCTGTATGAAGTGATCAATGTAATGTTCTATTTGGTAGTTGTACATTTCTAGGTGGCATCAGTAGGCAATGGATGTTTATTAATCAGCAAATTCGAGTGATGAGTCATATGATTGGTTTCAGAGTCTATAATCCACCCTGTATGTGTTGTACTAACTGAAAGAGCAGTGACATTACCTAAAGAGGGGTAGTTGTCTTGAGCTGGATTTGCACTAGAATGTGATGTTGTTTTGAAGTTGAACCTCTTTCAGTGTTTCCCTGCATATTGGATTGACCAAGCATATGCAAGATTTGATTGTATTGTTCATGCAGTACATTCATTCTTTGTGATAATCAACAGGATCAGTTTGTCTAGCACCTCTGTTAACCTTGATTTCTTTGATTCACAACCCTGTTATAATCAGACTGATCAGTTTCACTAACCGCATTATGAGCAGATGGATAGGATCGCCTATATTGTTTGGTCTTCCTCTTCCCTGAAAGTTGTTAGCAGGACTTTCTTCTTTCTTTCATACCCAGGTGGATAACCATGAAGTTGATAGCATACAGCCTGCATGTGGCCTGTTATTTTGCAGTAGTCACAAAATGCATTTGGATCATAACTTGAATTAGTATGAGATCTTGGTTTAGAACTGATGGTTGAGTAGTGAAAAAGCATTAAGTTCAGATGAACTAGAACTATTAGAGGTCTGTGACATGATACGCTGACTTTCTCTCTCAATTAACAGTGAATATGCCTTATTCAACGTAGGCAAAGGAACCATCATTAGAATTTGACTTCTAGCTTGTTCATATGAATCGTTTAATCATGAGAAATTGCAGAAATTTATGATTGCATGAACAATACAATTCTCTTGAATTCACACATTCACAGCCAGGAAGAGGTGCCAAACTATCATATTCTACCACAATTCACGAACTTAGAAAAATAGCTTGAGATCGAATTGGTACCTTGACTGATTGTAGCAATTTCTTTGTGCAATTGAAAAATACGTGATCCATCAATCTTGTCATACCTTTCACATAGATCCTTTCACACAGCAACTGCATTGGTGGAATAGGCAATGCCTCCAAGTAGTTCCTTCGAGACACAATTCATAATCCATGAAGCACTGTGGCATTGCATCGTTCGCATAGATTTGTCAAATTAGGACCATAAGATTCCTTTTTGCAGGATCCGTCAATGATCCAAGTTTATTGCGACTAGAATGGCAATTTTCATGGCTCGACTCCACACTGAGAAGTTATCAGCTCGAGTCAGTTGAATCGAACTAAGTAGCACACCAGAGTTATCAATTGAATGCAAAAACAGAGGATGATTGTGGCTCAGCTCTCGGGCAACTCATTGTCGATAGTCGCCATGGTTTAGCTGAGATACTTTGAATCCCTACAGTAATCACTGAGCTCTATACCATGTTAGCTACCTTGAAAATGATAGCTTGATGAAAATGGCAAGTATAGATGCAGGAAGAGAGAAGAAGAGAAAGAGAGAATTAACAATTTATGAACTGCTTGTGTATTGATCATCAGAAGTTCTGTACACATGTATATATATATACACAGAAGTGAAGTATATGGTTATAACTACTCTAACTACCTTCTTAATATCTAATCCTTTAACTTTTAATATTTACACAATGATCCTACATTTCTTTATGTAATACCTTCTTCAATAATTTGTTTTAATTAATTTCATTGGTGAGTAAGTATGTGAAAGGAAAAAAAAACACAAGCCTATAAAAAGGGTGAATGTAGAAATTCAATGTATAATAAATGACAAGTTATAGATTCAAACACACAACCTTGCTCTTAGAATTAAGGCACCTGACCACCTAAGTTGGCCAGTTGGGTATACATTTTTGTTTTAAGAAATGTCACTATATATGTGTATTAGTAATTTTTTCAGAAGTGTCACGTGACA